>CM060254.1:43372488-43972488 GCA_030684275.1 Acipenser oxyrinchus oxyrinchus
GTGATTAACTTTTTTCGACTAAAGGGCTTTGAAAATCAGCTCTTATGTGTGGTTTATCTGAATTCTTTGTGATGTTCATTTCTGGTTAATAAACTAGCTAATTTGACTCTTTCATACAGGATAATTATCTGATTTATTTTGAGTAATTTTATTACAAACTTTGGTAATCTTTGTGAGAACATTTTCTTTTTATGTTCTTGCCCTTGGTAGTAGCAACACCAGTACATAATCTTCCAATCTTCTTTCCACATACTGAAGTAGAAGTCTGTGTTCCATACTGAATGTATATATAAAAATAAAAAAAACCTTGATGAACCTTTATCCCATTTTTCTTTCCTAACTGTCAGTTTCTGTCTTTGAGTTGAGTATCCTGCGAGAAGTCTACCAATACGTACAGAAAGTTAATATCCAGCAATGGGGATATATGCCATTCATTCACACTTTTTAGATAAAATGAGTATGGAGTATTGCTCACCCAATTGCAATGAGTCATCCATAACTTCATACTCATTCTTTCACTGAGGTAAAACTATATAATTAAATCAAACAGGCAAGTCAGACATTTCAGGTAAAACCAATAAACCTGGGCCTTGGTTAGTACAACACGAGTTCTTGAGAGAATCTGAATCTAGGTTTCATTACAGTGAAAAGGTATTTCATGGATTGGAAGAATTGCTACTGTTTATATTATTTAGATGAACTGTATATACATTATTATATACGGTATATTTTACAAGTACCCATTTTAAAGACCTCAAAGGTCTCTTCCTCAATTTAACAGTTTCTAAAGAACAGTTTTAATCTAATAAATAGTATGAACTCTTCTAGAGCTCTGGCTTGTTATTGATTTGGCCAATGATTTGGCTAGATTGACCAGTTGCCTGAATGTTATGATAATATATGGGGAAATAGTTGTACTTTTGCAGTAGGCATGTTGTTTGTTTTACATGTTCTGCAGTTTGTTTGTTTTTTTACATTTTACAGTTTTTTGCTAGTCGTGAAAATAATCGTCAGTCAGTTAAACTCTCTCCAGCTCTGCAGAAAAAAATATTTCTAAATAGGCAACTAAAAACTGAAAACCATTTGTTCTTGTTGAAGAAGGTTAACATTACAGGTGAAATCTCAAATATTTAAAACAGCAGCATAGAAACTGTTGATATCCAGTACTAATATTAAATAACTGCACACAGCTGTCACAGTGGTTGTTATTTGAAATTTTTTTTTAAAACAGCTATAAAAATAGCCATGATTAAAATGCCATTATATTGGTAATATATGCAGGGACTGTTAACTCTTAAGGTGACACAACTTTTGAATGTTTTTTCAGCATTTTTACTGTTTGTAGGCATTGAGTGTCAGAACTGCATCTACAGTGCAGCAGGGTTAAAACCACAGGTCACAGTTAAAGGTCAATTTACAACAGAAAAGCCCCATCATACATTTTGCTAAAACATGACACCAGAAGTCTTTACGTATAATTGTTTTCAAGTGACAGGCTGTGACAGGATAGTCGCAGAGGGAAGACTCAGAGACAGAGAATGCAGTGAAACAAAAATACTTTAATTGACAAAAAACAAATAAACAGGCACGGGGGCCAAACAAAAGGTATAAACACTAAACAAAAGGTTACAAACAAAACACTGGAACCAAATCACTCACTCACTCACTCACTCACTCACTCACTCACTCACTCACTCACTCACTCACTCACTCACTCACTCACTCACTCACTCACTCACTTTGTATCTCTCTCCAAAACCAAACCACTATAAACCACCCTCTCAGACGAAGGGTTTCACATGCCTTTTATAGTCTGTGGCTGGAGCCCAATTAACCAGTAATTAACAATTAACCACTTAAGGCTCCAGCCACATTCTCACATGTATTTTGCAGGGAGGAATTTAACCTCTCCCCCCCCCCTCTGCCAATCCAAAACAAACAACAATTCTAATAAAACATAATGAAAACAACAAAATAATAACAATAATAACAACACAAATTATAGGGGCGAGCTGGCACCCCATCACACATGCCTAGAACAGATCGTAGGCTGTTTAGTCATTAAATCCATGCTGCTGTATCTCTGACAACTTATCGTATGCTTTACTTTCCAGAACCCCAATTCAACCACCGGCAATAAAAATGCAGAAAGCCACCATTACTAGTGGAATCACAGCCCAGAGGATTTCCAAAACCATCACATTTTACAAGAATGAATCTAAAGCAGCCTCCATGCTCCAACAGAATGGCCCCAAGCCTCTTCTGCTGCTTCTTCCCTGGCTGGGTTCTCAGCCGCACGCTGTGGACAAGTATCGTGAGATCTACTTCAGGCAGGGGTTAGACGTTCTGACCGTGGAGAGCAAGACCAGTCACTTCCTGTGGCCCAGGTGGGGGTTGGACTATGGCGCCCAGGTACTGGAGTTGCTGCAGAGTGACAGCTTTGTGTCCCGCCCACTGCTGCTTCATGCCTTCTCCATTGGAGGATACACCTTCTCTCAGATGATGGTGCACATCTCTAAGAATGCTCCACAATACAAGAGCGTGACTGATAGGATCAAGGGTCAGATCTATGACAGCCTCGTCATAGGCTCTGTGGAGAGAATGGCAACAGGTGTGACCAGAAAAACCTTTTTAATCCTTAAATTATTCTTACGAGTCTGTCGTGATGAAATAAATAGTTTTAAAAAGTGTTATACTGTAATTGTGAAACTGATGTCGATGTTAGTTTCTTTAATAACAGTCTTGAATTTATCAAACTTTAAAAAAAACCTGTCTTCCAATAACTTAATTGTTTAGGGTCATGTTAGTACATTTTAATGGTTTAGCTTTAGTAATACAAATACTGAATGCTTACTGATATAAATAAACAGTGGATACAAACTAAAAACATATTCTTTTGAATTAGTTCAGTGTTTACTGCGCTTGCTACTTGATATTTATGAGACAACGTATAACAAACATTCTATTTTCATGGAATGGCTTAACTGACAAAAAACTATTTCAAAGGGTGTTGTGTGTAATGGTGTAACGATAAACAAATGTCATGATACAATACTTATCACGATGTGCGAGTCATGATGAGATGTGTATTACGATACATGTGATGGTTCTGATTGGCTATCTGTATGACGCACAATAAGAGCAAATTATCAGTTAATGGACTATTATGTTAAAAGACAAAAATTAAATGAGTTAGGGAGAGTATGTATTTATACCAATTATAAAATACACATATTTGTCATTCAATTACCATTTGATGAAATATAACAAGCTACTTTATGCTTTTGGTCTTGTATCACAATACATGCCTCTGTTACGATAAGATATATCATGTAAAGAATGTATCCCGATTCCTCGATACACAATGAATGATTACACCCCTAGTTGTGTGCAGCACTGCCGTTAAGCATTCTTTACCATACAGAAAGAGTACAACTTACACCTGAATACATGCAGTTCATTATTAAACATATATGCATGTAAAATCTACATGCATTGGTAAACAATGAGCTGAACTAAGAACAGTTCATATTTTGTTTCTTCAATTTTACAGGAGTTGGAAAGATGGTGCTTCCGAAAGTGGAAGGGTTACTGCGCAAGGGCACGCTGCTCTACTTCAGTGTCCTAAAGGGCTATACGGTGGATTACTACAATGTCGCCATTGGTATGTTTTGGAATAACCCACCACAGACTCCAGCCTTGTTCTTCTACTGTGAGAATGACCCACTCAGCGATCACAAGGAGGTAGAGAGATTGCTGAAAAGTTGGCACCTGCAGGGGATTAACGTGGTGGGGAAAGGCTGGAAAGATTCCCTGCATGCAGGGCACCTCCGAAAGCACCCCCAGGAGTACCTGGCGACACTGCACCAGTTCCTGCAGTCCCTCAACATGACACCACTGAAGGCTAAGATGTAAAAATGAATGTTACAAGCAATATCAAATATATTGGATTACAAATAGTGTGTGACACAAAAAAACAAGACACCATCATAATAATTTAGAATGTTTCTGAAACCCCTTCCTATAAACCTTGGTCACATGTGCTCACTAAACAATGTGACCAAATATGAAACATAACAATGTGACCAAATACGAAACATAACAATGTGACCAAATACGAAACATAACAATGTGACCAAATACGAAACATAACAATGTGACCAAATACGATACATAACAATGTGACCAAATACGATACATAACAATGTGACCAAATACGAAACATAACAATGTGACCAAATACGAAACATAACAATGTGACCAAATACGATACATAGCAATGTGACCAAATACGATGCATAACAATGCGACCAAATACGAAACATAACAATGTGACCAAATATGAAACATAACAGTGACCAACTACGAAACATAACAGTGACCAAATACGAAACATAACAGTGACCAAATACGAAACATAACAATGTGACCAAATACGAAACATAACAATATGACCAAATATGAAACATAACAGTGACCAAATACGAAACATAGCAACGTGACCAAATACGAAACATAACAATGTGACCAAATACGAAACATAACAATGTGACCAAATACGAAACATAACAATGTGACCAAATATGGTTGTACATTATGATTATAGAACTTTCTAATGTGGAATAATGTTCCAATACTTTTAAATAAAAAATGAAATCTATTTCTCTGCAATGATTATACTTTAAAATTCATACACGCTGCATTGGTAACCAGAAGTGTGCTCTTTCAGTAATAAACTTCCTAGCTGCTTTGTAGATCAGATCAATTATACCAGTCTACTAAGACAGGAGGGGCAATGTTAACTAGTGCATTTCAAATGAAAAATCTTACTTCTTACATTTAGGCTGGAATATCCATAACCGTGTGATATCCACGCTACTGGATTTTGCGGTTTTGCAGACGTAAATTAATCTACCTCATTTCGTATGATTACTTAATTAAAACCCTGTAGACTTGTTTGTGTTTTATTACACTGAAGCGTTCATACTTTTTTGATATCAGATGTAAAACATTTAATAAAGATGTGTGTGTTCATCAACAATGTGTATTTTGTATATTCTTTTCTTTCTCTTATAAGATAGATCTGTGTGACTATGTTAGGTTTAAAAAATTGTCTTTTGTCCTTGAACTTTTTGCTAAATACTGTAATCCGTCACATATCCGACTGTGGTGGGACCAGAGTAAGGACGGATATGTAAAAATTCAGATGAATGAATCCTGTTTTAAATACCATTATACACAGCTGTAACAATTACTATATTCACACAATTACTCTTTTCAGATTCAGCTTTTATTAGGGAGCTCCCCTAAATCTCTTGTTTAGAAAGATATAGGGTATTAGTGCTTGTGACAGAGAAGCCGTCTGCCTTGTGGGTGAGTGCATTCGCTGCTGAGTGACAGGCAGGAGATCGAGACGGAGGTTGAAGTTGATACACCCTGCAGGCAAACAGGATTTATTTACATATCAACACACTGAACAGCTCAAGTGGCACTACCAGAAATGACAGTGCACGGCGTACATACAACACAGTGTATGAAACTTTGATAGGATCTACAATATCTAAATTAATCTTCTCTGTTCAATAAAATATTAACATTGCTGAAGAGGTTGAACGGATTACTGTACCAATAAGACCCTACACTATTAAATGAACCTTGTTACAAATTAACCCTGGTCCTAAAATTCACTGATAATGCTCCCTCCAGTGGACAAGTACGGGCACATGCTTAAAAATATAGAGCCTGATTCACTGAAAAAAAAATGTAATTCATGAAACTGTTCTAATCCATTGAGAAATAGTGTTCCCGTCCCCAGTTTTTCTGATATACCTGGGTCATTTGATTACTCTGGA
Organism: Acipenser oxyrinchus oxyrinchus; assembly: GCA_030684275.1. Lineage (NCBI taxonomy): Eukaryota > Metazoa > Chordata > Actinopteri > Acipenseriformes > Acipenseridae > Acipenser > Acipenser oxyrinchus. The sequence continues at coordinate 43,378,341 of CM060254.1, forward strand.
AGGCTGAACAAAGCAATAGTTCACTTCAGCATCGTTTTGAGGATATTCACCCCAAAATGCTGCACGTGTACCCTAATGGTGATGGCTACTTTCAAGATGATAATGCTCCCATCCGTCGTGCCAGAATTCAGGTGAGATGCACAACAGAGACTTCAGGCATCTTCCATTGCCACCACAATTCCCATATTGCATTCCAATTGATCATGTAGGGATGAATTTAAACGACACATTCATCACCACAATCCTCTGCTTACCTTTCTGCACCATATTAACAGTTGAATGGCTGAACAATCTTGAGAAACCTTTCAGCACGGTGCAAGTGGTGGTTCTGCCCTATAGGTGCAGGTCCTAGAAAGTGGCCAGGCAATACATTATGTATATTAGCCCACTGGGTTTAATTATTGCAAGCAGCTTACAAAACAGCGCAGGCCCTTGTAACAAAGATGGCTGTAACCTTTTCATTTCATTTGTACCTTTTTCATTTTCTGTGTCTGGCAATGTGAGGCACACCATGGCACAATAAAAACAAATTGAGTACAAAATGACTTTCTGTAATTACGATGATATTTTCATGTAGTGCATTCTAGGCACATTCAAAAAATATACCTCAAGTACAGCTCTAATGTGCAACCAGGAACTGAAATGTGGCTTATTTCATGTATAATTTTTGCTTCATAATGAGGGTAATTCATTTCAGATGTAATGCAGCAAGGCACTATAATCTAATTCTCAAGGTAATTAATGTGAGATATCGTTATAGTTTAAATGTCATTGAAAGCTACAGCATAATGTCTACTGTATAATAAGGATGGTTTTAATTAGATTAAAATACAGCAGGGAACCACACTCTTATAACTTTATAGCAGAGATGGTGTTATAATTACAATGTGAGAATTATAATCAGCAATGTACTTTTCTGGTTATAACCTTATTGTGGCAGAGCAGAAGCCTATATTGGCCAGGGGAGCGCTTTAATCAACAAAAGGTTCCAGCCTTTGATCAATATGGGAAACTAGGGTACAGGAAGCCCAAATATGGGTATCCTGCTCTTGGTTTCATTAATGAGCAATTGACTGGACCACATGCTAGAAAAGCACCTGGCTAGGACTGTCATGCAGTCAGTTTTGGACAGTTAGGAGAGGGTGTCTGGAATGAGTGACTACCAAGTGCCTGTTATTTTGCCTAGAACAGCTTGATGTTTCTTTATCAGCAAATTGATTGATAAATCCTGATGATTGGTATCCGATGGTGCGTGCGTGTGAATGGATAAATATGTATATATATATAGTAACAACCCTGGGTCTGCTGTAACCACATTCTGGAAGGTTTTGTGACACAGAGTCAAAGGTTCAACCACAGCAGGTGTTCAGTGACGTCAGAGACAGAAGAATTGCCACCAATCAGGGGCTCAGCTTGCAGCGGGACCCATTTGTAACATTGTTGTCACAAATCAGGGGTAAATTGTTACAACAATGTTGCAAGGGATTGAGAGCGGGAAACCAGGGACCAAGAGCAGGAAGTGGTGCATGCTTGGGATTGGTGGCTGGAGCACCGGGGACGTGGCCTGGACAAGGGGATAAATAGCTGAGTAAAGACAGTGGCAGGGGGATACAGAACTGAGAGAGAGAATTGGAGAGAACAGCCAAGGAGAGCCAGAGAAAAGCGGGACTAAGGAACAAAGAAGGAAACCAGCCAGAGACTGCACTTAGTTTGGGCGTATCACACGGCCAAAACAGTGTGTTGGACTGTGTTGGCAGCACGCTTTGCTGGTCCAGTGTAGAGTCCCAGCTTAATAAACCATTGCATTCGAGAACCTGAACTACCTGTCTGAGTCTGCCTTCATTTCCACGTAACGCTACAATATACATATAAATAACAGGTTAAATTGGGTAGACTGCTGTAGGCTTTAGATGGGGCAAAGAAATATATAACTATATGCAAATAAAAAAAAAGACACATTAAATCTTTTTACCGGCAACCGGCAGTGAACCCATTCCTGACACACAGCCTGACCACTCAGCCAACACTTCCACAACTCATATTCACATTTTATATAATGTTAAGCATGTTCTACTTTTTAAGAGAGTGAAGAAAAAATAACAGCCTGTTTACATGTGGCTTATTTATTGGAGGTTTTATATCACATAATAAAAGTGTGTTAATGCTGTTTGCATACTACTGTGGCGTTGCGTGGAAATGAATGAGGCTCACACAGGATTTGCAGGTTCTTGGTTCACGATTTATTAAGCCGGTGAAGCGTGCTGCTTTACCAGCCAGTGGTACAAATACAGCTGAGCAGCGTAGTGCTACTCAGACAGCAGCACTCTCTGTCTCAGCAGCACTCTCTGTCTCAGCAGCACTCTCTCTTCTCTGCAGCAGCAACCTGTTTCTCTCAGCACCAGCCTGTTTGTTTCCCTCTTCTCCCATCACCAGCCTGTTGGTTTCAATCTTCTCCCATCACCAGCCTGTTGGTTTCCCTCTTCTCCCATCACCAGCCTGTTGGTTTCCTTCTTCTCTCAGGAGCACAGCAGCCCGCTACTTATTTCTGTGTCCAGGGCACGCCCCTGGTGCACCAGCCACCAATCCCAAGCAGACACGGCTTCCTGCTTTCGATCCCCTGAAGTTGCAATGTCTCGTCCCTTGATTCTGCCAACACTGTTGCAACTGGGAACGCTGGCGCGGCAAGCCGAGCGATTCTCCGTCTCTGACGTCCCTGAACACTTGCTGCACTGAACTGTTGACCCTGGGCCAGAACGTTTTTGAATGTGGTTACCGCAGACCAAGGGTCGTTACAATACATTATCCAGTCACTCCATTTACACTAAAGTGTGTGGAGGGTGTTTCTATTTGTTATTCAGTTAATGTTGTGATATCTTCAGTAATTCATATATTTATATGGGGTTGAGATTGTAGTTACTTGGCACAATCTTACATCACATGGGAGTATGAAAGATGAAGATAAGTGCGCTCATATTAGTTATTTATTATTATTTATTTCTTAGCCGACGCCCTTATCCGGGGCGACTTACAATTGTTACAAGATATCACATTATTTTTACATACAATTACCCATTTATACAGTTGGGTTTTTACTGGAGCAATCTAGGTAAAGTACCTTGCTCAAGGATACAGCAGCAGTGTCCCCCACCTGGGATTGAACCCACAACCCTACGGTCAAGAGTCCAGAGCACTAACCACTACTCCACACTGCTGCCCGAACCACTACTCCACACTAGTTGAAAATAGCTTTGTAGCACTTGATTGATGTGCTGCCCTGTGATACTGTAACGGATTCATGAAGTTGGAACAGATGCATTATTACAATAGTAAAAGTAAATGCCCCCCTCCCAATATTAGGTTTTAGAAAAGTCACATTGCTGTGTACAATACCAGAGTTGCAAGTCTTACGACAGCAGAGACGTTCGATTTTTTGGCTAAAAGATTCTTGCTAAAGACAATTAATAAAAAGGCCCCGCCCCCATCCATACAAAATTGATAAAAGGTTTACTGCATGTGATTATGATTTTTCTATTGAGACATTAGATGTATAGTTCTTATCGAAGCATTACATAATAATCTGTTTAAATGATAATGACTACATCAGTAGTTAACCAAAATGTTTATTTTTAAGCATTACAAGTCACAGTACCGTATTGTCAAATTCTTGACATAATTATACCGCAGTTTAGTTTTAACTAGATCAAGATCCTGGAACATTACCAACATTACATTACCGTTCACCCAAGGATAGTAAATCCTTGCGTTTACCTCGGAACAAAAGTTCCACATCCGTGTTGCTTTAAATCTGGGGTGTTTTCCAGTAACTTCCGGGTTCATTTAAAAAAAAAAATGGCAGCGCCCATGTGCAAACAAGCAGGATGGTTTATGTACCATAAGGTTTAAATTCCTACAGAACACGTTTTTTTGTTGTTGTTTTTTTACGTGAAAAAAATAAATCTTAATTAGATTTTATTTTCACTTGCCTTTGACTATCCCATGGGGGTGTTTTAGAGTTAGGGGTGTAAAAACCCAGAGTAATAGAGATTACTGCATCGAGTAAATAACACGTACAACTCTGCTTTAATATATATATATATATATATATATATATATATATATATATATATATATATATATATATATATATATATATATATATAGTATAAATAACTTGTTACAGTTATGCATATAGTTTAGATTCATGCTTCACTATGTACTAGTTTTTTGTTTTAATATATCTACATATTAGAAACTAGAAATTATTTGCCGACTACAGCTGGCAGTGATCGGCTGGTGGAGATTTTCAGTGAAATCGGACCAGTAAAACATGGTTTTGTGGTAAAGGAGAAAGGTAAGGGAGAGCATATTGTATTTTAATACTGTATTAACATGCAAACAATCTGTTGAAAACGTGTGGCTTGTGGTTTTTGCATTTAACATTGATCAGAGTTTTACACTAAAATGCATTTACTTGCTGTGTTTTAAAACAGTCTGTGTAGTTTAGCTTTAGGAAAGTAGGCATTGTCAGTCGTGGAGTTAGTTTATCCAATACATTCCAGGAGTGTAAACCAAAAACTGTCATATTTGTAGTTTCTTTTTGTTGTTGTTGTTGTTAGGAAATGGATAGCACAATGCTAGCTTAATATTTCTCCCAATATGAGTGCTTCACAATAACATCTTTCCCTGTGTTGTTTTTTCATTCAGGCAGTGAGACATGCCGTGGATGACAAAAAGAAGGGAGGTATGTTGGTGTTTGAATGCATGCGTATATATAATGCTTTAAACTCAAGTTATTTAAACAATGTTTTTAAAGTAGATTAATTAAATAAGACTTGTTGTTATTATATTATACTGAAAGTCCAAAAAAACTATAAAACTGTATTTAAATAATTAAAAACGGACTTAAACAATGCAGTTTTCAAATAGCTCATCAGTTAAAGATTTGTGAATAAGGCTCAGGGATTTAATTTAGATTTGTTGGCTAGTATCATCATGCTTTTCACATTGTTAACACATACTGTACTTTTTTTGTTTTTGTAGAACTCCAGAAATCTGCTCCAAAAGAGCAGAAACCGAAAACAATGAAGAAATCTAAAAAGAAAGCTAGATTAATAATCCGGAATTTGTATTTCAAGGTAAGAGGAAAACACAACTCGGGATGCTTCCAAATTCATTAGATTTCTGCAAAGGAGAAGCATTTAATCCATGATGTTATTGTTATCTCCCCTGCAGTGTTCTGAAGATGATCTAAAGCAGGAGTTTTCTAAATATGGAGCTGTCCTAGAAGTGCAAGTCCCATTGAAAGAAGGTAATGGAAAAGAAAAAGAACTTCATGGCAAAGATGATTTAACTTAAGCTTTGTGATTTCATTTTTTTTATTTGTGTGTTTCTACTGCCAAACAATCCACAAGCTGGTTCTTAGCAACCATAATAAAAATTAAACATTTATTTATTTTTTCTTAAACAAAGGCACCTTAGTAAATGCTCCTACAGATCAATCAATCAACTGTTTGCACCTCGTTACTGAGCGACTACTGTACTGTGTGCTGAGAAACTGACACTGACAGCACCAGAGGGGATGAGAGGAAAACAATTCTCTCAGCCATGGCACCTTGCCGACCACGAAGCTTCACCTGAAACTGACACCGGTGACACAAATAAAATTTTATTGTTCATTAACATGTGTTGCTATTTACAAAAATGCTGGCTGGTTTGTGGAGTTGGGGGTTACATCCTGTGAGTGATTTAGCACTAGAACCGCCATGCGGGTCAGTTTGACCCATTTTGCTTTTAAAATGTTAATTACTCTTCGTATGTGTGTGTCCATTTTTGACTTTTCCTAAATATATGAATTAAATATCCTGACGGCGTTTAATAGCCAGAATCACAAAAATGATAGTTATAAACAGTTCTACCTAGAACCGCCACATGGGTCAATGTGACCCATGCAGTACAATACATGTCGTTTTTTTTTTTTTTTTTTTTTTTTTTTAATATAACGTAAGATATTCTATTTGTAAGTGTAAATGCAGCAAACAAGACACGCCTCCTCCTCCACACATGTTTTTTTTTTTTACTTCAAGCCTTTCTTTGTTTGTAGACTGACTACGAGACAGAGATTTCTATGATTGTGAATTTGTCAAGATGCCAACTCAGTGAAAGCCTAGTTGCTTTTTTTCAATGTACCTGGGAGACAACAATCCAAAATTCAGTTTTACAGGTTTGTATGTACCCGTTTACATGTGTTTACACAATAATGTTCAATGGAACTGCGTCTGTGTTTACAACACAGCTCCTGGATGCAGGCACAGTCAGCTAGCAGATGCGTACGCTCCTCCATAGAGTACAATGCAGCCGTCATACTGGAAGTAGTGTTATTTTTTCTTTTTATGTAGTATTTGAAACAATGATTTTGGTTTTATAGTTTTGTGTGTACATATACCTGTTTTCACCTGTACACGGGTATATGTACAAACCTGTTTCTTTTGAAATGTGTATGTATTATATTTTTTCACTGTTTGTAGTCGTGCTGTATATGCGCTCATTTTAAAAATAGCCTTTTATGTATAATTTTCGATTTAAATAGTGTTTCTGCGATGCAAATGTTAGATATGATCATGAATAAAACTTTTCAGTTGTATCCGATAGTATGTCTTTCATTTTCATAACAAAGCAGTTTAAAAATGTATGGGTCAAAGTGACCCACCTGGCGGTTCTAGGTAGTGCGAAAATCCGGCGGTTCTTGTGTTAAATAACTGAATTAGTACCTAACAATAATTAACATACTCATGTACACACGTAGTCTTCACAGAGTCCCAATTGAAAGACAGTACGTTTCACAGCAGCCCTCGGGATTAAATTGTTAGCTAGGTGGCTGCATTTTTTTAAAATTAGCAGTGGGAGAAAACCGCTTCAGCAAGTACAGTAGAATCTGCCAGAACTGACGGACGCTGAATATACTAGGTTGGATACTTATGAGTGCAGAAATGCAGATCTTTTCAAAAAAGCTGGGAGTCTTTGTATAAATGGATTTGAATATGTGAAGAAACGCTGCAATAATAGTTCTGATTGTGAAGCATCCACACTAATTTGACAGAACAGATGATTTACTTGCTCTCTGCGGGACCGTATTTTCCCCTATTGGTACTTGAGCCCTGGAGCACTCGCGTATATATATAATCATCATATGCATAGTTGCTTTTTCAAAGAGCATTTAATTGAATTTCTGTTAGAGTTGTAATTGTATATCAATAAATAAATGCATGCTGTTTTTAAATTTAGTTGTATATTTGTAGATCTAGCATGTATTGATATTTTTTTCTGTATATTCTGTACACAAATTGTAAGAGCATTTTATACTGTATCTATACAGCGCCCCGGCTAACATATTATAATGTGATGACATGCTGATAGAATTATTTCCCTTCAGTCTCGTCAATCAGTTGGTCAGGGTAACTTTCTTCTTCAAACCCGATGTGCACCCCTTGATGGCATGTTTTGTGTTTTGTTTTTAAACTGTTGCCACTTCATAATATATCCAATCATTCTGAATGGTAATTATTGCAATGTGCTTAATTAAATTCAGAAGCAGCTTTAGATACTAGATTGTTTTTCATTATAGACATATGTAACACAGTCTAGATCACCAAGTGAATATAAAGATGTAAGAACAAGCACCATCATTGAAGAGGTACTGATATATAGCCTGCATTACAATCTGGAAACTCCAGCTTAACTACTTCTGAACTGGGGTCAAGCATGTAAACACAGTATATCAAAAAAATGATTAAATTCAATATTTGAGTAATTGCAATAAGAAACACTCAGAATAATTTGTAAAAATCTTTTTTAAAAAAGATAAGAGGACAAGGTAAAAAGTATGAAAAGGTAATACTATTTAGGGTATAAGAAATAACATACAATGTACAATAACTGCATTCTTCTGGGGTGAAAGCTTTCTTACACACTCACTTACATTACTCTTTTGCAGATGGTAAGATGAAGGGGTTTGCTTTTATCCAGTTTAAGAATGTCCTGGAAGCTGGAAAAGCACTCAGTGCTATGAATTTGAAAGAGATAAAAGATGAGCAGGGCTGTGTTAACTTTAAAAAAACAAAAATGTATTTCAAAGATGCGTGCCTCTCCTCGAAACTGACGTGTTGTGCATATATCTACAGGATTATGCAGCGCAGAAAAAAGTTTAACTGCCTAGTGACATTTTAGTACCACCTTCAGGGTAATTAGGATTTATACTAAACAATTACCACTAAGGCCTTGTGAAAGAAGGAATGCAGTTGTGTGGGAGATAAATTTAGGACATAATGTGTACTGTACTTCTAATCATATTGTTATTGGTTAGTCATTTTTTAAAGATCCACTATCCTAGTTTGACCTTCATAGTGCTGTACATGCATTCTTTTTGTTTTTTTAATTAAGTTTTACCTTGCCTTAATAGGTTTTCATGCTGTATATTGCAATTTGTTTCCCATTTTCAGTCTACCTATGGTGCATTGATTATGAATCGCCCTGTACATTGAATATTGTTAGAAAAGTTAGGCCAGGAGTAGCCTGAACAACTGTTCCTATATCTGGAATGTTAAAGCCATTGACAAATAACACACGTATAGCTTGCTTGCTGAAAGTGACTTTTGAAAACCTACTTGTTTATTACATAGGAATATCATTTTCTAAATGTCATATCTAGTTTAAATTTTGAAACTGATGCATTACAGACAGACAAGTAGCTGTGGATTGGGCAATACCCAAGGATAAGTTCGTAACTACACAGACTTCTTCCACCTCGTGTAAGTTGGTCATTCAGAAAAATTACCTTCAGAATTTCATCAGCGGTGTATTTCTGCACTTCGTTTTGATGACTTACAGGGCCATCGTACTTTGCAGTACAGGCTTGAAACACATATCATTGCATAGGGGAGGGACGGACATTTACTTCCCGATTTAGTTTTTTTTTTTCATTGAAGGCCGGAGACAGTTTATAGCAGCCGGGCAGAGACAAAAGCAGAAACAAAACAGGAACTTGTTTAGAGCTAATAAAAAAGGGGAAACATGTGTTTTAATATCCACTGCACTCCATTTATAAGAATAAATAAGAATCAAAACCACTGGGGGTGGGGGGGGTGCGCAGTGGCTGGGGGGGATTGTGGAGCTTTGCATCTCCACTTAGTGAAAAACTGTGAGATTTGCATCACAAATGAAAAAAAGCAAGCCACAGATGAGTAAATGCAGTGGTAGTCCTGACAGTAAAATACTATACTGTGATGTCATTTTAATTCAAAGGCCATTACACTTAAGCCCGCATGGCAGTTAAACTAGGCACCCTCACGAGACGATCGCTTCTCAAGTATACTGTAGTAAAATAGGATCGTGATCATATAAGTTGTCTTAGAGTTTATACCATCCATAAACACTACGGACGAATCACGTAACCAAATGCACCCGTTCTAAGCGGTGGCAACTGTACTATGTAATTTCTAAAGATGCTCAGAAATCATAAAACCTCTCCTTGTTCTTATGGTAGCAGAAAGGGGGGTGGGGCTGTTTTTTGTTAGTTTGTTTAGATATTTCATGTATTTTGTTAGGAGGTCGGAAGAAAGAAAATAGAGGATCCTGACAGCAATAATGAAAGTGATGGTGAAGAGGTAAAAAAGCCAGTTGACACACCCTCTAACAAGAAAATAGAGTAAGTTACACACTTTTTTTGTGTGTGTTTGTTTCTTTTTAACTTCTGAAATGCAACAATTGCATATCTTTCTGTGATTTGTACAGAAATGCATTTTGAAGGTAAATCATTAGCATATGGAGAATATTTTCCAACTTTTGAGTAGTTGGTCATTCACACAAGTAAAAGTGAATGGTTTTTGGCATATTGCATCCAGTGAAAGGTGGTATTGTATTTGTAGATATAATGATCTTTGAGTTTGAAATAAAGCAGGAAGCATGTTGCAGAGATATTTGAACACTCGCAAAGAGATCCAACCTCATCCCTCACACTGAGCTCCTTAATGGTGTTGTTTCCTGCATGCCAGGACTTAGAGACTGGCACGTATGTGTGAGATTGAGTTTGAGAGCGATCGTTTTTTTGCTTTGTATTTCAGGGCTGAAAATAATCCAGCTCAGCAGGCCAGTGAGGGGGAAGCTGAAGATTCTGGGAATGATCCTGAGAGTTCTAAGGGTGTGATTGAATTTGATGAGGAGGAGAGTGATGAAGAGCCTGGAGGTGCTGGGTCCATAAATCAAACTGTTGCAGAAAATAGAAAGGAATGTTACTAACACTCCTCCCTCATTTTATAATGAGCTCTGTTTTGATCTTTTCAAGGTAAAAAAAAACAGCAAAGTATAAGAAAGCCCCTCCTCAAGATGTTAATGAAGGGAAAACTGTCTTTATCAGGTGAGCAAAATCATTATATTGAACAGTTTCTTACCAGTGTTAAAAAAATGAATTATTAGTAAAATGTATCTTATCTATTTGACTTGGGATCTCATTGGAGGTGGATTTTATTGCACCACCAGTAAGGATTTGTTTATTTACTCCCCTTTTAAATGTTCTGTACGCCTCAACAATTCTTTTACACAAGTGAAACAGACCATTAACCGAGCCCAGTAGTGTTATCGGTGTTAGATGAATGCTCTCTCTAACGCTGCTTTAAATAACATATTCAATAGAATTGTTTATTAATTTAAAGTAAAATAACTGTTTTCAAACCTAATTCTGAGAGTTTGGATTTTTAAAGCTGTCCCCAGCAGCAAAGATTGTGCATTGCTCATGTTGTGTGCCATGCTGTGAGTACAGATGTATTCTGGATAACATCTACTTAGCAGAAAATACGATTTATGGCAATTGTCAAAGAGGAACAGGGGGTATTGATTTTGCCCAGAGGATATTGTCTCGGCTCGCCCCTTGAAAAAGCTTCACTTTCTATACCTCAGCATGTAGTAAGGACCCTTTGGAAATATGTTGACCTGTATAAATAAGTTAAACTATTACCGATTGTTTCTGTGTCTTTTGACACAGAAGAGGATGGGTTAGAGGAGGTTCTTCTGAAGTTTGGAGAACTTAAATATGTCCGTATTGTGCTTCATCTGGATACTGAGCACTCCAAAGGTCAGTTTCTATAGCAATAAAATAAATAGTACATTGAGTTGTTGTAACCATATTTTTAGGCAGATAGGATTAACAATAGAGGAGATTATTGAATTAAAAACAATTTAACTAAACTGATCTGTCTGTGTGGCTTATTTCTGAATTAATTTACAGACAGATTCTTTACCACACATCATTGTCCTTCACAGCTCATTAGAACAATAGCTTACTTTAAGTTAATTTAAGAATTATGTTGCTCATTTATTAATTCAGCAGCTGGTGAGTTTAATGACATTTGAAAATAACAAAATGCCAATGCCTTTACAAGAATGTACATTAATAACGTCACCCCCTTTTGCAGTAACTTACTGGAGAAGTTAGTAATTTTAATATGTTGCCATTAGTTTTGATCATTAATGGGCAAGTTTTTAAGTTTAAAGATATATAAGTGATAATTCTCTGTGTTGTCCTTCTATAACATAATATGAGACCCTGGAGAGAACTCTTAACATGCTGTAAACATACCAGCCATTAAAGCTGTGTAGTTTGTTTGTCCTTTGCAGGATATCTGAAATTGTCTTTCTTACTCCAAGGGAGCAATAAGTGTCAACATTAATTAAGCTAGTCCATATGATGAGCCAGCATAAATAATTTAGGGAGCAATTTTCAGAGAGATGTTATTGCAGACCTTTCCTACTATGATGTGGCTTCAATGTTTAGAAAACCTTGTGAAATCCCCTAAATACAAATGCAAAAGCGATGGTCATGTGACTGGGCTGCTAGCCTCCATATGGACTATGGAGGTGTTCATTCTAAGTTCTGTGAAGTGTTACAAATACTGAACTGTTATAGGTTCTGATGTTGGTTTTAACTCTATACCTGTTTTTTTATTGACAGGTTGTGCCTTTGCACAGTTTAAGACAAAAGAAGCTACCAAAAAGTGTATTGCTGAAGCTCAGGATGAATCTGAGGTAAGGAGATAAGTAAAACAAACATTATCATAGGCAATATGTCACACTGAGGTTCATACAGGTTGTATTTAATGTTCTCACTACTAAAAGATATTGTAACTAAGGCTTGTGCTTTTGTGTCTGCAGATAGGTTTGCTAGGTTATATTGTGCTGTTTGAAATTCTTTACTTCAAATTAGTGCATTGATTGAGTCATTTGGTTGAAGAATGTGCATGTTTGTGCACATTTTTGGAAAGTATCATTTTTATATACAGTACTGTGCAAAAGTTTTAGGCAGGTGTGAAAAAATGCTGTAAAGTAAGAATGCTTTCAAAAATAGACATGTTAATAGATTATATTTATCAATTAACTAAATGCAAAGTGAGTGAACAGAAGAAAAATCTAAATCAAATCCATATTTGGTGTGACCACCCTTTGCCTTCAAAACAGCATCAAGCATCAATTCTTCTAGGTACACTTGCACACAGTTTTTGAAGGAACTCAGCAGGTAGGTTGGCCCAAACATCTTGCAGAACTAACCACAGTTCTTCTGTGGATTTAGGCAGCCTCAGTTGCTTCTCTCTCTTCATGTAATCCCAGACAGACTCGATGATGTTGAGATCAGGGCTATGTGGGGGCCATACCATCACTTCCAGGACTCCTTGTTCTTCTTTACGCTGAAGATAGTTCTTAATGACTTTCGCTGTATGTTTGGGGTCGTTGTCATGCTGCAGAATAAATTTGGGGCCAATCAGATGCCTCCCTGATGGTATTGCATGATGGATAAGTATCTGCCTGTACTTCTCAGCATTGAGGAGACCATTAATTCTGACCAAATCACCAACTCCATTTGCAGAAATGCAGCCCCAAACTTACAAGGAACCTCCACCATGCTTCACTGTTGCCTGCAGACACTCATTAGTGTACACTCTCCAGCCCTTCGGCGAACAAACTGCCTTCTGCTACAGCCAAATATTTCAAATTTTGACTCATCAGTCCGAGCACCTGCTGCCATTTTTCTGCACCCCAGTTCCTGTGTTTTCATGCATAGTTGAGTCGCTTGGCCTTGTTTCCACGTCGGAGGTATGGCTTTTTGGCGCAAGTCTTCCATGAAGGCCACTTCTGACCAGACTTCTCCGGACAGTAGATGGGTGTACCAGGGTCCCACTGTTTTCTGTCAGTTCTGAGCTGATGGCACTGCTGGACATCTTCGATTGCGAAGGGAAGTAAGCATGATGTGTCTTTCATCTGCTGCAGTAAGTTTCCTTGGCCGACCACTGCGTCTACGGTCCTCAACGTTGCCCGTTTCTTTGTGCTTCTTCAAAGAGCTTGGACAGCACATCTGGAAACCCCTGTCTGCCTTGAAATTTCTGCCTGGGAGAGACCTTGCTGATGCAGTATAACTACCTTGTGTCTTGTTGCTGTGCTCAGTCTTGCCATGGTGTATGACTTTTGACAGTAAACTGTCTTCAGCAACCTCACCTTGTTAGCTGAGTTTGGCTGTTCCTCACTCAGTTTTATTCCTCCTACACAGCTGTTTCTGTTTCAGTTAATGATTGTGTTTCAACCTACATATTGAATTGATGATCATTAGCACCTGTTTGGTATAATTGTTTAATCATACACCTGACTATATGCCTACAAAATCCCTGACTTTGTGCAAGTGTACCTAGAAGAATTGATGCTGTTTTGAAGGCAAAGGGTTGTCACACCAAATATGGTTTTGATTTAGATTTTTCTTCTGTTCACTCACTTTGCATTTAGTTAATTGATAAATATAATCTATTAACATGTCTATTTTTGAAAGCATTCTTACTTTACAGCATTTTTTCACACCTGCCTAAAACTTTTGCACAGTACTGTATATACGATCCATAATTGGTCTCGGTGAAATCACATTTTCATTGAAATCCAACAACAGAATAACTGCGTTGCACAGCACAACCCTGGCAAAAGGGATATACAATAGTGGAGGCGCCTGCCATTGTAGTCAGTTATTCAATTGGAAATGTATATTATGTATGTACATGTGTGCCTAAATGCAACCTGCATCATTGTAACTGTGTAATTAAATAATTTTAATAGAACGGAGGTCTGAAAGTAGATGGCAGGACGTTGAACGTTGTCTTGGCAGTCAGTCGGGTGGATGCTATGAAGCTGAAGGATAAGAAGGTGCTGAAGCACACAGGAACATGGAACCTATACCTGGCAAGAGAGGGCTGTAAGAGTCAAATTTGATTTGCATTATCATTTACAGTATCTGCTTTTAAAAGCTGTAAAAGAATACGTTGACAAAGGTAAAATAGAAAAACCTCTGTTCCGTTCACAGCTTGCAAGCATCAGTGAAATATCTAGTAATTTTACTGTAGAGCTAAAATAGAATTCTTAGTTTGAGTAGAAGTTTAAATCGTTCTTTCTACAACAATTTTAAAGCTACTTTGTAATTTGATTCACTTTGGGACCTGGAAATATAAAACCTTCAGTTTTGGAAAAACAAAAATGATTTGCTGCAGTGTCCCTTGATTTACCCAGACATCCACAAATAGAGCTACCCTCCCCACTGCAAATGTTAATACACCTTTTGAATGCTGAATGAAATTTGTAAGAAGCGAACGTTAATGTGAAAGAACCTCAAGTCAATGCATCCCTTAAATTACCGGTTGTAGGGAACTTTGTTCGCTTCCCTATACGAGTCGGCATGCAGATTTGTTTTCAGAAAGTGTGTCTGTATAAAATGATTTAATATTTCATTTACAGTTATCCGTGCAGGAACCAAAGCAGCTGAAGAACTGAATGCAGCTGACCTTGCCAAGAGAACACGGTTAAGCCCTTGGAATTAGGACTGAATACAGGTTGGGTTATTTGAGGTCTTCATCCTTAATTCAGAAATGATTGTAAACAATTTCAGCTAAAAGTTGGGAACGTTTCTGACATGGGCAATTGCAAAATACCCACTTTACCCTCAGATGATTGTGTTATAAATGTCTAAGCTGTGTCATCATTCAGCAATAGTTAATACTAAAAGCGAGACTTGCAAGCTTCTTGTCAGGTAGACAGTAGATTTGTCTTCATTTCTTGAGAGTATTGGAATCTGGGGATGCAGTATTCACAGATGTCTGTGGTCTATCTTTATATGCTGTACACATTTTTATCTATAAAATTCCTTATCTAATTGGGATAATTTGAAAGTATGATGACTGATGGCTCTAATTTTATATTGATACCATGGCAGGAATGTGCTTGCAAAGAATTGCTTTCTTTTAACTCATCTTTACAATTGTGCTTTTCTTTTTAGTTTGAAGAACTCAAACGACAGAAGTTGAAGGATGTCAATATTTTTGTCTCGAAAACAAAGCTGTGTGTTCACAACATACCCAAGTCCATGGATAACAAACAGTTAAGGACCCTGTGTCTAAAGGCAGCTATGGGAGGCAAGGATGAGCGGATAAATGAGGTGAGAGAAACTGTTTTGATTGCAAAGCTAAAAATGTTTGTCAGCATTCTGACTACCTTCTATCATAAATGAGGGCCCTGTGTGTTTTAGCCTCAAGTATACAGTTTTAAAAATAGTTTTTTAAATGTAAAAGATGGCTAACTGTCTTTGCAGTAAAGGCATTGTAATAAAAATGCTACTTGAGGGCAGGAAGAATATTCCTATTATGCATTGCCTTTGTCTTTCTTGACTTGATAAGCTTGGTGCAGTACATCATTTTGCTAATATACTGCTTTAGCAATCGAATAGGAAATGGTAATGGAAATTGTTTGGCTGACATACTTTTAGTTGTGGATTGTGTATGGTGTACCATTAAAAACAGATGTATTAAGCTGTCCAAGTTGCTGATGGACATTTAGTTACTACAGTGGATTTGCTGCTAGCTCAGTTTGAAATGTTAACCAAGTCCTATGAATACAAGATTGTTTTGCCATGACATTAATTGCAATTTGTTTTGCATATTTATTTATTTATTTTTCACTTGGTGCAAAAAAACCAGGACAAGGTTACACAGAATCTTTTCTCCTCATGTTTGTCTAGAACAGTCAAAAAAAAAAAAAGTTCAGTCTCACAGGAGGGGTTGATCGTTCCAGGGTGCCTGACGGCAAAGGCAGTGGATTGTCATTGTCCATCTCAGTAGCATAACTGCCCTCAAAAATGTAATTGGTTTCTGTTTAATTGCGTGCTTTATCTTGCCTTGAAGGGTGTCCTACATTTCTTTATATCCAGCACTATGTTTTGAACTGAGTGAAAGCTCTAAAGTTTAGTAACATTTGTGGTAGCACAAGTTCACCACTAGATGGAGTAGTGTTTTACTTTTATATCTCTACAAAACTGTCATCATGTTTGCTTGATTCAGCTAATATGTTCACCTTTTTTGGTAGTTAATACAAACTTTCCTTGTAGCTGGTTAATTGGTAAATGTGCTGGTTTTAATGCCCGCCCCCCCCCCCCCCTCACACACACACACAATGTATACAATGTATGTAAAGCCCATGGTATTGGAAAATATTGCAGTAGGTGAGGGTACACCTTAATGTTGGAAAGACTTTTTTAAAATGAGTTTTGGTTACTTTGTGTATAGCTCATTTAGAATCATATCACATGATTCTTTAGTAATGATGCTTCTTTGGTAATGTAGAGATTCCATAATAATCTTGGGCACCTGTTCCAGTGCCTTTAAATTCATACAGTGAAAGTTCTTTCCTCCAACACCCTATATGGAGAATGGGTGCCTGAATAGGAGAGCATAAGCTCCCCATACCTAACATTTAAAATGTGTGTTTGTTTTCAGTGTCGGGTGATGTGTGACAGGAGTTCTCAGACTGGGAAGGCTTTGGGACGTTCACTTGGCTGTGCCTTCGTACACTTCTCGGAACATGAGCACGCCCTCAAAGCTCTACGACACTTGAACAATAACCCAAACATATTTGGGCCAGAGAAGGTCAGTACGTTTTTGGCTTTTCCAAAATGAGTTGGGTAGTCAGTAACTTTAAATATAGTAAAGAGTATAGGACCATTCAGAATCCAAGTGTGTGTGTGGGAGATTTTTACATTTTCCCTCACATACTTTGTGTTTGCAAAGTTAATGATTTGTTTATTAATGACAGATTAATAAACAGAGAAGTGAAACCCAACAAGAAATAGAGCAAATGTTAGGTTTGGCAATCACTATTCTGGTAATGCAGTATTACTGTCATTAAAAACAGGTCAATCATACATTGTGTATGTATATAGTATATAATACTAACACAATTCAGCTTATAGTTTGAAGAAGTCTTAGATTTTTTAATGTCATGTGTGTTTGGAATTTTGTAAATGTACAACTGCTTTGAAACATGATGGGTATAGCTCATCCTTATTTATTTTGCACACGTCTGTTTAATTCTTCAGTCAAGCCATATTTTCAGTTTAGTCTGATTTTTATGGTGCTCAAAAGTCATGAAATTTAACCTGATTTAACTTCCAGTGTCCTGCATTAATTTTAGGCTGAACTCTGTATTCAGTTTTAGGCAACCTAATGATTACTCCCTGTTCAAAAATACTCACACATAGGGTGTGATGTTGCCACATGTAAATGTGTTATATATTCCTATACAATAAAATCTTTTAAACATTTAATTGCCAAATGTCATTGTTTTCTCAGAGACCTATTGTGGAGTTTTCTCTTGAAGATAAGAGAATGTTAAAAATAAAGGAAATGAGAGCACTGAAAAACCAGGTATGAAAATGTTATTCTGTTGCCATTAATATTTTAGGTACTTTTTGAAATAAATTTAAACTGGAGAGCGTGCGTGTTTACGTCAGCAACTTGTCTTGTGAAAAAAAAAAAAAAAATAGAACCCTAATGGCCTTCACAAACCAAACGCGACGAGATTTTTACTGGAGCGACACAACAGATTCGCTGCGAAAACATTGTGCACACCAGAATGACACGACAGCTGGAAATTTGCCAAATATTTCAGAAAGTATGATTGCTAACAAACAAACGCAATAGAAAATTGCTTATTATTATTATTATTATTATTATTATTATTATTATTATTATTATTATTACTGATGATAATGGCAATATATTAGGCGATACTGCAAGTATGATCTTCTCCTCCATTTTCAGTGAAAGTGAAACAAGGCTTGATTTCACACCACGACATGACGAATTCGCAAAAATAGGACCATATTCAATTTTTTTTTCTTTTTTTTTCCATCGCTTGCGTTGGAGTTTGTGTCACGGCGACGCGCTTGTCGTGTCGTCTTTGGTGTGAAGGACGCTATTGAAAAGCATCGGTTTTATTGATTTTCTCTCATCGCTTTGCCGTGTCGCTCTTCGCGTCTGGTGTGTAAGGGCCTTAAGTGAGTAAAAGCCAGGTAGCAGTGAAGGTATATTCCCTCATGAATCCGTCATTACTTGTTTGTGCTGCCCCTGAACTGTTTTTAAAAGTTTATACAGCTCTTCTAGTTGGTTTAGTATTTCAGTATTTCAATACCTTTTTCAGTATTTAAACTCAAGTACCACTATCCATATTGACCTTAAAGAAGTACTACATAGCAAAAACCCTCTAGCTAAAATATACTTTTGTTACTAGGTTACTGCCTTAAAGAAGCTATAAGGATATTTTGCCATAATTAAAAATTGCTATTCATATTTGGGCCCGGTGCCAAGCATAAAACAATTCGATAAAGATGACAGATTAACACAGGGTACAATTTGGTAGTTTTTATAGCTAACACTAGAGGGTAACAAAATGCAATATAAAGCACAGGCGATATTGGAATAAAGGACCATTCAATTTATTATTGTTTGCGTTTGTCAAAGGGTCAGATAAGCAAATTCTATAAAATATTTTTTCAAACATGTCATTCCAGCACAGCATGCCAATTGCTTTACTTTAGCAGAAATTCCATTATCGTGGAAAACAATTGGCCCTAAATACCTGGCGATCAATTCTAACTTCCCAGCCGGCATTAAACGAATCATTAAAAATCTAAAATATTAAACAGAAGATAAAAAAAAAGTCCTTTTGAGATTATTCACCCCTTATCTCTTGTATCCAAACAGAAAAAGGTGAAGCACATGATGGGCTTAGAAGGGGATAAGAAAGTCCCCAATATCGCTGATAAAAATAAAAAGCCTAGGCAAGATAATGGTAACAGTGGAGAGAGACGACTTGAGGCATTCACACACACAGGAGTGAACAAGGAGGGCATATCCTGGTCAGGATTCGTAACCAAACCAGGTGTGGAGGTGGAAGAACTGCCAAGTGGCAAGAAGCGCAAGAAGGTCCTTCCCCTTCCCTCACACAGAGGGCCTAAAATCAGGTAAGAAAGGAGGCCAGATCGTAAGGCCTGGCTTGAGTTTTCCAGATAAGGATTTTTTAGTTTTCGCTGTTAAGTTGTTTTTAATGCCGATTTGTTATTAACAAAGTCACTGCCATTTGTGCACCGGGATTAGTCTGCGTCAGTACATTAATGTTACAGTTTTAATCTCATCAGAATAATCTCCATGTGGGGGATTTGGAATGTAACTCAGAATGACAAGATAGATTAAAATGGTTTTCAGTTGTCATAAGTGTAGTGCTCACAAAAGTTTAATGTTTGGTGAGTGGTGGTGTATAATAGCAGATAACATTTCTAAATTATTTTAATATAGCAATAAATGGCACTGTTCTCTGGCACTGTAGTTCTCATCGGCACTGAAAAATAGCATTGATGGTATGATACAAATTATAATACCCGAAATTATTATTATTATTATTATTATTATTATTATTATTAATGTTGATTTATTTTGTTTATCATCTGTTTTTAAATCAAGTGATTACACAAACACCAGCTTCTATTCAAATTTTTTTCTTTTTTTTTTTTTTGTGGTACCACAATGCTTCTGAATTATTGACCCTAAATATTTTCGTCACAGGGGCCTGATGCTAAGGTTATAATTTGAATGTACTTTCTATGTCTCATAAAGAATATTTGACAATGGGGAAAAAAACAACAAAAAAAAAAACAGAGCACTCTGCAAATGGTAAACAACATTGCTCTCCAGAACTTTCTTTGGAAAAAATAAATTCTTTACATTCTTAGCTTATTATATTGCGTAATAGGGGACTTTTAGGAAAACATAACTTCCCAATGCAGTAATTTCAGTCTACTCTAGTATCCTGTTTATCACATGACTAGTTTTGGGGAGGGGGATTTTTAATACAGTTCTGATAAAGATCATTTGCATATTGTATTATTACATTTTTTGAGTGATTGACATGTTCTAATAGATTGATACTTAGATTAACCTCAATTTTAAATAATCTCATTGGTTAACACAATGCTATAAATAAATCAGATTTATATCCTTATTTTCCTAATGAAGGATACGTCAGGTGTTCTCAAACCTAAATGAAGAGATTAATAGCAGTTACTTGAAAATAACAGTTTGAACATCATTATGAATTTTTTATTTCTTAGCAGACGCCCTTATCCAGGGCGACTTACAGTCGTAAACAAAAATACATTTCAAGGATCATCCTTTTCCCTATGCAAATAACCCTGTATAGATTCCATTCTATTCTTAGTAAGAAGGGTTTCCTCCCGTATATGCTCATTGAGATTCAGGTCATGCATGAAATGGAGACTGATCACTGTATATATTAGGCTATCATGTTTCACACACATACAAGACATTTATACCTTCTAAACAAATGGTAACCCATGCCATTAATTTCTGTTACACTAGATGTGACTGTCATCGACCCAATCATCCGAGCAGTATCATCGACTTGTCTTTAGCCACTCACAAGCGTTCCAATTGCTCTGGCTGAATTACTTGCGTTGGTCCTCCTTAAAATCAGAAAAAGTGATTTGACATCGAAATGACTACTTAACAGAATAGTAATTTGAATGTCTTTGGTTTGTGACCAATCCAGTATTTTATGAAGTATTTTCATTTTGTGCATACTTTATCAAGAACCTCTTGTGATACAAACTACATGGGACTGTCAAAGAAAGTATTGCACTCACAATATCCTTATTACATGTCCTGTATAATCACGTTTCTCTCATTATCTTGCTGCAACACATTTTGACATCTGAATTTGTATTTTATCTTTTCAGAAAAAGGGATAAAGGAAAACCGCAGCTACCACAACCGACAAAAGCGAAGAACCACCCCAGCAGAAAAGAACGTGTTCAGCAAATGCTTCCAGTCAAACAGGTACATTCACTTTTATGGATTTTTATTGGAAAATTCTGAATAAAAGGTTTGAGTTATTTATTATTATTTTTTTTTAAACTTTGTTTTATTGGGAAAACAATTGTTCACAGAGATCATAATACATGTCAGCAGGAAACAATGTACAATGTACTGAGTGGGACTGAACAATACAGCATAGTTATTATTATTATTGATTTTACATTTCCCATTTTATTCTACCCAGCCATTAATCCCTACCCCACACCACCACACCACCCCAACACAACAAATAACACCACCCAGAGAGAGGGGTGAAATAATAAAAAGAAGTAAATAAGAATAAAAAATAAAAATATAATAAAAAATAAAGAAATAAAATATAATAGGTAAGCAAGCATAAGAATAACTATGTAGGTCACAGAGTCATCAGTATAGGAAAAGAGAGATCAAGGTAAATCAAACCGCTCCAGGTCATGAGCATACGACAGAAAGGGCTGCCAGTCTTTGTAAAAGGAGGCAGTGTATACTTAATTTTCTCCAGTTTTAGGAAGTACATTAGATCTCTGATCCAGTGAGTGTGTGAAGGTGGAGCAGCTGACTTCCAGTTCAATAGTATTGGGTGACTAGCCAGCAAGGATGCAAAGGCCAAGGTGTTTCTCTGCAAATTGGACAGGGGACATCATTAAGCATTACACCAAAGAGTGCAATCGGGGTAGGCTCAATATGTGTCTGCACAATTTTAGAGAATGTCTTAAAAATAGAAGTCCATCGGGGACCCAGCCTGGGACAGGACCAAAACATATGCAAAAAGGATGCTGGAGCTTGTTTGCATCTGTCACAGGTCGTGTCTAAGTCTGGATAGATCTTAACCAATTTCAATTTAGATAGGTGAAAGCAATGTAAAACTTTTGAACTGTATTAACCCATGCTGGGCGCAGATGGAGGAAGAATGGACTCTCAAAAGAATGGAATTCCAGTCATTTTTAGAGATGGCCAGGCCCAAATCATGTTCCTAAGCAGATTTCAGTGCGGACAGGGAGGGACAAGAGAGATAAAACATGATTATAAATTTTGGAGATTAAGCCCTTACACCCAGGGTTGGAGTTAAAGATGGGCCCCACAGAAGGATAAGGGGGCTAGATTTGGAATTGGGTGGTCTTAGTATGCATGAAGTCCCTGACCTGTAGATAATGAAAAAAAAAGTTTTGTCGATGTACAAATCCTTGAGTGGTAAGACCAGCTCTGTGCCAGGCACAAAAGGCCAGATCATTTACAGAGGGGGGAGATGATTTGTGTCAATAGGGGCAAGCATAAGCATATTTTGGAAGCCTAAATTGACCCCAAATTCTAAGAGTGTCGGACTAGAATGTTGGAACTGAAGCGGGATGTAGAGAGAGGGAGGCCGGAGCATAACAGGCCGGTAAGGAAGTAGACCTACAGGAGGCTTCCTCCATATAGAGCCATTCAGGACCACTTAGTTGGAGATGAGAATGTAACCAGTAGGAAAGGTTGCGAATGTTAGCTGACCAGTAACAGAAAATAAAATTTGGTAATACTAATCCATCTTGAGGCTTGGATCTCTGAAGGAAAGCCCTCAGTATGGAAGTTTTTATTATTCCAAATGAATGAGGAAATTAATTGATCTAGGGTATAAAAGAAGGATTTGGGGATGAAGATTGGGATTCACTTTTACTGAATTTATATGTCCAATGAGGGAGAGAGGCAGAGCAGACTATGGTGTCAAGTCTTGTTTTGAGCACTCCACTAAAGGCGTGAAGTTGGATTTGAAGAGATTAGTATACGACCGCGAAACTGAGATGCCCAAGTATGTGAAGCCATCGGTAGCAACCTTAAACGGGAAGTTAAAAAAAGGATATTGTTGGGCAGCAGAATTAACAGGAAATAGTTTTATCACCAGCCTAATTCATTGAGGATTGAAAGAACCTGAGGGATGGAGACAGTTTGTAACCAGCCTTCCCGAACTACACCCCGGACCGTCTGGTCATTGCGTAAGCAGATTGCGAGGGGTTCAATAGTGATAGCTAATAAAAGTGGAGAAAGAGGGCAGCCCTGCCGAGTGCCACAATGTAGAGGGAAGTAAGTAGAACTGGAGGTGTTTGTACGAACTGAAGCTAATGGAGATGTATATAGCAGTTTGACCCAGGCAATGAAGTTGGGGCCAAATCCATCTCAAGAGTCAGTGTCGAGAGAAATAACCGCCTCTGGAGTGGGTTGAGTTTGACTGTGTATAAATGATATTGAAAAGGCGTCTGAGGTTAGAAAGGGAATCTCTCCTGTATCGAACCAGTTTGGTCAATGTAAATTATAACGGGAAGTACAGCTTCAAGGCGATGTGCAAATACCTTGGCGAGGATTTTTATGTCCACATTTAGGAGAGAAACTGGGCGATAAGCTCCACATTCCAAGGGATCTTTATTCTTTTTTAAAATCAAAGATATTGAGGCCTGACAAAGTGTTGGAGGAAGGGAGTGAGATGTGAATGATTCAGAGAATACTGAGCCTAGTATAGGGGAGAGTTGAGCAGAAAATGTCTTATAGAATTCAATGGGAAACTCATCCGACCCAGGAGACTTGCCACTTTGTAACAAGCTGATTGCTCTAGATATCTCATCTAGAGAGAAGGGTTCCAGGTGTGCCTTCGATTCAGAATCGATTGTTGGGGTATCAAATTTACCAAAGAAATTATCTACATGTGAGGGGTCAGCTAAAGATTCCAATCAATAGAGGTTTGCATAAAATTTTTTGAATTTTTATTTGAGGAATCGGGAGAGAGGCAGAGGACTGGCGAAGCTGTTGAACTAGGATCTTATGGGCTATCACCATATTCATATACTTTGTTATGATCTTAATAACAGTTGTTCTGCCTGTCTTGAGGATAAAAGGTCAAATTGAGTCTGAAACGTCAAACGCTCCATGTATATCAGGGGTGGGAGAAACAGCATATTTTCGATCCAATTGCAAAATGAGGTCTGACAGTTTAGACAGCCTTTCAGTGTGACTCTTTATTAATTTACGCTGTATAACAGATTATCTGCCCTTGCAGGCAGGCTTTCAATGTATCCCATAGAGTAGCGGCAGAGATTCCAGGAGGAGAGTTATTGTCGAAGAAAAAAGTGATTTCATTAGTTACAAATTGAACAAAGTCCTTGTTTGACATCAAAAGAGGATCCAGGCGCCAGGACCTGCGTGGTGAAATCTGGTTTGGTACGGCTAATTCTAGGACAAAACGGTGCATGATCAGATATTACAATGCCATTGTATGTACAAATACGGATAGAGGGAAGTACTTTATTGTCAACGAAAAAATAGTCAATGCGGGAGTAGGTGTGATGAACAACGGAAAAGACCGAATACAGTGGAAAATAGAAAACGCCATGGGTTAGAGACACCATAGGTATCCAAAAAGGAGCAGATGGCAAGAGAAGATTTGGAAGGTGGTGAAGGCTTAGGAGAGGAGCGGTCCAAAGCAGGGTTTAAAACAATTAGTCTCCACCTAAAATAAAATGATGAGAGTCAAGATTTGGCAATGAATACAACAGGATAGAAATAAATTGGTTTTCATCAAAATTGGGAGCGTAAACATTGGCCAAAATTAAAGGAGTATTAAGTAGTTTGCCTGTTACAGTAACATAGCGGCCGCTTGGATCAGGTATTACTTTATCTGCCACAAAAGGTGTAGATTTATTAACCAAGATACATAGACCCAGCACCACAGAGATAAAGCCATAAACAAACAAGATAGCTGCTTCTGCATCCAGCGCTCAAAGAATATCACAGACATTTGCAGAGCTTTTTGAGATGTTACAGTAATAAAATAATGACTTGGATCACATTATTGAGGAGTTTGGTGGTAAAACGAGTGATCAGGAGATGATTTATCGGTATGCACAACTATGAAGAGATATGTGAAAAATACAGCGAACAA
Organism: Acipenser oxyrinchus oxyrinchus; assembly: GCA_030684275.1. Lineage (NCBI taxonomy): Eukaryota > Metazoa > Chordata > Actinopteri > Acipenseriformes > Acipenseridae > Acipenser > Acipenser oxyrinchus. The sequence goes on from CM060254.1 coordinate 43,403,517, forward strand.
GGGGTGGGGCAGGGCTGGAGATGCAGTACCAAGTGTCCTGTTGATATGCAGTGCCTTTTTAACCTGTTTTACTGTGGGGTTGGGGGGAGAAAAAAAAAACAGCGTGTCTAAAATAAACTGTGTGTGAAAATAAATTGGACCTGACGCGCTGAATAAATGGACTGCAAAGGGTTAACATTCCAGCTAATAAAATAAGGACATCCACCTCCACTGAATGACCTACTGGTATTCACCATAATGAAATAGATGTTTGAGATATTTATATTGAAATGCACAGACTTTATTTATCTGTGACAAAACTGTAAATATTTCAACAAAAAGAGAGCGCTTCAAAGGCCTGTAGCACTGGATATGTAGCTTTAAGTATTATCATTTTTGCATAACAAAATATACTGATAATAAATAACATGTTTATGTAATGAATGACAAGTAAACTTTCCCCTATAAAGCATATAAATAAATATTAAGATAGCTGTAGTTTTGTTAAGTAGTGTTTTTATTTGAAGAACATTAACGGACACCGAAAGCCATTATACTCTGTCATTACTAAGCCATAGATAGTGGGGGGAAACATGCTGCACAACTGACACACAGAATGTAAATTGCAGTAATTTGTACTTTAGCTGGAGGGACGTTTTGTTGCTATTACAGGGTACTAATTCAACATAATGTTTTGGCATTAAAGTGGATGGGAAAATCAAACTTGACAAAGGGTAAACATGTTTTCAAAACCGACTTTTGTTGGTATTGTGATCAATTCTGGGTAACACATCAGTTATGTGCTGTTCAATTAAGGAATGCTGTGATGATTGTTATCGATAAAGCAACTGGATGGCTCAATTTGCAGTTTAAAACATAATGCCTCAGGGAATGGCAGAGCAACTTTCTTTGAAACAGACCGTTTTACTGGAATTTGTTTATTGAATGATTAGGCAGATTCTCTTTCCTCCTGCATTGCTTGTTGTCCACATTCAAGGTCTTTTTGTTTTTATACTTAACCATGGTGCTTCCTAGTTCCTAATGTAAGGAGATCATCCTCCTTTTTCTCATTGGATTGTTTTTGTTTGTTATTGTTGTTTACAGGCACCTAAGAAGAAGAGAACTTTCAGAAACAAAGAGGATGATCGGTTTGATAGTCTTGTTGAACAGTACAAAAAGAAAATTCTGGGAAATCCCAAGTCATCTATTGTGAAAAAAAGAGAGCAAATGGTTCAGTTAAAACCAGTGAAGTATTTTACCATTACTACTACAGTAGAAAACCAATTCAGTGTGTCCTACAATTCTACATTCTCAACTCCACACTGACTTTTTATATATCATACATTGCAACAAGAAGATAGTTGTGTATTATTTTGTTATTCTCCTAATTGATTTGTCACATTATTCTATAAAAGAAGTAAAAAAAGAAACCATCAACTACTTTTGCTCTTATGAAAATTCAGTTTAGCAAAGTATGCAATTTTTTTGGAATGAAAAAAACAAAACAAACTTATTTGATACATGGCGCTTTATTTTATAATTAACACACAAAATGCTTCGCAATTTTAAAATGTCGGGCCTTACTAATACGGCACTTTATTGTGAATGCATTGATGTTAATTGGTGAGTCATCTCGATCGATCCATCCATCCATCCATCCATCCTTACTGTCTGTATAAAATAAGCTTTTGCATCCAAGATACCGCTCATACTGTATATAGTACACATCAAATTATGGAAGGTTTGCATTCTTTATCAGCATTGTCTTGGCAATAAACCTGGTAGATAAAATAGCATTATGCACATTATTTAATAGTTTGATTGCATTTGAAGTTGCTGCAGGAGCAAATTCAGACCTTACTGATATTTGAATCTGTTTTGAAAGGTTTGAGGTTCCTTAACCCCTTTATGGCTTTCACTATCTTCATGAACTACTACAGTAGAATACTGACCAGCCAAAAGTTTTGCACCAGGGTACAATTTGTTAATGTTGTTGTGGCATATTAACACCTCCACCCCCATATGATTCCCTGGATTACGGGTACATTGTGTTAATCCATATCTCATGACAATTTAGGATTTTAAAGTTGGTGGTTGCTCAATAATAGTTTGTGCTGTTCTGACATTTCAGATATTTGTAAAGATTATTTCTTGGGTGTTTTTGAGACTTCAGGTCTCTGGGTTGTGCAATTGCTGGCTAGCTTTCAAGCTTTCAAGTCCCAAGTCTACATATTCTCTACAAAATTGTTTAAAGGGATAAGTACTGTTTTAGTTTATTGTAATAGCTAATACTCACACTTCTACGGTTTCAATATTTGGGTGTTGTCTGAGTCTTTTAAAAATGGGATTTAAATGGGATTTTTCATGCTTCCTGTAATAAAATGTAGCTGCCAGCATTTGAAAGCTTTGAAAGCTTCACTAAATATGTTTGATGTACTGTTAGAAAAATTATAGCCCTTATTGAACCTGTAAATGTTTCTGTTAAAAAGCCTGGAAAACGCTAGCTCTAGGCTACTTTATTGGCTTTGCCTTTTTCAAGCAGCTGATAAACCCTCTCTCCTCTCTCTCTGTCTTTTGTCTCTCTTCTGTTCTGTCTCACTCAGCAACCTAGGGAGCCAGTGGTATTTGTCTTTGTGAATTTAAATGGCGTTGTGCTGCCAGCAGCGCCCATCTTCTCATTAGTGGGGTATATAAACCTAGCTGCTCCTTATTAAAAAAAAAAAAAAAAAACTTGCCATGCAGGGGTTTAGGGTGGGATTATTAAAGCAGTTATTGCCTATAAAAAACAATGAAGTGCAAATGCTCATTTTGATTTTTTTCTTATCTAGTGTTGTGGTAACACATTCAGAGAAAAAAGCTACATAGATAGAGAAATACCTAACAGTGTGGGTAGTAAAAAGAACACATTTATAATCGCGTTCCCCAGAATTTACAAGATGGAATCCAGAAATGTTATGTAATGCTTCCACAAGCAAATAAAATTACAAAACACCATCCTTTGTTTATTCAAACTTGCCTTAGCCATGACGTCGTTAATGGCAAGGGGAGAGGGTTGCATAAATGCTTATCTGTCAAGTTCAAGGTAAAGTGACACAGGCTCTAACCTGATTCTGCGTATCGTCTCCAGCCCAGATCAGTCTTACTTGGGTAAGAAATTCAATTAGTTAAGTTGTCTGATCCTCACAGTCCCTGGTTCTGGCATCTTTGCACATAATACCACATAGTGGCAGTCTTTGCTCAAAATTAAGGTGATGGATTGAATAAGCAGGGCACTTAACCCACTTGCCCCTGTGCTTCATACAGCTATGCTTCAGGCGATTTTGGGCACAGTATTCTTTGCGCAGTATATTGCATCTAAGCTCAACTATTAATGGTTTTATTAATGCATCTTGTTCTATTGTTGAAATGTGTGTTTTATATCACTATGTTCAGCACTGGTGGTTAATCGGATGCTTGTTTTCCAGATGGCTGGATGCATCCTGAAATTGGTACTGGCAATTCATTTGACCTAATGTCTCAGTGCTGCATTGCAGTGAGACATTGCCTAAGGGAATGACATCAACAACAATTTTCAACCACCTCACATGCAACCTTTATAATTATGAAGAAACAGAGTGTGTGTTTTATATCTGCTTTGATTATTTAGTGTGTGTATATATATATATATATATATATATATATATATATATATATATATATATATATATATATATATATATATATATATATATATATATATAAGAAAGTAAATGGATAAATAGACTGAACACAGTTATGCCAGCAGGACTCAACAGAAAAGAATGAACTAATTAACTTCAATAAATATATAACATTTAAATAAATAAACAAAATTCATTTAAAAGTTGTGCATGCTGATGCGCTGGGGAGGCCAAATCAAGACTGATCCTCAGAGCCAGCATTGCTTGATATAATAAAAATATAATTTTATGTAAAGTAATGTTAATTAGAATTAATACAAATTCAAAGATAGAAGTAAAAATGATGTCACAATATATAGAACACCATTACAACATGTAAGAATAAATCATGGATTTGAATGTAAACAATAACAAGTAGTTGTCATGCTGTCAAAAACCTATAAATACCTCCAATGTTTTGATTCAAACACAGGCTCCCTTGAGAAAGATATGTACAACATATCAAAACGTTGGGCAGCTGGCTCTTTGCGCTGTGTATATATATATATATATATATATATATATATATATATATATATATATATATATATATATATATATATATATATATATATATATATAATTAGTGGTTTGCATAAGTATTTACCCCCTACCAATAATTGTTGAATTACAAATAATGTATGCACAGTTTTTCAACAAAACTTGTTTTTTTATTCAAAGCTGTAGTAGTTAAACTGAACACTGTTATATGAGGAGGAGGTTAAATGTCAGCAAAACTTTGCAAAGAAAATGTACAAAATGAAATTTACTGGTTCCATAAGTATTCAGCCCCTTAAGTCAGTACTTGGTAGAAGCACATTTTGCAGCAATTACTGCTATGAGTCTTTTTGGATAGGTCTCTACTAGCTTTGCACAGTAGGATGGTGACATTTTTGCCCATTCTTCACAGGAAAATTGCTCCAGTTCTGATAAGTTTGTTGGGGATCGTCGATGGACTGCAATCGTCAAGTCTCGCCATAAATTTTCGATTGGATTCATGTCAGGACTTTGACTGGTCCACTCAAGAACATTCATTCTCTTCTTGTTCAACCACTCCAGTGTGGCTTTGGCTTTGTGAATCGTGTCTTGGCTGACGCAAACAGGTTTTCCTCAAGGATTCTCCTGTACTTTGAACCAACCATTCTCCCGTCTATCCTGACAAGCTTCCCAGTCCCTGCTGAAGAGAAGCTTCCCCATAACATGATGCTGCCACCACCATGCTTGACAGGTGGGATGTTGTTGACTGGGTGATGTGCAGTGCTGGGCTTGCGCCAGACGTAAAGCTTGTAGATGATACATGTCTGCAGTATCCTCTACATGCTTTTTCGCAAACTCCATACATGCTTTAAGATGAGGCTTTTTGAGTAATGTCTTCTTTCTTGCCACCCGTCCATACAGGCCAGCTTTGTGTAGGGACCAGCTTATTGTTGATGTGTGAACACTGACTCCCATCTCAGACACAGAACTTTGCAGATCTCTCAAGGTCATTGTTGGCTTCAGAGTGACATCCCGAACCAGTTTCCTGCTTGCCCGGTTGCTCAGTTTGGGAGGGCGACCTGATCTGAGTAGTGTCTGGGTGGTATGATGCATCTTCCACTTCTTAATGATGGACTTCACTATGCTGAGAGGGATAATCAGCGCCTTTTGAAATTTTCTTGTACCGTCCTGCTCTGTGCTTCTCTACCACTTTATCCCTGACTTGTTTCGAAAGCTCCTTGGTCTTCATGGTTGCTTTGTTGGATCACTATGTGAGTTGCAGCTTGAAAGTCTTTATATACTTGAGGGAAATGATCTACAAGTTAAACCACTTTGAGTACACGCAGGCTGAAACCATTTCACTAATTTTGTGACCTTTCAAACAAATCATTTGCACCTGAGCTGATTTAGGGCTGCAGTAGCAAACGTGTTGATTACTTATGCAACTGAGATTAATCTGTTTTTCTCTGTAAATCTTACTTATTTATGTTCTATATGCATTTTTTAACTATCAATGTGGAGTAGTTTGTGTAGATTCTACATGTAAAGTCTCCAAACATCCCCAGAATCTGACACTCCATAACTTAATACTAAATGTTTATTTCAAGTTTCGTGACATTTGGATAAGCAGATCTCCAGATATATGCACAAATGGTGAGTTTGGTGAATAAAAAGAGAGCGATAACACACCTGCACAGCTAGGACAGTGTAAAAACCTACATTTGAAGTTACTGTAGTGGTCTCTGAGGATATAAATTCTGTACCTCAGATAAAGCTGGAGCTTTACAATTGTTCCAGTTGGTCTCATGACTGACTGTGAGGAAAAGCAGCTTATTTCAAGCAGCACTCGGCGGCTCTTACAATGATGTCAAGCATCTGGTTTAAATATAACAGTTCCTGTCCGAATTAAGATTTATTATCACTAGTCAATACCTGTAAGGATGTCACAACATGGCTATGTAAATAGGGTGTGTAGCAAACATTTTTTTAAATTAGTATGCAACAAGTCCTGGATGCCCTGATTATTAGAAGATAAGAAAGTTTACAAACGAGAGGAGGTCATTTGGCCCATCTTGCTCGTTTGGTTGTTAGTAGCTTATTGATCCCAGAATCTCATCAAGCAGCTTCTTTAAGGATCCCAGGGTGTCGGCTTCAACAACATTACTGGGGAGTTGGTTCCAGACCCTCACAATTCTCTGTGTTAAAAAGTGCCTCCTATTTTCTGTTCTGAATGCCCCTTTATCTAATCTCCATTTGTGACCCCTGGTCCTTGTTTCTTTTTTCAGGTTGAAAAAGTCCCCTGGGTCGACATTGTCAATACCTTTTAGAATTTTGAATGCTTGAATCAGATCACCGCGTAGTCTTTTTTGTTCAAGACTGAATAGATTCAATTCTTTTAGCCTGTCTGCATACAACATGCCTTTTAAACCTGGGATAATTCTGGTCGCTCTTCTTTGCACTCTTTCTACAGCAGCAATATCCTTTTTGTAACGAGGAGACCAGAACCGAACACAATATTCTTGATGAGGTCTTACTAATGCATTGTAAAGTTTTAACATTACTTTCTTTGATTTAAAATCAACACTTCACAATATATCCAAGCATCTTGTTGGCCTTTTTTATAGCTTCCCCACATTGTCCAGATGAAGACATTTCTGAGTCAACTCCTAGGTCTTTTTCATAGATTCCTTCTTCAATTTTAGTATCTCCCATATGATATTTATAATGCACATTTTTATTGCCTGCGTGCACTACCTTACATTTTTCTCTATTAAATGTAATTTGCCATGTGTCTGCCCAGTTCTGAATGCTGTCTAGATCATTTTGAATGACCTTTGCTGCTGCAACAGTGTTTGTTTACTTCTTGTATTTTTGTGTCTTCTGCAAATTTAACAAGTTTGCTTACTATACCAGAATCTAAATCATTAATGTAGATTAGGAATAGCAGAGGAGCTAATACTGATCCCTGTGGTACACCACTGGTTACCTCGCTCCATTTTGAGGTTTCTCCTCTAATCAGTACTTTCTGTTTTCTACATGTTAAACACTCCCTAATCCATGTGCATGCATTCCCTTGAATCCCTACTGCGTTCATTGTTTAATGTTTAAATGTCTATTGGTATGTTTACACTGCATTTTTATTAAGTTACACATGTTTTTTTGTATTGCACAATGCTTACCTTTCGTAAACACATTAATATGCACTGGATTTGCTGTCACCTCTTTCCACTGAAAATTGCTGGGACTGGGGCACCTTCCAGCATGTGTTGTGTGAATGAGTTAATTGGTTAATTGTATGGAAATCACCATATAAATTGAAAACCCTGTATGTGTATTGGGGACATTCTTAGCAGGGCCTGATCCTCCTGATCACAGAGGATTGTAAAGTGTCTCATGACCAATGTATTATCTGCTAATTGTAACGAGGACCATGATAATCTTGATATTTAAATACTACATATTAATTTGCCTTATCGTTGCAATCAAGTGTTTTGCCTGATGTCACTGCAGGGTACATTCATTCTAAATGTGATATTAAAACAACATGGTATTTAACTAACAAAATGACAATGCTGCACATTGTAATTGGTATGTCGTTAAATTTAGTAGAAAACCTTTCTTGTTTATTTTTCTTATGTAGCATGCTTAAAGATTCACATTTTAATAGCATACTATAAAACTGCATATAAATGGATGTGTTAACGGCTCAAAATGTTTTAAAATTGCTTAGTTAAAGTAAATATGTTTTGTTTAAATAAATAACTACATATTTTTTTAAGTTGGAAATGCTGAATTGTTCATGGTCTGTGAGTGATATATTTATCAAAAGACATATTTCACATATTTTGGGAATCAGTTGGTTTCTTAGTTAGATACAATAGTTTTTGCTGGAGTTTCTGTATTATGTATTTGGCAAATATACTAAACACTAATGTTTAGGGGGAAAAAAATTCAATGTAATATGTATATAAACTTTAAAAAAAAGTTTGTGCCACTATTTAAACAGACGAACATTAAAACACAGGATTATAATGTTTATTGGCCCTTCCTGAAGCTTGAAGATGTTTTGGTGATGGGATTTGATAAGGGTTAATCTCTTGAAAATGTGGCCAGAAAAGAGATAAATCAACTCAATTTGCGTCACAGACTGCATTACATAAGAAATAATCGTTATCTGCATTACTATAAACACTACAATCATGTTTTCAGCTAAGGCTGTCTGGAAATGTCACTGAACCTTAAAATAAATAAATAAATAAATTAAAGTAGAAATTAAACACTGAGTGGATTTGCCAAAACTTACTACTTCAACTGTTTGGAATTGAAATAAAGAAAATGCTGGTGTATGGTTTTATACACAATGTTTCCAGCAAAAATCTTATTATTTATTAAACTGTAATTGCAAATGTAGTTATACAATTGTCTGAAATATTTGTCAACTAAATTATCAAACTGTTGTCAAACTGGCTATCTTGTAAAATGTTACTAGAGAAATAATTTATTGGTGAACTCATAAAAGTCTACACTGATTTTGGTTGAAAAATGCTTTTTGATGCCAGTGAGTGGGTGGATGTTTGAAGAATAAAGCTGAAAAATTAAGACACTAGTTGTTGCTATCAAAAGTGGCAGTAATCCATATGAACTCATGCATTCCCAGACATACCATACTCAAGCACAGGGGTTCACAACCGGGGGTCCTTGGGCCCCTAGGGGGCCTTGAGGTTTCAAGGGTCCTCCAAAAATAAACCAGAGAATGTGTTATTTTCCCTGCATGCTTATGACACGCTGAAACCTATTAGCTTCAGCATGTCATAAGCATGTGGAGAGATTAACACATTCTCAGGTTACGTGTGGTGTAATAGAGCTATTTCAGTGGGAGCATGATAGATTACAAAGCAGAGAACAATGTGCCAAAAAAATAAAGGACATTTTTGGAGCGCAGAAGACCAAGGAACTGGCAAAAATACCAATGTCAAATGACAGTGTCAAATGACGGATCGCTTTTATATCAAAATACAGAGTTTCGAAATACATTGATCAGCTACGTGACAATGATTTTGCTGTACAACTTGATGAATCCACAGACCTTTCTAAAATGTCCCATTTACTCGCCTATGTTCGGTATGTGTGGAACAAGGAAATAAAGGAAGACTTTGTTTTGCAAGGAGTTCAAGAGAACAACAAAGTCAGATGATATTTTCAAACTGTTAGATGATTTTATGACTTCTGCAGAAATCAGCTGGACTAATTGCATTGGGCTCTGCACTGATGGAGCTGCAGCAATGACCGGAAAGCATTCTGGTGTTGTGTAAAAAATAAAAGCTGTTGCATCTTGCACTATTTGGACACATTGCTTTTTACATGGGAGGCCCTTGCTGTACAAGATCTTGAACCAGGTCTTCACAGTGTTCTGAACACAGCGGTAACACTCATTAATTTTATTAAATCCAGAGCAAAAAAATCCAGGTGTTTTGCTGCACTTTGTCAGGAAGTGGGTGCAGAGCACCATTCCTTGCTCATGCATACAGAGTTGAGATGGCTATCTCGAGGCAGAATGCTTACCCGTATATTGGATCTTAAAGAGGAGTTACGTACTTTCTTAGCTGATAAGAAACTTGAACTTGCCGAAGTGCTGAAAGATGGTGTGTGGCTGGCAAAACTGGGTCACCTCACAGACATATTCAGTGAAATGAATAAGCTGAAAAACTACGCAAGGTGAGAGCACTCATTTTATTGCCAAGGGTGAAAGAATTTTCGTGTTCAAAAGGAAACTACAACTCTGGAAAGTTTGTGTCTGTGGAGGGACCACTGATATGTTTGAGCTGTTACATTCTTTCATTCAGAAACGATACATTGACTTTGATGTAAAATAACCGCAGCTGGCAGCGCATCTGTCTGGTCTACACAACAAATGTAATACTTTCCTGAACTCACGACAGAACAAGGAGCTATGCTGCTGTGAGCTACAAACCCCATTAGTGAGAACATTGAAGCTAACCTGCCACCATCTGTCCCATCAAAGCTGATAGAAGAGCTCATTGACATTTCATCATGCAGCTCCCTCAGAACCAAGTTCAGTGAAATGCTGCTGGAGACACTGTGGTGTGAGTGCTCAGATGAATACAGCACTGCTTCTGCACCACTGAAAGTGTTGGACCCATTCAGTACAACCAACTAATGAAAAACTTGATTTTCAGCCATGACATCGATGAAAAAAAGGAACTGAGCCAGGATGAACATTGACCATGACGTGTATGTGCTTGGCGCAGATACCTCCACGTCTTGACAGAATTGTTGCTCAGCACCAGCAAAAAGTTTCACATTAAGTAAAACAAAAATAATTGTATGTGTGTGTGTGTGTGTGTGTGTGTGTGTGTGTGTGTGTGTGTGTGTGTGTGTGTGTGTGTGTGTGTATATATATATATATATATATATATATATATATATATATACATACAGTACTGTGCAAAAGTTTTAGGCAGGTGTGAAAAAATGCTGTAAAGTAAGAATGCTTTCAAAAATAGACATGTTAATAGATTATATTTATCAATTAACTAAATGCAAAGTGAGTGGACAGAAGAAAAATCTAAATCAAATCCATATTTGGTGTGACCACCCTTTGCCTTCAAAACAGCATCAATTCTTCTAGGTACACTTGCACAAAGTCAGGATTTTGTAGGCATATAGTCAGGTGTATGATTAAACAATTATACCAAACAGGTGCTAATGATCATCAATTCAATATGTAGATTGAAACACAATCATTAACTGAAACAGAAACAGCTGTGTAGGAGGAATAAAACTGGATGAGGAACAGCCAAACTCAGCTAACAAGGTGAGGTTGCTGAAGACAGTTTACTGTCAAAAGTCATACACCATGGCAAGACTGAGCACAGCAACAAGACACAAGGTAGTTATACTGCATCAGCAAGGTCTCTCCCAGGCAGAAATTTCAAGGCAGACAGGGGTTTCCAGATGTGCTATCCAAGCTCTTTTGAAGAAGCACAAAGAAACGGGCAGCGTTGAGGACCGTAGACGCAGTGGTCGGCCAAGGAAACTTACTGCAGCAGATGAAAGACACATCATGCTTACTTCCCTTCGCAATCGGAAGATGTCCAGCAGTGCCATCAGCTCAGAATTGGCAGAAAACAGTGGGACCCTGGTACACCCATCTACTGTCCGGAGAAGTCTGGTCAGAAGTGGCCTTCATGGAAGACTTGCGGCCAAAAGCCATACCTCCGGCGTGGAAACAAGGCCAAGCGACTCAACTATGCACGAAAACACAGGAACTGGGGTGCAGAAAAATGGCAGCAGGTGCTCTGGACTGATGAGTCAAAATTTGAAATATTTGGCTGTAGCAGAGGCAGTTTGTTCACGAAGGGCTGGAGAGCGGTACACGAATGAGTGTCTGCAGGCAACAGTGAAGCATGGTGGAGGTTCCTTAAGTTTGGGGCTGCATTTCTGCAAATGGAGTTGGGGATTTGGTCAGAATTAATGGTCTCCTCAATGCTGAGAAGTACAGGCAGATACTTATCCATCATGCAATACCATCAGGAGGCATCTGATTGGCCCCAAATTTATTCTGCAGCATGACAACGACCCCAAACATACAGCGAAAGTCATTAAGAACTATCTTCAGCGTAAAGAAGAACAAGGAGCCCTGGAAGTGATGGTATGGCCCCACAGAGCCCTGATCTCAACATCATCGAGTCTGTCTGGGATTACATGAAGAGAGAGAAGCAACTGAGGCTGCCTAAATCCACAGAAGAACTGTGGTTAGTTCTCCAAGATGTTTGGGCCAACCTACCTGCCGAGTTCCTTCAAAAACTGTGTGCAAGTGTACCTAGAAGAATTGATGCTGTTTTGAAGGCAAAGGGTGGTCACACCAAATATTGATTTGATGTAGATTTTTCTTCTGTTCACTCACTTTGCATTTTGTTAATTGATAAATATAAACTATTAACATGTCTATTTTTGAAAGCATTCTTACTTTACAGCATTTTTTCACACCTGCCTAAAATTTTTGCACAGTACTGTATATATATATATATAAAATCAGGGATGGAGATAAGAAATAAGACTACCATTGCATAGCACTTTGATCCATTCTTGGTTTTAGAAATATAAGTTTAATAAGACAAACCTGAACTTGTATAACCTGGGATGGGTGAAACTGCTATGCAATAGCAATATGAGTCTTTTTTCCATCCCTGATGTGTGTGTGTGTGTGTGTGTGTGTGTGTGTGTGCGTGTGTGTGTGTATATATATATATATATATATATATATATATATATATATATATATATATATATATATATATATATATATATATATATATAGTGGGCTGTGGAAATTTGGAAAATGACATCCAGGATGTTTGATTATTTAAAAAGTAGAAATTACCTTAAAGAAAATATATCATTTTTTACACAAGGAATATACTGCATTGTTCAGCTAGGGGCTATAAAGTTGTAAAAAAAAAAGATGACACAAAAAAGGTATCTACATCAAATTTATTGATCACACTAAAATGGTCCAAATAATTTTTTAAAAAGTACATGACAACATTTTAGTGTCCTATTTAAATGTCCTGCTTAATCAGTCAAGATTCAGGTATGCATTGGAAATCTCCTTAAGCAATACTAAAAGAAACAAAGCTTAGGTCAACAAACATTTTGACAAAACGGTCATCTTCATGGTGTGCATTTTGTATGCATTAGTGATGGCAGTTTGTTAGCCCCTTCCCCTAGTGATGTGAATGGGGCCTTTGTGTCCAAAAGGGTATATGTGACTGAAGGAGAGTACATGAAAATGGGCTTGCTATTATTTTAGTCATGATGGTTAATACAGTGCAAACCATTGAGGACCATAAACGTGTTCAACACTTTATGTAACAGGAAGGCAAAGAGCTTTCTTCATAACATTTGCAGTTTTGTAATCTGTTAAAAAAAGTATTTTCATTCATATTAATGGTGTATCAAAAGACATACCTCACTACTTCAATCATACAGTACAACATTCGATGCAAAACAACATAAATAAATATAGTATAAATAGTCATAGCATTAAAACCATTGAGAACTTTCACTGATCTTCAAAAAAACAACTATATAAAAGTCCCAGAAAAAAGAAAAAACTTTCATTATTTTCCTTTACTCTCATCCTTATAAAAATCCATTCATATATAGAAAAATACAACACACCATACTCAGACATAGTGCAAAATGTAATACACAAATATATAAATAAAAAGTCATGTTATTAAAATACATAATACAAAATACATTGTTAAATAAGTTATAATAATTTAAATAAAAATCTTAAGCATTGTATGGGTTGCTCAGCATTTCTTTAGTTGATCCAAGTTTCTTAACAATTTGAGGAGATATTTCTGAAGCCTGTCCAAGGCTACATTTCCTATTGTGAACCGGAAGGTTAAATTATTTTTTAGGAAATTCTCCAGATGGCCAGTGTTCCTTGATTTGAGTGGTGCGCAGCGAATTGATACTGCCAGCGACCGAATGATTGTCTGAAGATTGATGATGTCTGCTAGGATTTGGTCCACGTTATCTACTGGTAGGCTGGACAGAATTTCCTGAAATATTCCCAAATTTTCTTCCACGGATCCTAAACTGTCCAGGGCTTTATCACTGGAGGAATCTGGGATTAGTTCTAGTCCGCTGAAAACCACATTTGGCGATACTTTAAACTGTTTAAAGTAATAATAAAAAAAAACAGATAAAGAGAAAATGATTGTTATATATTTGCATTTTCAGTTAAATATAAACACAAATAAATACAGTATATGCAGGGTCACTATAGAATGGTTTAGTCTAATAAACAGGAAATAAATAACTACAGAACTAGAAATGGGAGTTACTGTGAACAAAAACAAAAGCATCCCTGGTAGCATCATCTAAGGGGCATCATTGATATGTCCATAGGTTAAAAACAGTGTGGCAATGAAAAGGTGTATTTCTACTGGACACCTCTTATAATGGAACTTTATGGAGAGAATTATAGAATACAGCTGTGTTACAACTATAAAGCTCCTATGTCCTATGTACAACTATGTGGCCTGTATCATCAATATGGCCAGGGATTAAAGCAGGGTACATTTTTACTGGACAATGGTGAAACATTAGGACAATAGCTCAAAATGTACTGTCTCTATGCAGCTCAAAAGTCACGTGACCTCAATGTGGCAGCTATATTTGGTCATGGTCAGAAACATCGAACATGCAGGGTTTATATAATGCATACCTGATCAGTATGTTTCTCAATTCTTATGATTGTTGTTTGTGCCAATAATTTAGCTTCATTCTTGACTTTATCAACTGGAACAGGCCAACTGTAGCACAACTGTAGCATAATATAAAGGGGTACAATTGGATAGTTCATTCTTTTAAATCTTCAAAAACCTAAAAAGAAAATATATGGTTAGATTAATTTCAGCCCATTTAAAAAAAATGCCTTGCATGCAAACCACGCTTTTTGGTTGTTAGGAAATGTGTGCTAAAGTATAAACTACAAATTGTTTTCTAAATAGACACAGCATTTCTGTACTGACCAGAAAAAAAAGTGCACCAGGAATTGAGAAGGAACCCTCTTGTGTGTCATATTGGAAAACCCATATTGGTTTTTTTTGTGTCTATCTATAATAGAGTGATTTTAGACCACGTGATAAAATGTCTCTGTGGAATAGAATTTGGAACACAGCATATGAGCTTTTCATTCTTAAAAAAGACAGAATTCCTGGAAATCAAGGAATGCACTATTAGGTCATACAGTCACAAAAACAGCATGTTTTTCAGCAGCTTGATATTTGCTGTGTTCTTCTAACAATAACAAATTTGAACAGCCTAAAAGTGTATTATAACAAGACTTAATAATTCAAACATGATATACTTTTTATATAGGAAAACTGCTGTGTACCAAAAAGGTGCAACATCAAAAAGAAAAAGGTAATGTAGATACACAAAAATGTGAATAATTAATATAAAAAAATATATATTATCAGGATGTTTCGGGCTACAAGTCCTTCAGCTGGATGGAAAAAGAATTTGCTTTTTAGCGTGAGGCAAACACATTTGTTTGATATGCTCTGAGGAAGACAGAATTGTCGAAACGCGTAAGCGCTCATGTAAAAGTGCTCAATGTTTCTTTATGAGTGTACTTATTGATCTCGACATGAATAAATAAAATATAAACTTTTACTATATTGCTGTGGATATCGATTTTCAAATGAGAATTGCAGTCCAGTTTTCTCCAATCGTGGATTTCTACGGGAGGAGGTTCTAGTAATCTATGGCTGTCCCAGGACGAAGCACCCTGATATTGAAAGTATGACACATCATTGAAGCGTCAGCACCTACATACACATATGTATATATATATATATTACTGTTTAAGAATCAGTACAAATACAGTTTATAAGATATAATATTTTGTAAACTGTAATTGTGTTTTTTTATTTCACTATCTAAAATTTATTTGACTATCTAAATTCCATTATATTTGATTTATAATGTGCTTACATGTGCTTTTACTTTGCGTTACTACACCTCTTTTCCCTTTTATCATGGTAAACTGCAGTAAACTTTAAAAAAAGTAAATATCACAATTTTGAAGGCTACAGAATATAACTGCTAATATTACAGTTACAGGTACATTAAAAAAATGCCTGAAAGACTTGCTGATTAATTGAACCAACCTTGCATTTTATAATCAAAAATTGGATTCTTATTGCGCTTAACCAGATAAAGAACCGCTTTTTTTGTAGGAAGGTAAAGAAACAAAAAATACACAACAATTACCATTGATCATTACGTTAAATATACTGAATCTAGAGAAGAGATAGTAAAATACAATCCCATCATTGAAATTAATGCTTGCCATCTGGATAAAGGAAGTATGTAATCAATATTTAATTATGAGCATATCACATTTATGAGTGTTATATACACGTACTGTCTAAAACATGAAGTATAAATACATTGTAATGAATTTGTAGCAGTATGACCTAGTACATTACAATATTAGCTCAACTGAAATTTCCATTCCAAGATTTCCCTGCCAAAAAAATCCCAGAAACAAAAAACAGACTTTTAGATTTTCATGTTGAATTTAATTCCTGCAAAGGTTAATGACATAAAATACAACTAAAGATGCAATAGTATGGTTGATTGTTTGCTTTCTTTCTTGATTGAGCAACTCATCTCATAAATGATTAACTGGAAGTATCACTATGACATTTCAGAATGAAAAAACACAACAAAAACAGGAAACTTCAATTATTACAGCTACACCTGTATATCATTTTTTTAAAAACTATTAAATCAATTGCCAGGAACCATAAATGTATTTCCAACAGATAACTAAAAGTAGAGATTATTTAGATTACATTTCTACAAAAAAAGTCAACTAAGCCAATTAAGTTAAAATAAAATCTCAGTTCAAACAAGTTCCAAGGCCTTACCACATGTATTGTAGTAAATGGATCTCAGAAAGTTAGGCTCAATTTGAAAGAAGTAAAGAGGGAATCTTACCACTTCATGCTCAAGGTCTGTTCTGTGTGTCATGCCCCCAAAACATCAGCATTCCTCTTATAGCAGTGAGCTGTGATTCATGCATGAATCATCGGGTATTGCACCCAAAATCCAAATCCAGTCCATGTTTTTGTTCCATTTATTTTCTAAATTGAAGTTTACATTACACAGTTTAGTATATACTTAAATAAAACCATGCTTTAATACAGTGCAGTTTTTTTTGTTTTGGTTTCAGTTTCCTAAATTGGGAAAGTAATGTTTTAAGAAAGGGTGTAACAGCCCTACTTTTAATTAAGGGGTGTGTTCCATTAAAAGAAGCTCCACAAGTTGTCCAAGTGCATCAAGGGAGGTGAGCTTGGAGTGTGGCTGTTCAGCACCATAGTATCCCTTTTTCTTGGCTGGCTTGTGTTTGTTTCTATGAATATTGGTTGTTGTAGTTTAAATAATTTGAAAGCCTGTGAAAGCTTATGTTAAGATAAGCCATATGGGTCATTCCACGCCAACTCAATCAGAAAAGGGGCATTTTGTTGCCCAACCGTCTTAGATTTTGCTAGAAAAATTCACCTGGGGGTTTTTGAGCCCGCTGAGTTCAGAAATACTATTATTATTATTATTTCTTAATTTCCCCTTCGAGCTGTGACCTGGCAAAGGTCAACCTAAAGTGAAAAAGTGACCCTGAGCAGAAAAATTACCCTGGGCTCAACTTAGATGCTACCATCATGTGTAGCACCTCGTTCGACTCATAATGAATAGGGCTTTCGAGAAAAAAATACCAGGCCCACCTAACTTACTTTTGGCAAGTTGCCAGATGAGGGGTAAGTATTTGAACTTCAGTCCAACCCTTTACCCTGTCGGGGATGCAGGTCTGTGGCAAAGTGGCTTGTAGTGCGCAGGTGTAGAGGTGATGCAGTGTTCAAACAACGACAACAAACAGTGTTCACTGTCCAAACAGTCTCTTTAATTTGTTTTCACAGTTTGGCACTGTTAAATAATAATGCTGGCAACTACACAGCAATGTGTAATTGCACAGCCAAACAATACAGGGTTTCAGTCTCGAACCTCTCTGACAAAGGCAATGTACAGGCATGGCTCCACGTCCTTTCGTGGTGCTCCTGTGCTGGTGCTGAATACACAGTTAAGTGTGACTGGTGCAGTGTTTGTAATCCGGGTTGGATACTGACTTAACAACAACAGCTCCCGGTTTGCTTAGCCATCTAATAATTACAAATAAACAGTTAATAACAAACACAAATACAAAACACTCATGGTTACTTTCAGTTTTTGCCCCATCCTTTACAGGTCTTTCCCTAACCATAACAAAGGAACAGATCGCTTGGCCACATCCCCTGAAATACCCTCAGTCACGCCCCCTTCAGTGGCGAGTCCAATCGCTTATCCTTCAATCCGTGACTGACACATTGCCTACCGCATTAAGGCGATGACTTATGATATTGTGGCTCAACCCTCCTTTCTGGATGACCGACTTCCAACTGACCCTGGAATGAACTGTCAAACCATCCAGTCCGGGGCACACTGTTCCTGTTATACCGCACCCTCACAGATCGGGAGGGAGATTGTTGACTAGGATTAATTCGCTCTCTGTCACAAGGTCCTAAAATGTAAGAACCTTAGGGGCCACTTTTCCAAATTTTGTGAAACACTTTTGGTTTCAAGTCCCCCCACTGGTCATTAACCCCCTCCTGAAATTAGAATTTTTGGTATTTCTACCAAGTTTAGGCCAAAATAACTCATGTGGGAGTCTCGAAAAAATCATCCAAGTATATTTTTGGATAGATGATGATGAGATCTACAAGAATCAAGCAAAACATTTTGGTATCTGCGGATTTTGGATTTTTGGCAGATTTTTGAAGTTGCATTTGTCATGCACATAGTCCAAACCTTAGATTTCTTTGTTACAGTGACAAATTTGAAGCTCCCAAAACCTCACTTAGGTGCGTTTTAAAAACGAAAAACTGATGAAAACACAAAAAATAGATAAACTTGGCAAACTTTAGGTGCTTGAGGGGTTAACTTTTTCATGCTCTTTATGACATGCTTACAATACCGTAGGCACTTTCCAATCTCAAAATTTCCTTTGGCTGTGAGGTCTGGTGTTGAAAAAAATATGGAAAATTAAAAAAAGTCCCTGTTTACCCCACCGCTTGCATACGCATGTCTTCTGCCATCTTGACAATGTAGTGTGGTTGTCATATGTTTTTGAACACTGCTCCCTGCGGCACTCCAGTGTCCTGGCACCATGAGAGAGAGAAAGTTGCTGCCATTTTTTAATTGGCCCTTGAGCCATTGTTTATTTGGTGTTTTGTTGAAATAAAACATTTAACCACATTTGACCATTTTGTTTCAGATCTTTCGGGATATTAGTAGGAATTATAAACAATTTAGCCATGGATACCAAAATGTTTTGCTTGGTTCTTGTAGATCCCATCAACATCTATCCAAATATATCTTTGGGTGATTTTTTACGCTCCCCATGTGAGTTATTTCGCCTAAACTTGGTAGAAATAACAAAAAATCTAATTTCAGAGGGGGTTAGTGACCAATGGGGGGACTTGAAACCAAAAGTGTTTCACGAAATTTGGAAGAGTGGTCCCTAAGGTTCTTACAGCAATACTAACATTTTAGGACCAGCATCCCCTACAGGAAAAAAGATTGGGCTGAAGTGCGAATAAAACTCGTCGCTTCCCCCTCGTCTGGCAACTTGCCAAAAGTGAGTTAGATGCTCCTGGTATTTCTTTCTCGAAAAGCCCTATTCATTACGAGTCGAACAAGGTGCTACACATGATGGTAATGTCTACGTTGAGGCCAGGGTGATTTTTCTGGTCAGGGTCACTTTTTCACTTTAGGTTGACCTTTGCCAGGTCACAGATCAAAGGGGAAATTTAAAAAAAAAAAAAGTATTTGTGTATTAAAGGGAAATAATTCATTTGTTGGAACTGGTCAACGTGACATAAAGACCAAACTTACCCAAGTCCGATCTTGAAGTGGACTGTGATCTGTTACAAGGATGCATCCTTGTCAGGATGCTAGTTTAAAGTTGCTTCGAAACATGCACATTTTGGACTTCAGTAAAATACTGTAGGTTTTATACAGCTTATTATATGATATTTTGATAATATGAGATACCTAAAGACTGTATGGACTTTCAAGAGGGATTTGTGAAATAATACTCATTTTCAGAAGTATGGTGCACATCAGTGCCTGTAATGTGTTTATGTACCCATAACATATTTATGCCCCCCTAAGTTAACATTTGATATCATAATCTTTCTGGATTTGTCCATTGAGCATGTGGAAAAATACAGCTTATGGTATTCTATATATATCGTCACCTGTAACTCCTTGGCATTGTCAGGAGTTGAGGTGGGTGTATTTGGGTGTTACTTTAACCAAGGGCTGCATCAGATCTCTGCTTTGTAAACATGTTCTATTTTGATCAGTCAAGTTATGTTTTTTGTTACGTAAATACGCAAAAATAAGAATTAGTTAATAAACAAAACTTCCATTCCACTTTCACCCTGCCTGTCATTTCTAATTTTAAATAAAGAAGTCAGGAATTCTGTTTAAAGTTCTAAACATTTTACAACTGTAATGGTTGATTCACGCTGCCTTCCAGTTCAACACCTAATACTTTAACTACTGCCATAGATACCTCTGGACTGAGGGGAGATCAGCTGTCTTTGACAACTGCTAGGCATTTTAGTTTCATTACTAATAACCACATACTGCATTAATGGTTTCTTCACTGCAACTGTGCAATAACCCCTAGAAAAACTTCCTGTAGACACGTTCTTATTATTTGGCCTGATACTTTGGTCCAATGGCTTTTCATTATTTCTGCATCAAAGTCTTTGGCCAATCAGGTCAGTGTACTGCGTCATTAAATTGCTGTTGTTTTCCTTGCACAGTATCTCCCACAATCACAGAAGGACCCCGTGGCAGCTCATAATCAATTATAAATTGCTGATCTGCGTCAAAGTAGATTGTGGATGCAAAAATGACCTGCCTGGAGAGTATTCTTCATAAAGACAAGTTATTAGAGCATGCTGGTATGGCATTCTGGATTACTCTTAAACCAACCTAAGCAGCATCTGCATAAAAAAAGAAACATAAACAGAATACTAAAGAGCATTTCATTCCAAGTGCATTCTTTTATGAGGCCTGTTTTCCAACCACTAACAAATGATTGACAGGTTTGAGTAGCTACTGTTGTTACTGGACTCAAGTTTCTGAAATATTGGCTGCTGTATATGGGTATTTAGCCACAGAAAAAGGGTTTAGGCACATCATTTTTTGAAGGACTTTCTAATTTGCATAACACAGACCAGTTTGAAGAATGACATGTCAAACATACCTCACAATTCTTGTTAGCACTGTGATGGGTTACTGAGTTCTAGCCCAGAGTGTAAAGTGCCCCCCAACTGAACCAACACACCATATCATCTTTGATAGTTTCCCATTCAATTACTGAAGACACTGAGATTTTACGAGACCAGCGTTCAAACAGATATGATTTTAGTCTTTTTTTATGAGCTTTAGAAAAAATGGTCTGTGGTATCGCTTTTAGCAACATTTTGATATATTTGTACTATTTTGATATGCAGTGTTTTAGCAGAATATGATCTTACACTATTCAGATTTTTACTTATTTAACCACAGTAAGAACCTATTGAGATCTACATTTAATTCCAAGGAGAATCCTTCGGGTATCAAAGCCAAGTGTGGCCCAGGACTAAATAAATTAGACGCAGGAAATTGTGGTTTGATTTTCCTTCTCAGTCAATGATCTTCTGTATGATTTCAAGGGAAATGACATCACTGTATGTCTGTGTCCCACCCAGCTTGGGGATATTGGCACAGTGGACATACATGCCCATTATTCTTTTAAATAAACACAATTACTACTTGCTGCCTCTGAAAACACAGGGGATAAAATACTTAAATCACATTAAAGGATTCCAGTCCTGTCTTTAAGCCATTTGAACCGGAAGCTGGAATGATGTAGTTTTAGTTTGTGTCATGCAATGTAAGTAAAGTGAAATCTTTAGCCAAGGTACGGGGGGTGGGGGGGATTCGGGCTTGGCTATTTCTACTGAAGGTACATTTCTTAAAGAATTTTACCAAGATCTTAATTTAGTTTCTAACATTAATTTTTTATTTTTTAAATCTAAGTCAAACTTGCAAATTAATTACATCACGTTGCATCCAAGTTTGGAAAGGGTTTTGTAGTTAATAGTTTACAACATGTTGTTCTATTTAGATGGCCTTAATATCGAAGGTGACTTGATATTGCTGTAAATTTGGAACAAATCAGGATGGTAGCGTGGCCTTAATTGAGGTGGTCCTTTTACTGAGATGGCCTTAAATCAAGGTTTTACTGTATATAGTTACATTATGTAATACGGTAGTGTATATTATTGATTGATTTATCAGTATTTAGTCATTGATTGGCTGATTATATTAAAAGGTAATATTGGTAGTTGTTTATTATGATCTGTATATCTCTTTCCTATCTCGTTGCAGTAAGGGGAACCTCTGTATTTTGGGCAGTATGCTATAGCATAGTTATTAATTACTTTACATGTGGAGTGTGTATGCAGCTGCAGTTCCCATTTCCTTTCTAGGAACTACAGTTTAATCCCAGTGGCAACTTATTTTTTCACATACGTAAGAGCTCTCACGTCCAGCATGCGCCAGAGATCACTACCTCATACAGACATACTGAAAAAGAATGAATGAATATATATATATATATATATATATATATATATACACACTACCGGTCAAAAGTTTTAGAACACCTCCATTTTTCCATTTTTTATTGAAATTTACGCAGTTTAATGTCTCAATGTACTTTGAAATTAAAGCATAGAACAAATAAACAATTGGAGATAAAAAAGAAATCATGGAATCATTTTGTTTAACAAAATTTAATCTAAATTTTTGACTCATCAAAGTAGCCACCTTTTGCATATATAACAGCCGAACACACTCGTGGCATTCTTTCTACAATGGAAATCAAATATTGTTCGGAAAGTTCTTCCCAACACTGTTGCAGAAGTTCCCACAAATGTGTTGCACTTGTAGGTTGCTTTGCTTTCACCCTTCTGTCCAGTTCATCCCAAACCAGCTCGATGGGGTTTAAGTCTGGAGACTGTGCTGGCCATTCCATGATTTGAAGCCTACCGTCTTGTTCTTTTCTTCTAAGGTAGTTCTGACATAGCCTGGAGGTATGTTTTGGGTCATTATCTTGCTGTAGGATGAACCCTGACCAACTAGGCGTATACCAGAGGGTATTGCATGGTGCTGCAAAATGCTGTGGTAGCCGTTTTGGTTCAGGGTGCCACTCACTCTGTGCAAGTCGCCGACTCTGGATCCAGCAAAAGAGCCCCAGACCATCACGCTTCCTCCTCCATGTTTGACAGTTGGTGTCACACACCGAGGAACCATCCTTTCGCCTACTCGATGGCGTACAAAAACCCTGCGTGATGAACCGAAGATTTCAAATTTTGATTTATCGGTCCATAAGACCTTCTTCCAGTCTTCAGTAGTCCACTGGTGGTGCTTCATGGCCCAGGCAAGCCTCTTTTTCTTATTTTGCCATCTTAGCAATGGCTTTCTTACTGCCACTTGACCTGTCAAACCTGCAGCTCGAAGTCTTCTCTTCACAGTTGAAACTGAGACTTGCTTACTTCGACCAGTGTTAAGCTGTGCTTGAAGCTGTCGTCCTGTGAGCCACCTATCACGCAAGCTGTTGACTCTCAGAAACTTGTCTTCTGATTCTGTTGTGGCTTTGGGTCTGCCAGACCTCTTCCTGTGAGAGTTTCCTCCAGTTTCCAAGTGCCTTTTGATGGTGTAGGAAACTGTACTCACTGACACCTTGGCTTTCTTTGCAATTTCTCTAAAGGAAAGACCTACACTTTTAAGGGTTATAATGGTCTGTCTGTCTTCCTTTGTTAATTGCCTTTTTCTCACCATTATGATAGCAATATACTACTTCCTGCAGTACAATACTGTCCAAATAATGCTTAAGAGGGTGTAGTAACACAGTCTGTTCCAACACTGCTTTTATACAGATAGAGGGTTTGTAAGTAATCAACAAAAGTTGGGACACCTGTAGGAATTGTTAGCATCAACTTTCAAGGCTTAATTTACTTCCATTGCTGCAGAACAGCTGTAAGTTGTTAACCCATTACTTGTTCCCTGAAAAGGCCTTTTGTATAACTCTGAAATGTACATTATTTTTCAGCTTTTGGTAACCTAAACTTTTTTTTAACCTCTGGCAGTTTACGCTTACCTTTGTACCATTTCAGGTTATTCACTGGACTTGAACTGCTTAAATTTCAATAAAAACTGGAAAAATGGGGTGTTATAAAACTTTTGACCGGTAGTGTGTATATATATATATATATATATATATATATATATATATATATATATATATATATATATATATATATATATATATATATATATATATATATATATATATAATCTTTGTCATACATTCTAAAAACACATTCATTCTGTTAAAACATATTTTAAATCCTTTAGTGCATGCCCAGAACTAATGCGTCTTCTGTCTTGGTGTGTTTTTTAAATTATGTAACAAAATACTGCCCTCTAGTAAATCCCCTTCATCAACACTAGATGACCCCTTTGATTGTTTTACACTACTGTGCTCATAAAACACATATGTGAAATATCAGGGTCTACACACAAAAAGGGTCAATATGTTTTCAATTTATTTGCAGTCATTTTTGGCTAATGTTTAAAATACTATGTGTAGACATCTAGCCCAAGTGACTCCCCTACATCTCTAAAGCCTGTCTGCTATTCTAATACGGCATGGCATGTTACTCTCAGGGAGCTGCTGCATAAGCAACGTGCACTGATAAATGCTACTGATTTTCAATTCATTTTATACATTCTCCATACGTACTTACGTACCTTTATACTTGTTTTTTTTAAATTGAAGTTTAATTCAATGGGTTTAGAGATCATTTTTTAACATCCAAGATATAAGTACAAACAGATATGTGTCTTCCATGTATTCACCCACTTTCAAAGAAATTTTGGGCGTATTACTGTTTACCATCTAGACCCAAATAAAGATACTGCAAAAGGAAGGCTACGGTACTCAGAAAGGGGGCCTGTCATTATTGAGGTACTGAGTATCTGGGGGTACAGTATATGGCGTTACCCAACTTGGCCATCACAGCAAACAACAGTGGCTCTTTGTTGCCCCAGATTGAAATTTTGTATGACAGTTTTGCTACTTTATTAATGTAATTAAAAAAATAAAAATAGAAAGTAATGAGAAGGAACATAAGAAAAATGTAAGATCATTAATTCAATCAACCACAACAGCATGTCCAACTCACAGCTGTTTCATTAGAATATATAAAAGATGAAAATGTTACAATAATTGTATGCTTTTTCAGGAGATGTTAAAATATTGCTGATGATTGTTGCACAATCTTCATCAGCAAATCACATTAAACTCCTTAGTTCTTTTCAATATTAGTGATTTAAAGGATCGGCAGGAGATAATACATATGATAGAAATAATTAAAGCGTTATACAATAATTTTGCGTTTTGAAGTACTGTTTTAATAATCCTCTCAGCAAAACAAAATAAATCAGTACCTAGCCAAAGATTAGTGAACAAATTACAGTAATTCAGTAATTTGCTACATTTTCATGCAATTACACTGATGTCAATCTATCAGTGTGAAAAATCAGTACTGCACAACCAACCCATACACATTCATACTGAATTATTTACACATTTTCACATAGTAATTTGTGAAACAAATCTTGAGAACAAATTCAGTATTTACTTTACCATGAACCAATGTACAGTAGAGCATCAAAAGACGTTTGCAAGGATCCATTTACGCAAACTATCGGAAATGGAACACTGGTAGACATGGAACACAGAACATTGCCAAGACTAAATTTTATAAGAGAGAGCGTCATAAAACGGTGAGTATTTAGAAAAGCACTTCCTGTTGGACAGCCCAGGGATTGCGAGTCTCTGAATCCCAGACTGCAGTCTATCCCACACTGATCCATCATAAGTTAACAAAATATTTGGTGGATACCCATCTAGCTGCCCATCTCGTGGTCTCATACAGTTATTAGCAAATCTTACGTTTCATCACTTTACAATTGTTAATAAAAAAGTTTTAATAAAAGGTGTTAAATATGTTCATTTCCTGATCATTCCTCATAAACAGTATGGGTAAATGAAATTGTGGTCTAAGGTCAATACTTTTGTCTTCATTTCCATCTGCAACTTGTCAGCTATTTGTCAATCCAATTAGATAAAGGAAGTGACCTTTGGAATACAAAACCATTCATTTTCATGATGTGCAATAACTTGCATGATAAACTTGCTATTTCTTATCTTTCTGAGCATATTTAGATTTAGCATGTGTTTAGTTATTTCAACATATATTATACGTGCAGCACTCACTGTTCTGTTGAGTCTGTCTATTGTGTTTTCTTAACTTGGTCACCTTCTCGTCAGCTTTTTTACGCAAGCTTACTTATGATTCCAGGAAACACTCCAAAATATTTTTGTGTGGTGGAATTTCAAAACAGAAACTGACATCTCACTTTTCCTTTTTAATTCAGATAAAAGTAACTTGTACTTTAATGTGGAATACTTTGCACGCACATTATTTCCATTACAGTAAACATCCCACCACAGGAGCTTATATTGGCAAGTACAGCTTTATAATATGGAACATTGTAAAAAAATCGGTAAACTTCAACAGTTCAAAGACAAATGCCTTACCATTCAACTAAGGAGCAACCACTGTAGTCAAGATTATGTGTCTTATGCTAATACCTATCACAAAATCTAACCTCTACATATACCTCTACCTGTTATTATCAAACCCAGACATGTACTTGTGTTTGCGAACACAGATTTCAGTTTGTGACACCTTTTGGTGAACAGATGTATTTCACGTAAAATCCTTGAAATTTAGTATTCAAAACAAATCACACATCGCAGAAGCCTCAATTTTACTACAAATTCTGCCGCAGAATTTTGCAGCATTGTGGTCGGAACATGCTGTTCCCATTGTAACCCTAACCCTAACCCTAACCTAACGTACCCTTTCAATTCGAAGACGACCACCACCAACGTACATTATGTTTAGGATAATGTATACCAGAGCCGTCGCGAGGGAGAGGGAGAAGGAGAAGGAGAAGGAACGGCAGCATATGAGGGATGCATCAGAACCGCATAACCCAATGGTTAGCGGTGTGAGCTTACACCCTCAAGGACCCTAGTGCCTAATGAAGGCAGAGCAGGATCAACCACATTAGGGCGGTAGAACCTGGAGAAAGTATGGGGCGTAGCCCAGCTAGCCGCAGTACAAATATCGGACATCGAGGCCCCTCTGAAGAGGGCCCAAGATGTAGCCAACCCTCTAGTGGAGTGTGTGGCTACCCTGCCATGTGGGGGCAAGCCAACACCATCATACGCAGTCGAGACCACAAACCAGTGTGACAGACACTGATTTGAGAGGGGCTGTCCTAGGGTCTGTGTCCCGTGACAGACAAAGAGCTGGTCAGACTGATGCAGAGCTCTTGTTCACGTAGCATATCAATGCCCACACTGGGCAGAGGAAATTCAATCTCTCATCCGCCGTTGAAGCAAACGGTGGTGGATGGAAGGACTCCAGTTCCACAGACTGATGAATGTGGAAGGCTGTGTTCACCTTGGGGAGGAAAGCAGGGTTGGTGCGCACACACACCCTGCTGCCATCCTCCCAAATACGCATGCAGGAGCTGTGCACAGACAGCGCCTGCAGCTCACTGACCCGCTTAGCGAAGGTGATAGCCACGAGGAATGCTGTCTTCATAGACAGGTACTTCAACGCTATGGAGTGTATGAACTCAAACGGGGCCTTTGTGAGAGCCTCCAGTACAATATTAAGGCTCCATTCGGGGAGAACAGTCCTCCTTGGAGGGCGTAATCGCTGAGCGCCTTTAAGAAATCAGGTAGCACGAGTGGCACATCCAGTAAAGGCGCTCTGCGTGGAGTCCAGGCTATTCCTTTGCTGACGACGACGGGAGCTCCTAGGGGCGGCTCAGTTGACTGAGCACCGCCCGGGGGGTGGGAGGGCTGCGTTGTCCTCTGACGCTGTAGCTCTGGGTGGCTGCATGGTGAGTCTGCAATGTGTAAATAAGCAGTCAGGTGACGGCAAACGCTTCAGAGGACAGAGCGTGTTTGTCTTCTCCCCTCCCGAGTCAGCACAGTGGCGGTAGCGGTGAGCTGAGCCTAAAAATAATTGGACATTATTAAATTGGGGAGAAAACAATAAAAATAATTGGCAACCAATAAATTTAAAAAAAAAAAAGAAGAAATCGGGAAGCCAAGAAATGCGCACCCAGAGACACCGAATCTACGGGGGCATGGCATGCAGAAATAGCCGCTAAATACACCTTCAAAGTGGAAGGTGACCGAGCAGCATCAAGCAGTTCTTGCAGAAACTGTAAGATGACTGGCATAGGGCAAGATATTGGGTCATGGCTTCCAGCCAGACACCAAGCTTGGAAATACCTCTACTTGTAGGTGTACAAAAACCTAGTGGAGTCTGCCCTAGCGCTCTGCAACGTACCCACAACCACATCTGATAGCCCTAGGGCTAACCAGCGGCCCCTTTCAAGGGCCAGACCCATAGCTGGAACCTGTCCGGTTCCGGGTGCCAAAGAGTGCCTCTCTCCTGACTGAGGAGATCCATGCGCAGTGGGATCTCCCAGGGCTGGCCGTGTATCAGCTAGCACAGGGTCAAAAACCAGATTCACCTGAGCCACTTGGGGGCCACTAGGAGAACTGACACTTCGTCTAACCAGACCTTTTTGAGAAAGGCCAGGAACAGCAGTATAGGCGGGAAAGCGCACAAAAATGCTTTGGGCCATTCATGCGCTAGGGCAAGGCCTGGAGAGGGTCTGTCATGAAAGTATTCGTGATACCTTGAAGGGGAGGAGGTCCCAAGTGGAACTGAAGCGCGTAACCATTTTCCACGGTGGCGAGCACCCAGGTGTTCGATGTGCAAGCGTGCCAGTACTGCAGCTGTTGTGCCAAAAATGGGGTCTGAGGCTGCCAGCTTTCAGGGGCCCTGCTCGGGCTGCTGAGGCTGCGGCGGGGCAGTTTGAGATGGCTGTCTAGGGCGCTGGCCCTGGAAATGCCTCCTGGGACGCTAGTGTGTGGGCTGGCCACG
This sequence comes from Acipenser oxyrinchus oxyrinchus, assembly GCA_030684275.1. Lineage (NCBI taxonomy): Eukaryota > Metazoa > Chordata > Actinopteri > Acipenseriformes > Acipenseridae > Acipenser > Acipenser oxyrinchus. The sequence continues at coordinate 43,432,483 of CM060254.1, forward strand.
TCCTGTGTTCCCTGCCTGCCGGGTGGGCCCGGTTGTTTGCTGCTGGTGTGCTCTGTTGGCGATGCCTTGGGTCACCCAGCGGAGCTGTGGGGACTGGAACTGTCCTGGTGACAGTCCACGTCTGAGGAGCTCGCCAGTGGTTCAACCTGCCCCAGGTGGAAACATGGGGAGGGAGCAACGTGGCCACCTGCCGGGACGCCTCACGTTGCCGGTGGGATCTCTATAAGATTTCATCCATGGCTGGCCCAAAGTTATAGGTTATAGGCATGTCTAGCAGTGCAACCTTATCCTCATCAGGAACTCTGGCTTGTGACAGCTGTCTACGAGCCACAATCAAGCTAGCCAGGCTCCGGCCAAGTGCATGCCCTTGGAGACCAGAGATCTGCAGCAGCGTGCTTGGCAGGAGACGTAGCTCCGTGGCCACCGGCTCAGGGAGTGGGGCCTCGCGCAGTACACCATCTATATAGGCCATGAGCACACTCGCCGTGTTTGACACGCAAGGTCTCTAGCCAACCCACCCACCGGCAGGGCCTTAACTAGGGCCGCGATGGTGGATTTAACTGGGGGGAATCCCGCTAGGCCAAGCTTTTCTGCGCCTTACTAGAGAGGAAAGCATGTGGCCTGTTTTAGCACGCTAGGACCTGAGGCCAGACAATCCCAGGAGGAGCGTAACTCCTCCATGAAGTCTGGGACGGCCGAGAACTTTTGAGGGTGAGGAGCCATTGCCTACGTCCAGAAAACGGACCGGCGTGGTTCTGCCACTGGTGTCCGGGGGACCTGCAGGAAGGCTGCAGCACGTCTCATAAGTTCTGAAACTGAGCTAGACAATGGGGGAGCACTGGCTTCTGAGGCTACCTCGAAGCCAGATTCTTCCTCAGCAGAAGGTTCAAGCTCCCCTCCTACCTGCATGTTAGAGGAGAAGGAGGCCCCTTCCCCAGAGGCCGCTATAGAAAGTGTGTCCTCTTGCACCAGCTGGGACGCCTCATCCCATCCACCCTGATCTCCCCTGGGGAGGTGGGGTATGGCAATTGGGGTTGCAATAGAGCTGGGACAGCGGTCGGGGCCGCATGTGCCTGTTTGGCCAAGAGCTCCAGGACCTGGGCCATCTGGGCTTTGAGGTCCATAATGTCCCTTGCCTGCCTGGAATGCTTCACTCTTCCTTCCTGCGGAGATGGGGAGCAACTACGGGAGGCCTGCACATCAGGGATGTCCAGCAGGGGGTCCTGTGCAGCACCATGCATTCGTGCACTAGCGTTGTAGCAGTGGGCACCAAGCACCGTGTGCACCACATGCACAGTGTGTACCATGTACAGAGAGCACTGTGCACCGTGTACTGTGCGGCACTGTGTCTGTGCACTGACGCTGTAGCACTGGGCACCGTGTGTCGTATGCAATGCGCATCTTGCGCACCGAGATACCGAAGTACCAAAGGCTATGCGTGCGCCGTGGTACCAAAGCAATGGTGGCCAGCTTGCTTTGGGCGAGTTGAAGCAGACAGCAAAAAACCACGGTAGAATACATAGATAGGGGAGAGCACACTGTTTGTTTATTAGTTGTTTATTTAGCAGACGCCTTTATCCAAGGCAACTTACAGAGACTAGGGTGTGTGAACTATGCATCAGCTGCAGAGTCACTTACAACTACGTCTCACCCGAAAGACGGAGCACAAGGAGGTTAAGTGACTTGTTCAGAGTCACACAATGAGTCAGTGGCTGAGGTGGGATTTGAACCGGGGACCTCCTGGTTACAAGCTCTTTTCTTTAACCACTGGACCACACAGCCTCACCAAGGTTGCTGGGCCTACGAAGCCGGCGAGGTCTACTCGACAGTGGGGATGCGGCAAGGCCTAGGCCCGTGGAGGAGAGCACGGCTGGAAGAGTCATTCAACAGTGGGGATACGGCAAAGTCTAACCCGTGGAGGAACTGTGTACTCTCAAGAAAGAAATAGACAACCACTCGTGGGTGACTGCAAAGGCAGTCGCTCACACATGACAGACAGATAACAAAGAGCAGCCTTCCACGCAAGCGAGAAGCCCATCCCAGCTTTAACCCTAATCTTAATCCCTATCCTAACCCCAGCCATTGTGTGCTAGGGCAAGGCCTGGAGAGGATCTGTCAGGGCAAGATATTGGGTCATGGCTTCCAGCCAGACACCAAGCTTGGAAATACCTCTACTTGTAGGTGTACAAAAACCTAGTGGAGTCTGCCCTAGCGCTCTGCAACATACCCACAACCACATCTGATAGCCCTAGGGCTAACCAGCGGCCCCTTTCAGGGGCCAGACCCATAGCCGGAACCTGCCCGGTTCCGGGTGCCAAAGAGTGCCTCTCTCCTGACTGAGGAGATCCATGCGCAGTGGGATCTCCCAGGGCTGGCCGTGTATCAGCTAGCACAGGGTCGAAAACCAGATTCACCTGAGCCACTTGGGGGCCACTAGGAGAACTGACACTTCGTCTAACCGGACCTTTTTGAGAAAGGCCAGGAACAGAGGTATAGGCGGGAAAGGGTACAAAAATGCTTTGGGCCATTCATGCGCTAGGGCAAGGCCTGGAGAGGGTCTGTCATGAAAGTATTCGTGATACCTCGAAGGGGAGGAGGTCCCAAGTGGAACTGAAGCTATAAAAAAGGCCAACAAGATGCTCGGGTATATTGTGAAAAGTGCTGAATTTAAATCAAGGGAAGTATTGTTAAAATTTTACAATGCATTAGTAAGACCTCATCTAAAATACTGTGTTCAGTTCTAGTCACCTTGTTACAAAAAGGATATTTCGGCTCTAGAAAGAGTGCAAAGAAGAGCAATCAGAATTATCCCGGGTTTAAAAGGCATGTCGTATGCAGACAGGTTAAAGAACTGAATCTATTCAGTCTTGAAAAAAGAAGACTACGCAGTGATCTGATTCAAGCATTCAAAATTCTAAAAGGTATTGACAATGTCGATCCAGGGGACTTTTTCGAACTGAAAAATGAAACAAGGTCCAGGGGTCACAAATGGAGATTAGATAAAGGGGCATTCAGAACAGATAATAGGAGGTATTTATTTTACACAGACAATTGTGAGGGTCTGGAACCAACTCCCCAGGGATCCTTCAAGAAGCTGCTTGATGAGATTTTGGGATCGACAAGCCACTAACAACCACACAAGTAAGATGGGCCGAATGGCCTCCTCTCGTTTGTAAACTTTCTTATGTTCTTATAAGTGTTTGACCAACATCTGACTAAACTCTTTGGAACTATTTTAAACCAAAAATAATGAATAATTCAACAGCGAAATACATGGTTTAACAGTAATTAGAATGGGAAAAGTGTGAAGGGGTAGTGTTTGAGGTGCCATCCTATATAACTTCACTCTCCAGTGATGTTTAATTAAGTGTAAAGAAAAGCTGAATCAGTGTATCAAATGGCAACATTATATTAAAGATTAAACTCAGTTTTGTAATCCTAACAGAAGACAGACAGTTTGCCACTTTGCGTCATTTACCGGAGAAGCTGTTGAATCAACTGCCAGTAAACCTCCAACACCAAAGCCATTAGTATTATGCTGTTCAGTGGAGTTGAACAGTGTTTGTTTTCCATTTCCAGCTTCTTTGCCACCTGTATATTATTATGGCATTTACCGGCTTGCCCAAGAATAAAGGAAAGTCTTGTTTAAATGATGTAGTTGAAGTGAATCCACACAACACAGGAAGTAATTTCAGGGTCTGCTAAATTAAATAATACATAAAAAATTGAGAAATGGATAGATCACATGTTTTCAAAACTAATTCACATATGAAGGTTTCATGTTTTGTAACCCATGTAGTTTTGCAGAGTCCTGCTTTTATTTATTTATTTACAAAATGGTCATGTTTTGCACATTCTGCTACTTTTAACTGTTCTGTGGCTTCTTTTAGGCTTGGAAGAGTATGTGTATAGTGCCTTTAATGCAGTTAATATAATATAATTCCCTCTACCTATACAGTTGTGTGGTGTTATACTTTGGAGTATACATGATAATAGATCTAGACTAATGAATAATTGTGTGGAAAATCATTAAATGATACATTAGTTTATTTGAGAGGAACAAATATAGTTATCATTAGGCTTATGTGAGGTTTCTGAACAATTTATGCATCATCAATCAATGGAAAAAAAGATGCAAATCAGGTGCTAACGATCTTTGCCTTGATCAAAATTGGGCCCATGGTGTTTTGCAACAATAATATAATAACAATAATACAGGGTATCAGGGTCCATTTCCCAACTCATGTATGCCAGATCACACTGATGAATAAATGATACTACATTTGGTTTTAATTAAGTCCTCTAGGGGGGTCTAGTTACAAAGAAATGAGTGTTTAAAAAAAAAAAAATGTATGAAATGTGAGGTGCATCACACATGGTGAGTTTTTTAAAAACAAATAGTTTTTTAACAAAAAGTTAAATTTAGTCTCATGATTTAACCTGAGTTAAACTGCTGGATAATTTTGTTAGGTTACATTGTAATGTAACCTCTGTCTGACTGAATAGCATCTGTCTGCTCCACAAATGGAGCCCAGTTCTTTAAGCACGTCAGACAGCTCGTTGGTTTTATAAACCTAGAGACTGACGTTTGATCTGCAGTCACTTCCTCTCCCTACATACAAATATCTTTAAGCAGCTAGCACTGTGATTAATGCAATATTGGTGTTCCATGTCCAGTGTTTTAACCCCCATTGAGAATGGTGTTAACCTGAGACAACTAACAATACAAGCAAATGGAACTGTTAAAAAAAAGCCTTGTAGTGGAGTATTAGTACACTTTTCCTTCTAGTGCAATTTATTTCAAAGGATTTTTTTGTTTACAATGCCTTTGCATTGTCTCAATAGATTTTCATGATCTTCTGCTCCACAGAATTATTTCCTTTGCTGCATCATTAAGGTTTAGTGTCCTCTGACTGAGTCATACATCAGGCAGTGTAACATTACATGTCTGAATGCCTCACAGGGTGCCAATTTGATGATGTGCCTTACCTTCAGCTTTGTGGGTCAAAAGAAGGTGAAAGCATCTCAACCGGTTTTTATAATGCAAGTGAATAGCCATTGCAGGTGTGTTTTCCTATTGATGTCTTAATTGCAGTTTAAATGTGTAGTGCATGGAAATTATTTTGCACAAATTTGTCTACCCCCACCGTACAGCATCCCCATTTCAAATGCAAATATAAAAATGTACAGTATGTAATAACCAAAGTGCTTGGTTCAGTACCCAAAAAGCTGGGAAGAGCTTTTAAACCCTTTGCATAACTGCTATAGAAACCATATGGTTTTGGCTGTATTTGATCTCTCCATGGCTAGCTGCTCGCTGGAGGATCATCATTTTAACAAAACACTTTTTTTCCATTCTTCTATTGGTTGTCCGTGCGCAGAAAGCAAGGAGTACTTGACTTTACATATTATTCATAGGATTCTATCCACTGTGATAGGCAGCTCAAGTCATTTTAAGGTAAATTGTATTTTTTTACTCTCATGGGGTACTTTCAGTCCTCCAGCACCTACGTGGGTATACTATTCATATTGAAAAATACAGTTTTTGTGTCAGACCGGATTATATTCTTGTAGGTCTAGTTTAGTCTAACAGGTTTTCTAAGTTTTCCAGTCCAAATTTGCAATCAAACTGGGTAGTATTGTATGACAGGCAGAACTGTCCAATATAGTTGTATTTATTTTAGTTATAGAAGCTATTTTGTATGGTGCAGTACTGTAAGAGATTCTATCGACGTTTTGTTGAGGTCACGCTGCTTTTTGTACAGTATATCAAACAGTTTTTTTTGACATATTATTATCGCCCATAATATAGACTGTGTTTTTATTGATAAACACATTTCATCAGAAAGGAAATTGATAGGTCTAAGAAACATTTAAAAAATACAAGAGCTTGTTGACGCTCCATTGACTTTCTATATGTCCCATGTGCTGTATGAAGGAAACCTGTGCTGAAGGATCATTTAGTATATGTAGTACTATTGCAGGAAGGTATGTGTGGCAGGGCACAAGCCCCAACAATCACAGGTGTGGCCATTCCCTAAATACGTAATTAAGTGCTAATTGGGGAATGGTCACATATAAAGGGAGCAAAATCCTTTGTTGGGTGAAGGGAGTTTAAGAGAATCTGTGTATTGTGCCCTCAGTTACCTCATTTGGAAATGGCCACACCTATGATTGTTGGCAGGGATAGATTTAACCCCATCCCTGCCAAACTTACACTTATTTATACCAAACCCACCTTCCTAAACAAACTACACTATGTTGCAGTTACAGCAGTTGCAGCAGCAGTAGCAGCAAATGTAATTTTAGAGCTCTAAATAAATGTACATTCTGGATGATAAAATGCACAATTTTAAATAAAGTTTATAAATTATACACAAAATAGATATTCCCATGACTTTTTATTTCCATTTAGCTGCTGCTCGCTGGTGGGAGAGCCGTCTTCCTGTACACTAGTAGTTTCCATAACAGCGAATTATGCTTCCATTCGTTTCTCTTGATCTCGTCACCATGCATTTTGATTAATGAGTTCCCCTTATCTAGTCGTTAAGACAGGAAGTGATGTACGTGACCTGCGACAATTAAGCTTTTTGACAACCTCACTGACTCAATTTCAAAGCATTATCGGACTGATTTTATTAACAAATTCCATCTGAAAATCACTTGCTACTAAAGCTGTCGTTACTAAACCAAGAGTTTGATACAATAACCCTGATGTTTGAAAATCACCCCCCAAGTCCAAACACTTATCAGAAACAGGATCCTATTGAAGTCCTGTTCTCACATAACACAAAAAGTGCTGGCATTATGAAACATATAGTATCCCCTAACCTGTCTCTGAATTCTTACTGTGTTGACAATTAGCAAATTGAAAATGTTTTTGTTAATATATTTGTGGCAGGGATGGGGTTAAATCTATTCCTGCCAACAATAACAGGTGTGGCTGCCTGTATAAAAAGGTGTGTGGGGGTGGGGGATGGACGGACACACGTTAATCAGCGCTGCTCAGCCTGGCAAAGTAATTGTTGCTCTTTTTTTTGCCCCTGTGCCCTGTTTGTTTGTTTGTTTGTTTGTTTTGTTCTGTTTATTTAATAAATGTGCACTCTAGCACTTAAACTTTAGTTTCCTATTATTATTATTATTATTATTATTATTTATTTCTTAGCAGATGCCCTTATCCAGGGCGACTTGCAGTCGTAAACAAAAATACATTTCAAGAATCACAGTACAAGTATTAATACAATTAATCCTTCCTGCCGGTAACAGTTTGGGCCATGATGCTATCCTGTCACAATATTATATTTAAAATAGAATAAACAGCAATAACAAACCATAAATGTGTACCCAATTATGTTGTTTTTTTCTCTTACAAAGTGAGTCAATCTGCATTTTTTTAAAAAGGAAACAGCTCCTATTACCTCATACCAAGTCATGAAATTGAAATGTCATGTGCTTTAATCGTGTTTTTTTTTATAAAATTCAGCATGTATTTAGCTAGCTCTGATTTGAAGAAAATTATCCATTTGTTTGAAAAAAGTGGTTTATTTGTCCATTGGGGAATGAGACCAAAGTCTGAAACTACTTCCACGGTCAAGAAATCTATATGTCACATTTTGGATGATAAAAAGAAACAGTTATTTTTATCCAGCATAATATTAAGGTATTAAGGGCTTGCACTCAAAATACTATATAAAACAAACAAACAAACAAAAAAAACACAAACATTTTAGATTAGATCAAGTTCTTCATTATGGGTTACAGGAAGGCAAACGTCTCTGTATGGCGGAATATTGGCATGAGTAGAAGTGAACGGACCGAGGTTTAAACTTTTATTTAGTTAATTATCAGTTTCATTGAAAAAAGGGAGAAGGTTAATGAAGAGAATATTGTTAAGTGGTTGAGATACTCAGCCGATTGTGATGTCACCATTTCAATTTACTTTGCAGTTGAATGGAATTTCCAAGGGTTGCCTCAGGTATGAATTTTTAAAGCAGGTGACGTCAACCATGCTGATAGGGAAAATACTGCGTGGTAAAAACTGAAAGTTGCACGACTAATGTCATGAATAGGCTTTCTCAGTGATGCGTTGTGGAATACAAAAAGCAAAACGTGCGCTCTGATTGGCTGAAAGATCCTGAGCAGTTTGTAATAAATAGTTAATAGTGCAACAGCTTACACAGGCTAAGTAATACAATGACTGATACATAGCCTGATAGAGTGGGGCCAAGGCTGAGATTCCCAAGGTAAGCGTTGCTGGATTTAGTTACAACAAATTTGAAAGATCTGATTCTCTGTAAGCAAGTTAAACAGCAAGTCCTCAAGGTTCTTGTGGGAAAACTGTAACAAAAAGACAGGTCTAAAATGAAATAAAATAAAACCATTCATCATTGTACCCTGTTCTCCTTACAAATGATTTCACTCCAGTTCACACTTTATTATTTTTTCCAGTGGTGCATTTGAAGTTGACAAAACCTGTTTTAGCATTTTAATCCTCTTCTTTGAATTAAACTGTTTTCACTGTTGGGATGCACCCTTTGATATTGAACAAGCTCTGCTGCATCCAGATCAAAGGCTTCTATGTATTCCTCTTGCTGACCCTTAATTGAAATACTATTTGGATTGTGTATAGCAACCATTTATGAAAATGTATACAAATATATGTTGGGCAAATATAAAGCAAAACCACTGCCTTCATGTGTGAATAGAGCAGAAGGCTAATTGCAATAGTGAACACCCTATCACCCCCATTAACTTTTACAGTTATCTCCCTTATTCACAGTCATCTAATGAAGGTACACATGCTGAAACTCTTCATTCGTAAGACTTTTTTTAGCACACTAATGCTGTTCTCCATTTGTGATTTTTTAAAAAGAGATTTAACCCAGAATTTAATCAGTTTAAATGTTTATACAGATTGTGTTATATTCTCAGCGACACCTGCATCTCAGTATTTCCAAACAGTATATAAATCCCATCAAGAGGAACAGTACATGATTTGCTTAATCCCTCCAACAAAATGATGCATGTAGAATTAATGTATTTAATAACAAAGACACACTTGTATAAACCATTTATTTCTGAGATACAAAAGATGGAAGACATTTCTACAGCCGTGTGTATGCAATTTAAATACCTCAGACAGGTAGTGGTTATTACAGTCAACGGGGAGTAACAATTAAAAAGAAGATCAGACAAAATGATCACCTGTGTAGTGTTCCATAGCCTCACAGATGGTACTGCTGCTGATTTTATACTGTATATAAGTTGCCTTATTAGACATGGAACAATGCCCCAGCCAGAAATATAAGATAACATATTGCTCAGATACACACAAATCCTACACTAACCTTTTTTCTGAATGTCACTATGTGACTTCTCCACAGCCCAAAAGGAGAACAGATTCTTCTTCTCTTACCCTTTCCACGGCAGTTAAAGAATGTCTTGCACTGGGCACCTTCAACTTCTCTTGGGAAATTGCTATAGGATATACAGAACAAATAGCTCTTGGAAATTAGCTAATCATCCATATGGGTCTGATTTAAATTAACCAATCTATATCCATAATTGTTTTTGCCAGGATTAGAACCCATTAGGATTTGCATATTATAATAATCAAGGATAATGGACTTCCTCATTTATTTACCACAAAGAATATATTTTACCACATAATCCATAGACATTGGTAATTGAATACAATGTATTGCACAGAAGCACAAAGCAAAATTCCATTTGTAACCTAATCAATGTGGTGCTATCTCAGTGTATGCTGGTACAAATATATGGGATTGTCAGTAGGCTTTTTAGTGTACTAGATTAATGTGAAAAAAAAAACAATATGAAGTATGTTAAAAATGCCTTACAATTCCTTACACTTTAATGTTTCTCCCTTACAGTTACATGACATCATCACCTCCCCTTTTCGGTTATATATTTCGATTGTACATGAATCTGTTAACTAATATTAATTAGAATTCATCTGCATTTGGGCAATTAAAATCTGTTCTGGGCATCAAAGTAAAGAGCCAAACTGTTTTTCTCTGATTTAATGAGCTTCGCCTGGGGGAGCTTTAGAACCTAAGGCTATATGATGCCACAAAAATGTATATCTGAGCAAGATAGCTGCCATTACTCAGTGGAGCCGATTTGTATTTCTGTGGAGTTCATCACGCAAAGCCTTTTGAAATAGTATATCAAAATATTTTCCAAAATAAAATTTATGAAATGACTTTTTCAACAATTACCACAGATATGATTCCTAGTATGTAATTACATATATTTGGTATCTCGATAGTATACAAATATTGACTGTTGTTAAAGCTTATTGTTGAAAAAATGACAGACTATGGGTTTATGCACAGGTAGGGTAACCACATTTTGTTTTCTATTGTATTACCTGTTATAAGCTTGGAAGATGCATCGTACATATGTTACACTAAAGTTTTACATATACCTAGATATTTGCCTGTCAAATTATAAAAACACTTGATCTTCCCAACCTTTGTATATTAACAACAAATACAGGATTATATCTGAGAACCTACCTATATATAAACATATCAGTGGAAAACCAATTCCATTATAAAAGCACAATGTCACTTATGTGACCTTGAAAGTGAAACATTGTTCTGGTTGGGAAGAGGTTGGTATTTCAATTCAAATTAAATGAGCCTAAACTGACTGAACCAAAAACCTGCAGCATTTTGCTGTTTTTTCAGACATTTAATACACTTCAGGGATGTTTCCTGGTAATTGTTGGCACACTGACATGTAAATTGCATAATGGCAAGCTGACATCTGGAAATAACATGTATACCTCAAAGTGAAGTTCCTGTAGTCTGTGGAAATGTGCTATCTCACGTCTGCCCACTGGGAGGAGTACACAATTCTACACTACATTTCTTTAGCATGATGTTTGATGTAGTACAACATGTCATTTAATGTGGTTTAAAGTGTTATCAGCATTATCTAAGACTGGTTCTCTTTAAAAGACAACTTTATAGCTGCTCTTATATAAAGCATTATTCATAAAATGGGCAAAATACCCTATTGCAGTATACTAAACAAAACCACATAGAAAAGCATATGCAATACCCAAGCTTCAACATCACAAAAAACATCTAGACAGTTTCACCGTTAAAGGGTCAGAAACCAAAAACACTGTTGCTTGTGCAACTTCTGAAATGACAATTAATTTATTTTACAAAACTGTTTAGTTAAATATAAATATGTTTTGTTTGATGAACATTAATTCATTGTTTAAAGTTATGATTGAGGCATTGTTAAAAATGGACATTTTTGGCAGTTTGCAAGCTTTTTATGAAATGGCAAATTTCGCCTTAAGCCAATACAAGATATTTTGAAAGCGGAAAGTTTGTTTTTAGTTAGCCACGACATAAGTGTTTAAGAAATATTTAGATATCTTTTTTCTTTAGCTATGTTGATATTTGAACAGGTATTTCAGTAAAATATTCCCCCCCGTTTTTTTTTTAAATTTCCTTACAGACATAACAGAGTACAAAAGGATGCAGACTGGGAACTGTTCCTCACAGTTAACAGATGGATAGGTACATCTGTGGAATATTTTGCATGTTGGTAAGAAATACATCAGTAATGTATGTATCTAATGATTTATTTTCTGTCTGACTAACCTTCCAGTTCTTTTCCTTCTAACTGTTACCCAGCTATCATTAACCTACTGGTGGTTGTCTATATGATCTGCATATTGCTTATCTGGTTCATTTAATGCTCTTAATCCTAATCCATGTGTTATTAATACAGTCATCAAATGCTTCTTCAATACATTTCTCATGTTGGTTCATATTTCTAAGTGTTGCAACCTGTTTTTCATGTTTAACAATAATGCATACATGCCAACAGTCCCCATTTCCTAGCAAATGTCCCATGCTCGATGCATAGGAAGAAAGTCCCGATATTTAGCCATAGAAAAAAATGCATTTATTCTGCACAGTAGTTAGTGAAAACCACACACTGTGCTCTTTGTGCGGCTGACACATCTGCTGATCACTAACTTATACAAAGGTAAGAACGCTTCATTATGGCTATTTTTACTGTCATGATGGTCGTGTTGTGTTGAGTTGGGGGGGATATGTCTATTATATTATGATAATGAGTGTTTTTTGCGTATGACCCCTCCCGTGTGTACGATGCGTATGACCCCCCCCTCCATGGTTCACAGCTGTAGTTTTCCTCATAAGTGCTCTGAATTTACAACAGCAAACATTACACAACAAACACACCTCTTTGCACACTTTGTTGTTGGATCCATACTAAAAGTAAACTAATAGGGTAGTCTAAAAACAAAATAAAGTAAAATAATGTAACATTAAAAAGTTAAAGTGTTATGAAATAAGATACGTAAAACAACAGAGTCCACCCTCACAACCACTCTGTACCGCTGCTGCAAAAAGCAGATTAATAAAACAGTAAAACAGATAGATAAAATTATAGAGTCCAGGCCTTACAGCCTACCTGTAGTCTTGCAACTCCTAGAAAAGTCTGGGCCAGAGTAACTGAGTTCTCCTAGTAGAACTGGAGCTAGAGCTCACTGCTGCAGGTGAATGGCGTGCAGGCCTCAGACACGGAGCTTTCCAATGCAATACACTTGGGTGTACATTATCACTGATTTAACTACATAGCTGACTTGAGCTGAGTATGCTCCTCAAATGGAGCCCCAGCTCTTTTGGATTGGTCCTGTTCACACAGGACACATGGAATGTATCTGAGTCAAAATTCTACCTTTAGTTAATCTGTAGAATGATAGTATGTAGCCTATAGCTTCATGCTTAAATGTAGAATTAGTGAAGAAAAAAAAAATGCTTCGAGTCTTTAAATATTTTGCAAAATAATTTTTTTTTTTGTGGTGGGGATTGCGAATCTCTAATTCCTGGTTATTCTTGATTTCAGTTTATTATACGGGGAGGTAGGATCAGTTCTGACACCTGGTCACCTCATACTGACCATAACGCACAGAAAGACGGATCTAACTGGGTAGTCAATGGTGGTGATAAATTAAGATATACAGTATACATACCTTCTTTTACTATTTTTTACTGTTTTCCCTTGTGGCACCTCTGTGTGTATTTTATGTTTTGTTTTATGTTATTATTGTTTAAAGTAAATGTTTGTGTGGGTAAACATTTTATTTTTTTGTATAATAAACACGCGCAGCAGCGTTTCATACCTCAAAGTAAAGTGTCTCTCTTCCTGGTCTGACGTCACCACAAGACATCCTTGTCACACACTTGTAGCGCGAGCGGGTGGAGAAAATTTACTTAAGGTAATAATGCATAACAATTGGCAATCTAAATTATCAGGAGTTTTTTGAGTCTCATCAGGAGACGGGCAATTCACCGTCTATATCGGAAGCCTCTAGACAGAATCATCTGTGCACTTGGCAGGTATGACATGCTTTGTATCCTATTTACAAAAAAGGAAGTTCTGTACATTTACAGCAAAGTAATTTCTTCTGTTTTCAATTAAAATACAAAAGTTGACATAATCAATAGAGTTGTAGGAAAATTCTTTGTAGTGAGACATTTGTAAAATTCACACAGTGCGGCTACACTAACACAATTAACAAATTTAGAAAAATGGCAGACTTTTTTTTTTTTGGAACACCAAAATATATCATATGCCAAATATGTAAGTATGATATACAGATGACGATTGTATCGATGGACAGACCCACCCTATATGGAGAAATCTGTGAAGTGTGACATACGTACCTATTTATGTACAACTGCCTCCACTCCAGTGCAGCAATTCTCTTTTTTAAAACTCACCTATTGTTTGAGAAATATATGTATATGTTATAACAATCTAGCCTACACAGAAAACAAAAGTGCAAGGTCAAAGTATACTTCTAAACATGTCTAAATATTAAAAATCACAGCATGATGATTCAATTAATAAATAATAAGATCATTAAAATTCATGTTTTCTTTCCTTCTGCTCAACACAATTCTCGCAGCTTCTCACATCGCACATGCTGTCTTAATTTTAGCTTTAAAAAAAACACAAATTTTACCACTTCATAAAAAATCAATTAAGTGCATGAAATAATCAATTAAGTTTGTGACTTTTAGTAAGCCATTCTGGCTTGCTAAAAGTCGTTGTAAACATGCATAGTGCCTTTTTTTCTGGTGCCTGAGATGAATTGTCCTACAACATTTGGTGGAGGTGCCACTTGCAGTTTTTCATCACTATCAGTCTGCTCTTCCCAACTGTCCTTAACATGTGTTGCTACAAAAGGCTGTGCCTCTGTCTTGTGAGAAAATTAAAGATCAAAATTCGATTTTCATTGTGAAATATTCAAATAATAATAACATCATCCTCAAGAAATTAAGTTTCCAGAAGAGTTTCTATAAACAATCATTGTGGCACAAGTCTGCAATTCAATAAAAGCCATTCATTTTACACCCTAAATTCCTAGCGTCTGTACATGTACAGCACGGTAAGCTGGCCTAAATGTTTTTTGATTTGGATACTCTACTGAAAAACCGTAGCAAGCCACAGAGCTGGAATAATTAACATGTCTCAAGACACCCTGTGACGTTATCTACTAATAAGTGCAATATTTTCTAAGCAACTGCAATTGAGAGAGCAGGTGCTTATATATTAGCTTATAAGGACTGGTCAATTCAGGTTGAGAACTCGCTAAAAAATGGTGTTTGGAGCTTTAAAACAAACCCTATTAAAAAATGAAAAAAAAGTGTAACACAGGGTGTGCATAAAAACAATTACCATAGTGGGCATCAGGCAATTCTGGTTTGTGAATAACACACACACACATACACAAAAAATTAAAAAAATAAAATAAAACACTTGCGTTAAACAATACATTAGAACTAATATATTATATTGTAAAAATATAAAACAGATTGAGCTGGATTAACCAACATTTTCAGTTCCTGTTTCTTTGAAGTAAAGTTTTCCCTGAACCCTACACATAAATATGTGTGTAAAACAGCTCTGTTTCTGACATCACATTGAAAAGATTATATGTATCATGCCCTTATGAACTTGGCAATGGGGCCAACTAATGTGAAACTGTGTTAATTCAGCCTATTTAGTAATCCCTGCAAAGTTTATCTTCCTGTCAATTAACTAAAATGATTAATATCTGCAACTCTTTGATTTGATCACAATTCTTTACACCTGCTTCAAATCAGGTGTAGATATCTGTGGCAAACAGGTTAACAGTCTGTTTTTTTAAATAATAAAGGGTCTGCATCTACAGTATACAGTAAAATCTATACTACCTGCTATCATGATTGTGACAGAAAAAAATATTTTAGTAGCATCTGTGTGTCTATGTATCATGTTTACTATTTAATAAAATATGTGATAAATTAAGGCTAACTTTATCCATGTCAGACATTCCAATGCAGACAATTACAACACCAATATCTAGACATCTATGTCTGAGCATCAAAGTCTCAACTGATTCCACTTATGTTTAATTTGATGGCAGGCACAGTTCAGGGCAACATTGCCTCCTGTTGTTAAGCTTGGAGAGCTGGGGGGATTATTTTTGTTTTGCAATCAGGATACCCACGTATTGTGCATATTTTTTTAATAGTTCAGGGGGAAATGTTGGGGGGCACAAACAATAGTCTATGCCTTTGTAGTGCTTTTGGTATGCCTAATGCTTTGTGTATTGACTCTTTATATATCAAACATAAGAAATAAAAAAAAGCTTTACCAAATATAAACATAACATGAATAACCTAAAATTTGTAGTTTTATAAGAAATACAATTAGATCATGTACAATATAAAGAATAAAAGAAATTCAATCGATTACATAAACTCAATACCATGATGCCTGAATGATTAAATAGAAAGAAATAGTAGATTGCTACATCATTAACATGTAGTAAATTGCATCACAAGCACACTACTATATTTTAATAGAATTAAATGAGTTTAGTTACCATGGCATCAAAAGTCTGTAAGTACCTCCACTGTTTGTTTTCATATTATATATATATATACAGTATATATACAGTATATATATATATATATATATATATATATATATATATATATATATATATATATATATATATATATATATATATATGCAATAAGGCCCGACAGGCTGTCCGTATACGTCGAATATATGGCGTCGTGAGGCATGAGACAAAGTCAAGTGCCTCCAACCCCCAAGAAGTCT
The DNA here is from genome assembly GCA_030684275.1 of Acipenser oxyrinchus oxyrinchus. Taxonomy (NCBI): domain Eukaryota; kingdom Metazoa; phylum Chordata; class Actinopteri; order Acipenseriformes; family Acipenseridae; genus Acipenser; species Acipenser oxyrinchus. Next base: position 43,448,680 of record CM060254.1, read on the forward strand.
GTATATTCAACGGATGCCCTGAAGGGCCATATTGCATTTAGAATCCAGGTGAAACTGTGGATTTGAAGAAAAAAAAGCATAAATCATGTTTAGGGCAAAACATTTTTTTTTTAAATACCCTTACACCAATAAAGTAGTCCCATTTATAACTTTGAACTACACACTGTTAAGCTGAGTAAATTTATTTTATTGGAACATGCAAAGAAAGTACATCAGTATTTTTGATATGGTGGACATTGCCATTGAAAAAACACACTAGGGGGCGGAGTTGAGACGGTACTAAGTTTTTTATCCTGTCACTTATAGTGCAGACACACACTGTTTGAGTAGAACAGACGGGAGGAATAAAAATAAATACAACGACGTCTCGAATTTCAGTAATTTTTCAAGGTATGTGTCCTGAGAGGGGTGGATAATGTGCAGAAGTGTCTTTTTTTGGTATTTTATTTTTGCTATTTTCCAGTTCATTTAATTGCTTTTCATCCAAATCGGCATGTCTACTTACTACTTTGGGATTTTTTGCAGGTAATTGGTCACTCAGTTTCATAGTTACAGCTGTACATTTGTAACTGTATAAGAAAGATGGTTACTGTCCAATACTTGAAATTCTGTTAGGCAGCACAGTGATTTAGAATATGTGACAAGGCTTCAAATGTCCGTATCCATCCAAGATACGGACAGCTGGAAACTCGCTCGATCAATCACATTGCTTGCTTCACGTTCCATTGCTAGCCATGGATTATATATACCGTATTTACTCGAATTTAAGTCGCGCATTTGTGGCCAAAATAAAAGTTCAAATTTGAGTTAACGTGACTTGCATTCAGGTTTTTTTTTGGTGTACGTATTTGGGGGTGTGACTTGAATTCAACTTGAATATATAATAGAATGGTTTATTACAAGAAATTTTTCATCTTCATTCATATGAATTCCTGTAATACAAGTCTTCCTATTGCTTTCCTATCTGAAGCTTTTTTCTTTCTTCATTCTGCACATTGGAAGCAAAGTAGGCTATTTAAGAAATAAAGATGGAAATTTATGCAAGGAATGCTGGAAACTTTTGAATGCAGTACTGTTCTGGTAAAGCACAGCAAGTGTAACATGGTTGAATTTTTTTGTTATCGCTGCTCAGAAATGAAACCTCTACAAAACTGTCTTGAACACTCTCCTACTGTTTTTAAAATGATTGTTATTGTTGAGGGTAAAGCATCCTGTATTTTTTCATTCCTCTACATTTGCGCCTGCTCTACCACATTTACCAAAACAGAAGATTCGCTGCTCGCATCCAATTCAAATCTCTTGTACTTGCCTATCGTTATCTTGACCTTTCTGCTCCTTCCAATCTCGACTATCATTTCTCCCTACACCCCCTCTCACACCCTCTGCTTCTCCAACACTGGCAGATTAGCTGTACCCCTCCTCTGCTCCCCCGCTTTCTGAGCCCGCTCCTTCTCCACCCTTGTTCCTCAGTGGTGGAACGACCTACCCACAGATATCAGGACTCCTCAGTCCCTGACCACCTTCCAGCACCTCCTCAAGACACACCTGTTGAGACAGCATTGGTAAAACCTCACAACTCTTGACTATACTGGACTATATGGCACCCAGCTGTATCAGTACTCGCATCAGCTTGTACTTGCACTAAACCGCTCCTTGCCTTGCCGTTTTCGACTACTGCTCTTAATTATAACTACTTCCTGCATCTTGTATTTGACTTTACTCTTATAGGTATCCGTATTCATGTTTTTTGTAATTGCTCTTATTTGAAATCGTTCTCATCCATTTATCGTACTTACTACGTACTCATACTGGACTTTACTTGTAAACAAATATTTTTAATATAAGTTAACTGCTCTTAGTCGAACCCACTCTTACATGTAATTATTTACTGTATTCTCTATTTTTTGCTCTTATTTGAATTTGATCATTTTGCTACTGATTTTATTGTACTTTATAACTGCTCTTATCTGTAATACAATACCCTGTAATGTGATAGTCTGAAATGTAATGCTTTATTTTAAATGTAATGTGATATTAAATAATGATTTTATATAATAGTTTAACATTTAAACGTTTTAATTTAAAGCATGTCTACTGCTATTCAGCTTCAAATTAAGAATCAGCAGGTAGCAGAGACCTTTTCTGATGATGTGTCTGTTAGTTACAGTGTAAGTATAGTGGGCAGTATTGTGGTCTGCTTTGCCATTCAGATCAGCTTAAAATCTCTATACCTGCACTTGAAAAGAGCCTGCCTGGTTAACCACTTCAACACCATGACGTACGCATGTACGTCAAATGGAAAACCCACTTACACTACCATGCTTTACCTGCGTACGTCAAGTTTCCCATTCTATTCTATGATCGGTTTTTCAATCTAGTGTTTCAGGTTTCATTCAGCTGTGGGCGTTTAGAAGACTGAGATATATTGTGGGAAGCCATTCAACTTTTACAAGTATATATATAGTGTTTAAAATTATTAGTTTTTGTTTTATTATTAGTTTTACTTGTTTAGTTGTAGTTTATATAGTTTTTAGCGAAAGCTAAACATATCAATGTACGTGGAGAGCGACAAAGGGAGTGAAGTTGGTTCGGAGGATTTCGATACCAGCGACAGTGATGCTGACTTATCACTCAGCGATGATGATGAAGAGGATGTGGAGCCAAGAACAGTACAAACTGTACAAACAGAAGAGCATGTAGCTACTTTACAGGTAAGCCAGCTGCAAACAGGAAGCTGTTTGGTTTGAAATGGCAGTCCCTCCAACACAAGGGTAGCAGAGACCGTAAAAAAAAGGTGTAGGGTCTGCTACGAAAATGAAAACAAAAAAAAAGGACACAAGAAAAATGTGCAGTGGTTGCAAAGGCAACCCTGGGTTCTGTTGTATTGAACATTTCAATAAATGGCACAGAGCAAGTCAATAATGGCAGACGTTTTGATGTTGTTTGATTTTTATTTGATAGTTACTGTTTACTGATTATTATTGTTATTAGCAGCGTTTTTGTTTTCATTGTCCAAAAAAAAAAGTGTTTTTATCTCTATATTGAACATGGGTATGTAGAGCAGAAAGGGTTAATGAAAAACACAGTTTAGGTCATTTATTTGTGTTTTATTCATCATATGTTAACATTTTATAGCAATTACAGGTTTGAAAACATTATTATTATTATTATTTTCAAAATCTGGTACCTGGGAAGGGGTTTCATTTTTACTTCTGGACTTGAAGTGGTTAAGGCACAATTAGTCACTGCACGGTCTCCTTTCTGCAATACATTGAAATACATTGCAATATATTTCATCATAAATATATAAAGCATAAAGCATCATTCTAAATTCAGTGCAACTTACATTTGAACCTGTAGAAACGACTGCACCTTTCTGCCGATTGCTGACTGTATCCTTTGCAAATACTTTTTGGGGTAAGGGCTTCCTGACTACTGGATCTAGGAACAGCAAGCCCAGACCGCAAAAAGATCTGAAAAGGACAAACTATATCCTCCACTGTGACAGGACAATTGCATAGTTGATCCTGAAAAATATGAATTAAAAGGCACTTTAAAAAACAGACCCATATTACCAGATTCATATTACTAATACAAAACTATAAATAACTACTACTCTTAAATACAGCTACTGTATAGTTTTCTATCAAAAGGTTTACAATTGTAAAGACCAAGCAAAGCAAATCTGCTTTATCCTTTATTACAATGATTGACCTTCTTCAGAATTGGAATCAGGCTGCCCCCTTCATGAAATAATAACTCACCAAATAATATTCAAAAACACCCTGATTGAAAAAGTCCTCTTTCTAATTCACCGTTTGTCTTTATCCGTAATCAAGTCCCACTTCCATAGCATTTTTTTTTAAGAAGACACATTTAGCACGCTCTGATAATTAAATACATGCTTATTCTCATTTCAAGTAGAAACAATTTGTGGTATTCGAGGTTCATGTTTTAAAGATGGCAAACACTTGATACCTTAATCAGTATCACCGATCACTTGTACAGTATCTTGATTGGGGTAATGTAGCAATTAGTCATACATATATGAGACAAGATAGCACCCATATAATAATACTGTTTGCAGCACAACAGGGCGGGGCTGCTATTTGATCTCTTTTACCTGTAAATATTGAGACTGGGGGACAGCACATGTGAATGAAGCATTCTATAAAACTGCTGACTAAAAGCTTCCCTTATAAAAGTGTGTCTTCTATTTGATCAAACGCTGCATATGTTTATGATGATGTGATGAGAGTAATACGGTGTAAAAAAAAGAAGCATAAGCTTTTAGTTTTACTACTCAACTGTATATATGTAGTCAGCATTGACTAGTTTCTGATAAGGGAATATGACCACAACTGAAAGGTGTCAATAAAAACTCACAATAACATTGAATGCAGGTAGTAGTACGTGTGTATAGACCAGAGAAGTAAGTATTATACAATTGAAAAGAACTTACAGTAAATATGTATAAATAGTCAATTAGTTTAAGGAAGTGATTACCAACAATTGGCCTAAGAGTGCTTATATACTAGTTTGTTACTGTTACCAAAAGATAAGTAATAATAATAATAATAATAATAATAATAATAATAATAATAATAATAATAATAATAATAATAATAATTATTATTATTATTATTATTATTATGCAGCATCTTTTCTGAAAATAATAAACTAGCCATCTGTAAATCCATTATTAAGCACATCTGGTACTCAACAGAATGAAGAGATTTAAAGTGCAAAATATTTGATAGCACATCCCAAGGTTTTTTTTTTAAATTAATAAATACAATTATTAATCATGACCTAACTAAGCATTTACATCTGATTTCATGGGCCTTGATTAGCACACTTGGAATACCTAATGTTTCATTAAATAAAGTAGTCATCAGATTAGTGGTAATCTAAGGTCTGTTAAATCAGCTACTTCTTTTAAATACAATAATATACAATACAATAGTCTACTTTATTCTTGAACACCAGTAGTGTGACCAACCATGAATGTTTGATACTGCAAAGTGCTTGTATGACTTTATGACCTTCTGTACAAACTGAATTTATACTTACATTTATAATTGTATTATTTTTAAAGGTTTCTGTAGACAGATATTATAAAGTTATCATTACAATATAATTTAGCAATACTGATGACACATTTGAACTTTCAAACACAATACATATACATTGGAGGCCTAATGGTAAAAAATAGTTTTTAAGAAAGACTAGCAAAACCAGATGTGCATTACACTGTGATAGAAACTCCAGAATAGTATTCATTCTAGAAGTGACAGCGTCCACAATCTGTGTTGAATTTACCAGTGAGTAAATGAGCTACTGTATATTGGCCTGCATTAACTACAACATTTTCAGAAATATTTTTCTGCTTCATGAGTTTTTAACACGCTTACCTTTAACTGGGTATTCGAAAAAAAAAAAGAAAAAAATCAGCTTGATTTGTGTTGATGTATTCCTAATCAATTATCAAACATTAAACCTTGATATTAGTGTTAGACCAAGCAAGTACGTACAGTGTATACAGAATATCCGCAACAGCATCACTGAGATGATGTTGATTGAGAGGAAAAAAGAAACAACATACAATTGGAATGAGCTGTCTGTGGTGCTGAAACCAAACTCTCTTTCATCGGAGGCTTTGGTAAACGCCCTAAAAATCATTATCAAAAAAACTTAATTTCAGTTATGTACAAATTATATTTACAAACTACAGGTTAAACATAATAAAAAAAATGAAAATATGAGGAATGTTTTATATCCGTTTCTTTGTAGCTGCAATACTTACTGGTTAGTGGCGTCAATCAAAGACTTGGGTGTAGTTTCTGATTTAATAGCTGGATGTCTCCCTCCAAAGAAATAAATAAATACATAAATAAAAAAAAATAAAACACAAACAAAAAATGTAATAGTATTCTACTTTTGTTTTGCGTAGGAATTTAACCTCTGAAGTGACAAAAGTTGATTATTAGGAGTTTCAGTCAAACAGCATTATTCAGGATTTATTTTTATGATTTAGGAGTTTTTCCAAGTTATCTAAAAACAAGATTTAGTGGTTAATAACAGAAACGATTAACTTCTGGAGAAATTATGAATGGCATCTCACCTCACATTGATTCTGTAAAATACCATTTTTATTTTCATTCGAAAACACAGAAGGCATACATTGGAATCACGTTAACCTGGCAGTGATACAAATACAAGTGCAAATTCTATAATTTTATCTTCTGGTTTGAATACATTCCAAATACACCATGTCTGCGATATGTCATCTATCAACGTTAAAAAATAAAATAAATAAATAAATAAATAAATAAATAAATAAATAAATAAATAAATAACTCGTGCATTGTGCATTGTAATGCACCTCTATTCACATTACTTTTGTACACATGATTACTATTTTATTCTACACAATGTATTAATGCATTTATAAATGTAGACACCGTTTATTTATTTATTTATTTATTTATTTTATCTGAAACACGGCAGTCACAAAAAAAAAATCAACAGGAGCCCATTCACAGTATTAAAACCAAAAAAATCTGAATGATTGTGCCACCTTACATACCTGTGTAAAGCAGAAGCAGTGCTTTCGCAGAAGGCAGCGTTGTAGATTTTGAAACCCAAGCACAAGAAAGAAAACAAAGCTTCATCTCTCCCAGAAATCATTGATCCAAGAGGCTGATGTATATAGCGAAAATCCCTAAGAAAGCGAGAAAACATATTTCACCATACTTAATCACTCGGTATCTTTGTATAAACGATAATATTTTCATTTGATATACTCTATTTTTGTCAGTGCTTTTAAAACACATCCATTTGATCCCTTTGCCGTTTCTGAAAATACTGCAAAATCTAATGGAAGCGCTCAATTCCTCCAGTCTGCTATTGACCTGCATTGACGTCATTGCGTCATTAGGTTTCCCCTGGAAACACTGGGGTCCAAAAATAGTAACACATTAATTCAACCCAAGCGAGGATGGTGAGAGCGACTATTTGTAACAATCCACAACCCCCCATCTGATTTTTACAACATTAGGCTTTCAAGGGCAGCTTGATCACGACTTGGTAGGCTATTTTAAGAAATGAAAAGACTGAGAAAAAGTGAGTGCATGTTTTTTTATTCCTGCCCATAATCAACAATTGTTGTAAGATGAGAAACAGCGCCACTGGGATAAAAATAGAAAGTGCCTAACAGTCAGTTGTCAAAAGGAGATCCTGCAATGGAGGGAGAAAACCACACTCTCTGCATGGAATTCCTATCTAATGGGAACCGCAAACCAAGAAATGATTTTGTTTTAATCTAGGATAAGATTACAATTGTATATTGACAGTATGTTTATGTTATTTGATTAAACTTACCAAAATAGTATTACAGCAGTATGCATCCACTTAATGAAGCAAGTAGCTAAATAAATAAATGAATAAATAATAATAATAATAATAATAATAATAATAATAATAATAATAATAATAATAATAATAATAATAATAGCAAATACAAGTTAGCCCTAGTTGGAAGTCTATTATTATTTGATCTGTTTTGATGTCCCTGTAGTTAAGGTTATTATACCCACTGTATCCAATTATATATTATTGTAACCGATTTAAACCCTTTGTGCACTTCCTTATTCTCTGTCTTGCTTTTTCGTTTCCTCCATCCTCCACTATGCTGCTCCACCTCTGCATTGGTCTCCCTCTGGGGGCAAGTGAAGCTCACTTCCCTCCCTTAGAGGTCCGGCTGCACAGGCCTCATCCTTTGCAAGGAAAGTTCTACCGTGAGCCTGAGAGGACCCCCGGCCAAAACTGTATTAACGCTCTTTCGTTTTCTCATTCTCTGCTCACTCGATCATTTTTCACCCGTGGCAGTGTCCCTTTCTGGAGAGCAAAGCTTGTTCCCAGCCTCGGAGCACAGCCATGCAGCCTTGACTCATTGGAGGCGACTCTCCGGGAGGCCCTATTTGTATGTTTATTTATTTTTCTTTTCCAGTGTTTCAGTCTCCCCTGCAAGTGAAATGAAGCTCACTACTCGCCTTGGAATTACTACTCAGCCCTGGAAGTCCGGCCACGCTGACCTCCCTCCCTCCCTTACAAGTCACATGATCACTGGACTTCTCTTCATCTTTTCAATTCACCCTATTGCTTCCCGGCCTTGGAGGCCGATCGTTTTAGTCTCACCTCTGCGAGGGCGGCTCTCCGTGAGCCAAGGGGAAACCATGTCCTCTTTCTAAAGTAACAAGCACTTCTCTCCTATTTCAATTCCTGAGGTTCTTCCTCCACACAGCCCTTGATCCTGAAATACAATGGTAACTAAAACTGAACTACCTGTTAAAACATTTAAGAAGGGTTTTGCCTTAAAAGTCCATAATGAAAATGTGCATCAGTGTATATAAAAAAGAAAGACCCTTTTTACATATTTGTTTGGCTTTCTGAGCTATAACGGATCTTGATGTTGTTGATAATATCTACTAAAAGTAGTAGCACTTGCCTGCTATGCACTTACAATCATTATATAGCTCTTAGACATGCGGTTTTGAGAGAAACACTTTGCAAACATGAGTTTTCATTTTAATGCATGGTATCTGGTTAACACTAGGTTAGCCTTGCTTTCAGATAGTTTAGCCTTTCCTTGCTCATTTCACCTGGTGAGTGAAATTATCTCCACCCCTTTCAGCACCTTTTGTCTTGTAATTAACCAGGGCTGGCGTCAGCACCCGGACAACCTAGGCAAGTGCCCGGGGCCCCGACGCCAGAGGGTGGCCACACACATGCAGAAATAAAATTGCAAATATGGGTAAATGAACTATTTGTGTGCCAGCTATCCTACTCAAGCAACCTTTAAGGATAGAAACATTTGGTTTTCACTGAACTAAACTAAACTAAACTGTATGCGTGCAGTGCTGTAAACTTTTCAGATCTCCCTTTTTTTCTTTTCTCTTTTCTTGCTTGCGCCCTGTTCCCTCAGTCCCACCTCTTCTCACTCCCTATTGGCTTCCATCCTAACCAGTTCTTCGTGAAGCCAAAAGCTATTTGCTGATCTCGGCATACAATTATACAAATGTGCTAATTAAAGACATTCTATAATTGGCCCATTTCCTTCAGAATTTCCTGCAATCAAGATTTTCATCTGACAAGCGTTTTGTCGAGCCTCATTATCATAACGTTTATTGTTATCATAACACCTAAATGCCTGTTATAATTATAGGATTTTAAACCATCAAAAATGAAACCTGATGAACCTCTGGAACCTCTAAATAAAAAAAAAACCCACAAATCTGGATGTCAAAAACGGAAGGAAAAGACTACAAAAAAATAAATTCTAAACAAAACTGCAATAAGTACAGTCGGTGCCATTTTATCGGGATGCCTTGGGAGAAAGAAAAATATCCAGAATAAGCAGCTGTCCCAAATAAACGACAGGCAGTTGAGACAACCTTAGTCACACTTTTTTGATTCTTAATGAAAAGAAAAATAATGAAATCACATCACATTATGATTAAATGTTAAATACATAATTTAAAGTACGAGTCAATGTTTTTTTTATTCCTAAACAAAATGAATCGCAGCTTTTTATTTTGACAAGCGAGGCACTTGCGATGTTGACATGCCAACTTTCTTTGCAACAGCAGCCTCAGAAACCACAGGAGACTCCTCCTTCTTCAAGAGTTCAACATGGTTTACACAACTTACGCAAGTCACAGCGTATTCACATACTCACTGCACTGTGCTACGTGACCTGTTTTGCTCTGAAAAAACGATCTCCATTCATCATTTGGAAATACTGTATCCCAATTAAACAAAGTGACGTCCCAATTAAACAACATTTCATGGGGATGTGAGTTGGGTATGTAAGGATATGGCAGAGGAAGCAGAAAGAGCAGTTAGTAGGACAGAGTGCCGCTGAAGGAAAGGACTTAGTACAGAGCCCAGACTTAGTAGCGGTCCGATGGCCCGGGCTGGAAATTAGGATAGAAAGGTGGTTGGTGACTGAGGGTGGCATAGTCAACGTATCCCAGGGGTGAAGCCCAGCTACCGAAAAACATATACAAGGGTTAATACTCGAAGAGCCGACCCTCAGGAGAGGAAATCGGTCCTGGGCGCCAGGACACGAAATTTAAGTACGAGGGAGTTGCCCTTCGGGAGAGTAGGGTACCGAGCAACTGAGGCTTCTGTAAAGGGGCGCTCGTTAAACCCTGTGATTGACCGGCCGAGACTCCACGCTGCCTGGGACCTGAAGTAAAGAGAAAGCATGCAGTTTAGTATGGGACTCGAGCACTGGAAGCGTAAAGCGGCCACGTCCCGAAGAGAAGAATGGATAGAACAGAGCCTCACTGGGTGAGGTAAGATAAGCATATGAGCTGCTAGAGTGTGGCCGGGGGTCCACTCTGACTCACGGGGGTGAGAACCCCCATTAGAAGGAAGGTAGGTGGATGCCTGAACCTGAGGTCGAGGAATTGAGATCACTTGCCCCCCAAAGGATGGACCCCCGGCTATCCACAAAACACCTGCACCGTGAGACAATAGCAAAGAACAAATGTCAATGTATAACATTTACAAAAGACTAGAAGGACAAACAGGACACACAGAGGTGGTTAGGAATTATTAGTAGGTGTGACTGTGAATACCTGCCTCTCAGTGGAGAGGAAAAAAACCCTTGAGGCTGATTAGGGGAAAACCTCTGGTGGGCCCGGTGGACAGGAAGCCCCCACTTCGGGCATACTAGCAATTTTAGAATGGGCTGCAAATATATCAGAGGAGGAAGAATGACTGTAAGAATCCGTCACAGAGGTGGCTGCGCCTATACGGAATGAATGGGTGTGTAGAGCCGAGGAGGGAGGGCTGCTCTGGAGATGAGGGTGGAGAGGTGGGTTGAGAACCAGTGACGAGTGATGATAGAGCGAGAGGAATCAATGAACAGAGGGTCTGAGGGGTGGGGGGTACCTGCTGGGGAGATACCTTGCAGTTGAAAAGAAAGGGGATAGGGGACTTGATACTTGACGGCTGAATGAACTGACCACACTGTAATTAATCTCTCTTGGCAGTACATAGCCGAATGATGAAGGCGCCTGTAATAGAAGAAAGGTCACAGAAACGAATACCCGCTGCAGGGAAACTAGAAGCAGAAGAAACAGTGAATTTGGAGCTTCTGAGAGACATGTAATGCTGAGCAGATTGAAGGAGGTTACTGAGAGTAGGATTCAGTCGAATAGCAGCTGGTGAAACTGGGGGCGGGGGGAAGCAGATGGGACCTTTTTTTTATATACATCGGCAATGACATTGCTCCAGGTTTCATGTACTTTTATATGCATGTGCTGCTTTTTCTTTGTTCAATTTAGTTTGGTTCTTAGCGAACAGTTGCAACTTTACAGATTTAGAATGCGGAATTCCTTCCAAAAAGCACCACAGCACTGTTCAAAGTCTGTTACATGACCAACAAGGGCATCCAAGAAGGCACCCACTCAACATGGCAAGATGCTTAGATTGTTGTGATTAACTGTTGGCTCTAATTCCATCAAGGTCTGTTTCTCTGCAGTATACAGGAGCTTCTGTCACTATCAAAGTTTGAAAGACCTACTATCTTGCCCATTGTGACCAAAACGGTTGAAAAATATGGAGATGCAGGCTTTATATATTGCAGAACACATCATGTCAATGACAGTTCATGAGGCAGAAGCAGACGGGACCGACTGACGTAACTTAGATACTGAAAGTAGAGGCAGGGGGAGTGCTGGAACTGAGAGCTGAGGTGGGAGCTGGAGATGAACGAATATAAGAATCGACTGCTGAGGAAGCTCAGCGCCTTTTTCTGGAAACGAGGGCAGAGGGATGAGATGCTGACCATCCTATGTGTAAGTTAATACAGGATCGATCAGTGGTTTACTACTACCATGTCTGCTTGGAATGGAAAAGGTGAACTCACATTCGGAGATTTGGTTTTCAAACTCCAGTCATTCTCCTAATAGTGGAACTCCTTAACTCATAATCAAGACATATTTCCAGTCTCGTACCACGTCTCTCACCTTGTGTTAATGCTTGTAGTATCTGAGATGATGAGCGGACATATGACTAAATTGCTCAGGAAATCAAGCACCCCGTATTTTTTATTTTTTTTTTAGATGGAGATTCGCGTTACCCTTGACTGCGGAAATGACTGCCACGATCCGAGTATTGGAGGAAAGTTGGAGCGTTGGAAGCTTTGGAGGAGGGCAGTTGCAGATTTAAACAGTAAACTAAAGCAACTTTTGCATGCTGCAATAGTGAGCAGATCTGAAGAGGGATAAAAAGAATCACCGGAGCAGGTAGGAAAATAACTGATAATAACTTGACAGCGCTGTGCAGAGGAGTGATCTGCAATGAAAGGAGCGAGGCAAAAAAGTTTAGCTATTAAAGCAAAGACGTTTAAGCTGAAGTACGCAAAGTCGGCGCCTGAGCGTTTGCTACAATGAAAACACTAGACACTGGAGGTCCATTACCCAGGGCCCACAAAAACCTGGCGCCAGCCCTGTAATTAACCAACCAGCTGCTTCCACTATTGACTGATATTATTTGCAGCCAGTAACATACTTTGACCTCCAAAGACACTGCTGAGGTGAAGAGGCTGCACTGAACAAGAAAGTGAAACAGAAACTTCCGGCAAGGCAAGGCAAGCAACCTGAGAATTTTCTTTAACCTAATGGAGTACCAGATGTCTTTTTTTTAAAAGGAAATTACATGTTTACTATAATTTTTTTTTTCTTTCAAAACTGCACATTGGAGACACGTGATGTCATGGGACCTTTTCCACAATGCTCACAGTTGATGTAAAGTAATCATAACCACAGAACACTAAATTTATAATAATATAATAATCTTTATCTAAAGATAAATTGTAAATGCATCATCATTAGTGACTTCATATGGAAACTTTAAAGTAGATATCCAACACATTGCACATCAAGACAACATATTTGTAGCACAAATCCATATTTGTAGCTTAGTCCATTTCACACTTGTAACCAAGATGTTGGTTGAGTCTTTGGTCTTGACCTTTAGATTGTGTTTCTGACAGATTTGATATAAAGGGGTTTGTTTGATCAATAGGGTTCAAATTTAGTGGGCAAATCAATCACCCTGACCTCTTTATGGGTTAGAAACTGTGCAGACTTGTTTTACACAAAGTTTCTTGGCACTTGGCAGCATCTTGAACTCCAAGATAAACCTGTACTGTGCATGCCATCATCAATTGTTTCTTCAAGAACAGCTCTCCAGCAGAGGAGTAAAGCAACCAGCGGCTTGTTGTTTTACAGCTACAAGGCCAGTGAAATCATTTGGAAATAGCAGTACTAGCACTGGTTTAGGGATTGTTCTCTTGGAATCATTATATAATGCAATCTTTTGATGCTCTTCGGGCATTTAGAGCACTATAGGGTAGTGTATCTTAAAGGGTACATCAACACTACATGAAAAATAAAACATAAACTAACCCACTTTGCTGTTCCGAATTTATTTGGGCATTGTATATTAATCCCTATGCGCCCAAACATGTGCATAATGCCACACTGCTATGTCCAAAATCACTGTTCTCAAGCATCTCTTCTGAGACAAAAAACATGACTTCTGCATGTACTAACAGCGTAAGGTTCCATTATAATAATGGTCGTGGTTCCAATTCAGCCTGTAAATCCCTGCAACTGTGGCAGTGGAATGGTATGTTTTTCATTCCGTTTGTAGATTTTTGCTTGCTATTATAACTGTGTCTGTTTGGGTGTTTTTCTTATTTTTGTATTCCCCAAGGTGTCTGATAACAAAAACATCCAAACAGACACAGTTACAATGGCAAGCAGTGTTGCCAACTGTGGAAGGGTGATGGACAATTCACTGACACAGAGACAAAACTTTAGTTGAAACGCCGCTCTGACGCACTGATTTATTTTGGCCTGCAGAGGGCGCTGTTGTCCGTGGCCTGAATACCGGCAACGGTAGTCAGGACCACAGAGTTACCAACACTGGTATACAGTCCAGTTGATGCGGGCGTGCTCGCAGGTGCTTAAAATAATAATGAAAACAAAAGGCGAAATGAAAAGGGAAAATAAAACACAGTAATAAAACTACAAAATAAAGGTGCTGCTTACACAGTGTAAGACGGTCAGCTCGGGATATCCATCCTACGCTGTTATGCACTACACACTGGGGTGGCCAACTGTTCCCCTATCACTACACACATCCCCTCGGGTACATAACAATATATTTTAATAAATGGTTTATCTATTGCTGGCTGTCATCTTCAGCCGTGATTGCCTGTTTTGGTCGCTCGCTCCAACCACTGGCGTTCTTCCCTGGGTTATGTTTACACTGGCCTTCTCAGCCAGCGTCTCTGTGTATTCCCAATCACGGCCACCCGAATGCATAACCAAGAGCAGTACTTATGGGCTGAGCAATCCCCCAAGACCGGCCTCTCAACCACTCAGAGAGAGGGAAAGCCAACACACCCTCTTCCCCACCTCTCCGTGTCACTGCCATGACTGACAGGCGGTTCTTACGAGGCTGCTGACCCCTTCCTGCAGTACCACGCATGCACCAGATAGTCAGCACAGATCTCCCCCACCCCCCGTTACACCGTCTCATGAGAAAAAAAGCTGCATTGCCTTTCAAAACAAGCCCAACCAATTTCAGAGGGAGGGGAGTGGGGGTGTTTATACCAATTCCATATTTTATTTAGTAGATCTAGTTTTTCTTAGTTGAACTGGTGGGGATAGGATGATTCTAAAATTCTAATGATGTGGATATACATTGACACCAGTCAATCACGCAACCCGCGACTCTCAAAAAATTAATGCGATGTTTTGACAATACAAGCCCAGTTCCGCGTATTATAAGCGGACTTGGCAACTGTAATGGCAAGCAAAAATCTGCAAACAGAAAGAAAAGCATACTGTTTCTCTGCCATATCAAAGTTGTGTCATTAACAGTTCAAATTCAAATTGAAAACCAAATATGAAGGATGAAAAAATGCAATATTTATTTACAAAGACCTAATTTCGAAAGGAAAGACATAGTTTCCGAATCTCATTTGCTAGTTTATTTGATACCTGTCAATTCTGCAAACATTCCGAATCAGCTGGAGCTATATCTAAGACTTGGGGACGTATATTGAAATAACACAGTGCTGCTATAATTGTGGGTAGGTCCCTTCATTAGTTGGAAATGAAAACAACTCTCTTGGTTTCCTTTTCCCACAACCACTTACACAGCACAGACTTTTTTTTATTTTTTTAATTTTTTATTTATTTATTTATTTATTGTATTGAATGCAACATTAATCATAATAATACATCAAAATACAACATGCGAGGGAAACATGCACAGTGTGAAAGATGTCTACTACACAAAACAAAAGCAGGTACAAGTTCCTTCCTTATGGAAAATTAGACGGACCATGTTTGTCACACAGACTAGTTTGTTTCCACACAGAGGTAATATAGCTAATACAACACTTCATTGGGCATGCGCCGGTATATTTCAGAGTACATGTGATGTACATGCGGAAGTCATGTTTTTTGACTCAGAAGAGGTGCTTGAGAACAGTGATTTTTGACATAGCAGTGTGGCATTACGCAGATGTTTGGATTATTATACAATGACCAGATACATTCGGAACAGCAAGGTGGGATAGTTTATGTTTTATCTTTCATGTAGTGCCGATGTACCCTTTAAGGCTATTTTTGTAACGCTGTGACACATTACAAAATGTACATGTACTTAGATACCCAAAGCAACAGCACCTGTAGCACTGGCATATATTTGAATAATTCATTTAAGGATGGTGGCAATCAGTCCCCCAAGCTGAAAATCATTAAGTTCCTTTTTTGAAATAAAAATTGAAGGCTGTGCAGTGATGAAAAAGGGAAGAAACATCACAGAATAGTTATTTTTCAGTTTTACAGACTGCAGTGGTTTAGTTACTTCTCATAATTTTGCAGCTAGTTTCACAGATCCATCTTGAATTACCTTACCTAAATTAACACTAAGTAGTCCAAGATTAGTACTAATCAGGGTCTCTGAAACTAGCCGTTTGTTTATATACAGTATACAGTACATTTCATAAGCTTTGTTATTGAGGTGAGTACTGACAATATACTGCATTGCTTGTTTCAGATAAGTTGCATAAACACTTCCAGACTAAAAGTGGGGGTAGGTAAACAATGCTGTTTGTTTGCAACTTGGATGTCAATCATATGTTACATGCCTTATTGACACAATTCTTCAAAAATGACCTAGGCGTAGATTAAATCTAAAGCTAAGGTGGATTTGCATTCTGGATCTACAGTTACCACAAATCAGGCCAGCTTTTATGGAAATAAATTAAGGTTCTGGAAACGCACAAACAGCCATGGTAGGAACATAGAAAAAACAGAAGGGAAGAAAACATGTGTTTTGAAATGGATCCTTGTTCCACACACAGTGGTCAGAGGTTTTGTTTCATTTTTTACCATTTTTTGAGGTTGCGCTTTATGTATTTATGGAGGGCGGGGGGTAACATTTATAATTTTTCCCTTATTACTTATTAAACTCATTCAATTTCTAATCATGAATGCTCTTACAATCATACACATGCCCACTCCTAAAAACAATCTGACACACATTCTGGACTGTGGCAAGGATGGCTTTGAGGGGCGTGGGTGGTGACGACAGCGTCCAGGAAGCAGTACACAGATAGAGGTACAAGGCTAAAACGTCCGCAGCTGTATATTTATTAAATAATAAAACAAACACATTTACAAAACACAAAGAAAAGGGCACATTGGCCAAATAAAACAAACAATACTAAACTTTTACTAAAACGAGTACCTTACAACCTTGTAGTCATGGTAGCATTAGCGCTCTCTCTCTTTCTCTATATTTACGTCTTTCTCCTAAGCTCTCCCTGTAATGAGCCCATAGTGGGTCCTTTTATATTCTGTGGCTGGAGCCTTAATTACCTATTAATCAAATAATTACCTTATTAAGGCTCCAGTCACATTTCCGCAAGATTTATAGGGATGGGGATTTAACCCCATCCATCCAACTAGACATTATACAGCTTGCTTTTTCAGTGGTCTCAAATAATAAATAATAATGACGGACGGTTTCAGTCCGCCCGCACACAAACATCAATAATAACAATAATAACAATGATAATACAAATGAAAATAATAATCATACATAAATAAATATAAACAAGTGGTGGGCACCCCGTCACATGGACCATTTTTCTAAGCTTCTTCAATCAGTAACACATTTTCATGCACCTGAAAATGACCCTTCCTTTACCTCTTCGGCGTGCTTGCATGTACCTCTATATTGCTGCCAGTAGATTCCTTTAGATCAGGGGTCTCCAACTCTAGTCCTGGAGAGCTACAGGGTCTTGTGGTTTTCGTTTCAACCAAGCTCTTAGTTACTTAATTGAACCAATTATTGACTTAATTAGTCAAGATTAACATGTTCTCTGCTTTAGGCTAAGTTTTCAACAGTTACTGAGGGCCCTCAGGGAACATTTATAGGTCATCAAAAGTAGACAAATTTCATTCTTGGACGACTATCTGCCCATTCATAAACTAGGACAATCGGCAACTACTTTTATGAACAGACCCTACCGTGTTTTGCATTTTGTGAATTACTCTTTGGGAATTCCACATTTATCCATTCCTCTTTGATTGGTACAGCACTTGTGTATTTTTTTATGTACAGCACAGTATTCTTTTGTATTTTGTTACTTATAGCACTGTATTCTTTTGGCATTCAATTGAATTATAAAGTAGAACTGATTTTTCCTTTTCATGTTCAATGTTTTTTTTTTTTGCTAACTATATATAAGGAATATACATTGCTCAAGGTTACCTTTAAATCTTTCATGCAGTATGTCTACTAACCAATCATAAGGATCTTTTGTTGCCATGACATTAAAAAATTACATGCATTGTAAAAAGCCATGGAATTTCTTGGAATGGAATGACTGAAGGAATCAAGATGCTGGTGCTAGATGGTCACAAGGAACACAAAGACAAACAATCAACTGACAGGGTAAAATAAGTCTTTATTTTAATTGTATAGTGTATAGAAAGCGCTGCTGTATGATAGTTGTCATACATGAGACAGATAATAAACCCACAAATCAAACTAGAATTTACTCTTTATAACACCTCAAAGATTTTCACTGCCATATTATGATGAAAGGTGCATTCTGAAGACAAGATAACTCACATACATGTATTGTATTGTTTAGCTTTTCTACTACTAAGTTAAGACATGTTTGAAATGGGATTTCAATGCTATTGATGGTAACTTAGCATGCTTATCTCCTTCTGCAACAAAATATATATATATATATATATATATATATATATATATATATATATATATATATATATATATATACTGACCATGCCCCTCTTACTTGGATGCACCAAAGCAAGGAAAAGAATGCAAGGGTCACAAGGTGGTTCTTAAGTTTACAGACATTCAATTTTGTAATTGAACATAGAGCTGGTGTAAAGCAGGGGAATGCAGATGGGTTGTCCAGAGTTCATTGTTTGTTGTCCGTGTCGCTCAACCCACGAGTCTGAGCTGGGGAGGGGATGTGTGATGAAGTGTGGGGCACTGTGGTCGAGGGCCAGTATTTTGGGCCACGGATTTTGCGCAGTCTGTACCCGTTTTAAGGAGATGTAGTCCTGTTGGTCTGGCGCAACAGGACTTCAATTCCCAGGAGGCCATGGGACTGATGGGCAGCCATTTTAGATGGCATAATTATAAGGTGATTGGGTAATTGATTCAACAGCTGCCCTCACTTAAACAATTGGGAGCCTTTTAAAAGGGCAGGGTCAACCTGTTGGTTGAGGAGAGTGAGAGAAGGAGCTGTGAGCTGTGTAAAAAGGGAAATAAAAGAACCAAGTCTTTTGTGCAAGGTAGGACTTAAAAGTCCTGGTGTTTTGGAGCCGGTAAGCAGCTTAGCTGCCCGGACTGTTAGTTAGGGATACTTGTTTGTTTAGTTAGAAATCCATAAAGGAGTTAGGCTTTTGTTTGTTTATCTTGGATGTTTTTAAGCACTGTAAATAATAAACACACAGGTGCCGTCCTGTTCGAACCACATTCCTGGAATTTTGACTTTCTTTTATGCTAGAGGACAGTGTAAAAGGTCCAGAGGAAGTGACAAACATAACACACATTTCCAGAGTTGTCACACGTGGTGGAGAATGCGGGCAGCATATTAATTTGTCTGTGCATAAAAGAAGAACTTTAGGAATATGGAAGAGTGCCTCAAGGCCCTGCTGCAAGGCACCGCAGCGCTGCAACAAATGGCTGCAGCACAACAAGATGCAAACCGATTACTTCGGGAGGAGCAGCAACGTACTGCACTTCAGACCCAACAGGAGCTACAAGTGCTGACCCAGAAGCTGGATGAGATGACCAGGGAGGCGTCGCGTCCCTCTACATCTATCAGGGCCAGTCATTATATACAGAAAATGACTAACACCGATGATGTGGAGGCATTTTTAATGGCTTTTGAGCGGACAGCAGAGAGGGAGCGATGGCGGCAGGACAGTGGGCTGGATTGCTGGCCCCATTTCTGAGTGGGGAGTCTCAGAAGGCATATTACGACCTAGACCAAGCCCAAGCTAATGACTACACTAAACTCAAGGCAGAGATACTGGCTCGGTTAGGAGTTACCACTGCTGTCCGAGCTCAACGGTTCCATGACTGGGCATATCAACCAGAGAAACCTACAAGGTCACAGATGTTTGATCTAATACATTTGGCAAAAAATGGCTACAGCCCGAGGTCCGCACTGCTGCAGAAATCGTCGAAAGGATCGTGATGGATCACTTCCTGAGAGGTCTACCGCCACCTTTGCGGAGATGGGTTGGACAAGGGGACCCCTCAACTGCTGAGCAGCTTGTTGTACTTGTAGAGCGATACACTGCAACGGGCGAACTACTCCGAACCACCGGACCAGAGCGACCCCAGAACCCGAAGGCCCGGAGTGCCAACAAGTCCGGTAAGACTGTTCTTGGGTCAGGGGGAGCCGATGAGCAGCCCAGGGCTGTGAAGGGACTTGGGGACTATGGGGAAATGAACCAGGGGAACTGGTATAATAAATCTGATAAACCCGACCGGGTTAAACCGTGGTCTTTTGGAAAACATGTGAAATGTTTTAGATGCCAGGAAATAGGGCATATAGCCAGTAATTGTCCGTTAGCAGATGAGCCCATGCAATGTAATATGGGGAAAGGGAGCGGAAGTATTCTTTTTGACTTGCACAGATGTTACTGTTTTAATGGGGGTACAGTATGGTACTAAATATCTCTGTCAGATAACTGTGGAAGGAAACACGGCCAGGGCTCTACTTGATTCGGGAAGCATGGTAACCTTGGTGGCTGAACATTTAGTAGACCACACTAAATTGGATCAGTCCCGTAAACTCAGCATTACATGTGTGCATGGTGATACCCGCCCATATCCGACTGCTGTAGTCCACATACAAACCAACGCCGGGTCTGTGGATTATCGAGTGGGCGTGGTACCGACTTTACCCTATCATGTAATACTGGGACGGGATTTCCCTAACTTTTGGAGTTATGGGACAAAAGGGCGAATTGGAACCGCCCAATGTAAATGACGTGGCCGAGTTGGAGCTACAGGGTGGTGAGCTTGGGGAATTGTTTCCTTTTGATGTGTGTGAGAAAACCCAGCTAGTGAAGGTTTTATTAGGTGAAGAACATGATCAACAGAACCCAGGTACCTCCCATGATAATGACACTGACAGTGTCGCTGAGTTAGACTTACCGGAGGTTAACTCCGAGAATTTTGCTACTGCCCAGTTAAGGGACCCCACTTTGAACAGTGCAAGGGAAGGTGTAAGCATAATAAACGGAACTCCTGTTAACCCGGAGATTCCCTTGACCTACCCTCATTTTATACAAAAAATGATTTGTTATATCGTGTAGAAAAAACCCGGGAAGAAATAACAGAACAGTTACTGGTGCCGCGTTCATATAAACGTACAGTACTGGATCTTGCCCATGGTCATGTTCTTGGAGGTCATTTGGGTATTAAGAAAACAAAGGACAGAATTTTGAGAAGGTTTTATTGGATAGGCGTACACGCCGATATAGAACGACACTGCACGTCTTGCCCTGAATGTCAACAGACAGCCCCATTTAAAGCTTTCCGGAGTCCTTTAGTGCCACTGCCAATAATTGAGGTGCCGTTTGAGCGAATAGCAATGGATTTCATAGGACCACTGGGGAAATCCGCTAGGGGGCACCAACACATTTTAGTCATTTTAGACTATGCCACTCGGTATCCCGAAGCAATACCTCTTCGCAACACTAGTGCTAAGACGGTTGCAAAAGAACTCATGCTCATGTTTAGCCGTGTTGGTATCCCGAAGGAAATACTGACTGACCAGGGGACTCCATTCATGTCCAAAGTCACTAGTGAGTTGTGCAAGTTGTTAAAAATAAAACACTTAAAAACTTCTGTTTACCATCCCCAGAGCGATGGTCTCGTGGAGAGGTTCAACAAGACTTTAAAATCTATGCTACGTAAAGTAATAGATAAAGACGGGAAAAACTGGGATTTTTTGTTGCCCTACTTAATGTTTGCTATTCGAGAGGTACCACAAGCTTCGACAGGGTTTTCTCCCTTTGAGCTTTTATATGGGAGACATCCCAGAGGTCTCTTGGATATTGCCAAGGAGACGTGGGAACGTGAGCCTACCCCCTTACGTAGTGTAATAGAGCATGTGTCGCAAATGCAGGATCGCATTGCCACAGTGATGCCCATTGTACGTGAGCATATCGTCAAGCACAGGAGGCCCAGAGAAGTGCGTACAATCGCACCGCTCAGGTACGGGTTTTTCAGCCAGGGGACAAGGTCTTAGTTTTGGTGCCCACTGTAGAAAGCAAGTTTTGGCCACCTGGAGGGGTCCGTATGAGGTTATTGAGCGTGTCGGTGAAGTCAATTATAAAGCACGGCAGCCAGGCAGAAGGAAGCCGGAACAGATATATCACGTAAACCTCTTAAAGGCGTGGAAAGACAGAGAGGTACTGGTTGCAGTTAATGATAACTTACCTCCCAAACCTAAGAACCCTGAACCGACGGTAAGGATTGCAGAAGGTTTGTCTAGTTCTCAGAAGAAGGAAGTTAGGGCCCTAGTTCTGAGAAATAGTGATATATTTTCGACTAAACCGGGCAAAACAGATGTTGTCCAACATGATATTGTAACAGAGCCCGGAAAAGGGTGACCTTAAAACCTTACCGTGTCCCAGAAGCCCGTAGGAAGGCCATAGGTGAGGAAGTAAAAAATGCTAGATTTGGGGGTAATTGAGGAATCCGACAGTGAGTGGGCCAGTCCAATTGTGTTGGTGCCAAAACCAGATGGGTCGCTCAGGTTTTGCAATGATTATCGGGCTCTAAATAAGGTTTCAAAGTTTGATGCTTACCCTATGCCCAGGGTTGATGAGTTATTAGACCGGTTAGGAAATGCACGGTATCTCACCACTTTAGATTTAACTAAAGGCTACTGGCAAGTACCACTCACTGAAAGGGCCAAAGCCAAAACGGCATTCTCCACTCCTGAGGGCCTATTCCAGTATAACGTACTACCCTTCGGTCTTCATGGGGCTCCCATAACGCTCCAGCGTTTAATGGATAAGATTTTAAAACCCCATAGGGAGTATGCCGCCGCCTATCTAGATGATGTGGTAGTGCATAGTACTAGCTGGGACACACATTTACAGAAGGTTCAGGCTGTTTTAAACTCCATAAGAGTTGCTGGGTTAACTGCAAATCCAACCAAATGCATCATTGGTCTGGAGGAGGCAAAGTATTTGGGGTACACAATTGGACGTGGGGTGATAAAACCCCAAATAGACAAGCTAGAGGCTATTAGGAATTGGCCCAGACCTGTCAATAAAAACAGGTGAAGGCCTTCCTCGGTTTAGCTGGGTATTATAGGCGGTTCATCGCAGGGTTTGCCACAATTGCTGCTCCCCTTACAGATCTGACCAAAGCAAAAGGGCCACTAATGGTAAAGTGGAGTGCGGAGGCTGAATCCGCGTTCCAAATACTTAAAAATGCTCTGTGTGCACAACCCGTGTTAATCACCCCTGATTTTAACAAAAGGTTTATTGTGCAAACTGACGCCTCTGAGGTTGGGCTAGGGGCAGTATTATCACAAGAAGTGGAAGGTGAAGAACACCCTGTTATGTTCTTGAGCAGGAAACTTAATCCACAGGAACGAAACTATGCAGTGGTAGAAAAAGAATGCTTAGCCATTAAGTGGGCACTGGAGACGTTAAGATACTATCTCTTAGGGAGGCAGTTTACATTGATTACTGACCATGCCCCTCTTACTTGGATGCACCAAAGCAAGGAAAAGAATGCAAGGGTCACAAGGTGGTTCTTAAGTTTACAGACATTCAATTTTGTAATTGAACATAGAGCTGGTGTAAAGCAGGGGAATGCAGATGGGTTGTCCAGAGTTCATTGTTTGTTGTCGGTGTCGCTCAACCCCTCGAGTCTGAGCTGGGGAGGGGATGTGTGATGAAGTGTGGGGCACTGTGGTCGAGGGCCAGTATTTTGGGCCACGGATTTTGCGCAGTCTGTACCCGTTTTAAGGAGATGTAGTCCTGTTGGTCTGGCGCAACAGGACTTCAATTCCCAGGAGGCCATGGGACTGATGGGCAGCCATTTTAGATGGCATAATTATAAGGTGATTGGGTAATTGATTCAACAGCTGCCCTCACTTAAACAATTGGGAGCCTTTTAAAAGGGCAGGGTCAACCTGTTGGTTGAGGAGAGTGAGAGAAGGAGCTGTGAGCTGTGTAAAAGGGAAATAAAAGAACCAAGTCTTTTGTGCAAGGTAGGACTTAAAAGTCCTGGTGTTTTGGAGCCGGTAAGCAGCTTAGCTGCCCGGACTGTTAGTTAGGGATACTTGTTTGTTTAGTTAGAAATCCATAAAGGAGTTAGGCTTTTGTTTGTTTATCTTGGATGTTTTTTTAAGCACTGTAAATAATAAACACACAGGTGCCGTCCTGTTCGAACCACATTCCTGGAATTTTGACTTTCTTTTATGCTAGAGGACAGTGTAAAAGGTCCAGAGGAAGTGACAAACATAACACACATTTCCGGAGTTGTCAAAATATATATATATATATATTGAAAAAACAATATATGTCAAATATATATATTGTGAGGAATGTAGAGCTGAGAGTATCAGGGTATGGGGTTCCTGATAAAGTGTCCTCATGCAAAGAAAATCTTGAAAACAGAGGCAGGATAAGAACATTTAAAAACTACAATTCCCAACATTTCTCCCATAGACAAAAGGCAGAGGAATTTAGAAATTATGATTCCCATAATTCCTTAGCTAGCAGGAAGGAAAAGGAGCTGATTGACTTCCAGACTGGTATAAAAAGGGCCCAGTAAATTAGACAGGGGTTGAGTGTAGAGATGAGAAATGCAAACCAAACCAAACCAAGGCAAGTGTATGGAGAGAAGTGCAACATGGAAAGAAGACAGTGTTGCTTGTGAATCTTTAATGACAAAGAAAGTATGTGGTACAGACAAAGGATTCCGTGTGTGTGTAAGTTCCTTACTAGAACAAACAGATATTGTGTGGAACAGCAGGACAAAGAGTGAGGCTCCTGCTGAAACAAAAATACAACAATACATCTACCTTATCCAGGAACGGAGGACTCCTTCTGGATTTGAAGTAGCTGAGAAAACGCTACACCCAAACCACGAGTACACCTACGCTTGTGCTTTGTTTACTTGGTGTTTTAAACCAAGTGCGTTCGCTGAAAGAACATTAATACTGCAGTGGATATTGTGTTATGGAAAGAGCCCATTTGATTACATGAACTGTATTATTAATACTCAGTAGCTTTCAGACCTGAAGGAAGACGCATTGAGATAAACAAATGGGCCTAGTTTTCTTTTAAGCTGCACCCGTAGTAACTGCACTTTTTTATTGGTTATACTTGGAGGAAATAACCTGTTTAACCCACTGCTAATACTTTGTGCACATTTAATCAGTGAAAAAGGATTCAATTTGTTACTGTGATGTAAATAAGCGATAAACCCAGGGCTGCAAGAACAGCGTACTGCCCTATAAAGGACTGTGTTATTTTAAAAAGGGGACACTGTAGTCAAAATACAAGGAACAGAAGTCAAGGGGTTGATTTCAATACTTTTAAATATTGTGACAAACATTTCAAAGGGCTGCAGGGCCTAAGGACCAGAGGCCATTGGACTGCTGGGCTTCCACAAGAGGGTGCTGTCCTGTGAGCAAAGGGAATGGTAATAAGGAAAACGTGGAAATTAAATACTGTTGTGCAGTAGTTAGTGATACTTACCTTGTGTCTGAGTGCATCCTCTTCAGGTCCTCTGGATCCGCTGTGTGGGAAACCCTAGTGGCCAACTCTGGAAACAGCAAAAGGCAATACCTGTGGAAAGAGAAAGCCAAACACCTGAGACGAGTACGGATCCCTGGGGAATACTTACCTGGAGAAGCATACTTGTCCTCAACGCTCCAAAGAAGCTCAGGACTGTGATTCACTTGACAAGCCCTCACCATAGGAATTCCCATTACTGTGGTATAATTACCAAAGTCACTCTCAACCTAGTGTTTGTCGTGTGTTGTGCTTATTTTTACCTGGTGAAGGCTAGCTTCAGCAGGGCTAGACAGGGAAAAAGAACAGTTTAGTTAGTGCCCAGTGGGGAGGTTTTTGTTTTGATTTATTGTTTTCAATTACCAAACTGAACTGTGTAATAAAAAAAACTTACCTTTGGTTCAGTACTTCTGGCGTTCCGACTCCTCTCTGCGAAGGCAAAAATTTGGCTACCACAACAAATACAGAACACATCGTTAGAGATAGAGAGCTATATAGATATACAGTATATATTGTAAACATCATTGATAGTTTTGGCCAGTAAGCTTTTAAACGATCCCACTCACTAAGTTTACAATTTAGGAACTCTCATTATATTTCTGGCTCAGTTTAAAGGGGGAGTAAAAAAAAGTTAAAATGCAATTTCTTACATCTTATTAGTGGTAGCACTGCTCTCCTTTTCCATCTGTTAAAGATATTTTGGCTGTTTGCTTGTAACTCAGCAGTATAAGGGGGGGCTAGTAATAATGTTAATAAATAATGGTAAAATATAGAATGCAATCCCATGAAAATAAACACTAAAAACAAATACTGTATGAATCTAGATTGTGATAAGTTGGACCTCTTCAGGAGTGGGTGACCCTGAATTGAAGATGCAGTGAAGCAGTGGTTCAAGTTTTCCAGAAGTTTTATGTATACAAATATTTACAAACTATTTACGAAACAAACACAAAGAAAAACCTATCTCTGCACGGAGAACTAAACTAAGCTTTTCTTTAAATATGTTCCCTAACTATAACAGGACAGCTAAGCCATTTCCCTGTTCAGATTTTATTTCACAAACAAACACACCTTTTACACGTCATTGTTTACACGTCATTGTCTCCATTACACCCATTTCTCCATTACACGCCATTGTCTCTACTGTACCCCTTAGTGATTCACTCCACAAAGGTGTTTTTATACACACACCGGTTTACCAATTTCCACTTTAAATGATTCCATTCAATATCAATAGTTACCTTATTAAGCGCAGGTGCTGCGCTGAGACCTCTCTCGTGGTCATTTCACTGGCACTGCAGGTTGTTTTACTTGGTCTGTCTAACACTATTTCAATCCTCAGGGAATAATGATCTTTTCAACTGGAGACTAACATATATTACCTCTGTTACCTCATCACAATACCACATTCTTATCCGTGTCTACTTGGCTCTCCCAAGTTCCCCTTGCCATGTCTAGAATTCCTCTTGGCTGTGTCCCATAAAGTAACTCAAAAGGGGAAAAACCCATAAAAGATTGTGGAACCTCCCGTAGCATAAACATGAAATACGATAACAGGGTGTCCCGGTTCTTCCCGTCCTTAACAATTACTTTCTTGAGCATGTGCTTTAAGGTGCTATTAAACCTCTCAACAAGATCATCTGTTTGTGGGTGATACACTGACATAAGGATTGGTTTCATTTTTATTCCTTTAAGGACCGGAAATGTGTTAACATGATCATACTGAAGTAGGCTTCTAGGACTGCGATCGTGTAAACACGATAAAAAGCACTTCATTTTGATGACTTACAGGGCCACTGTACTTTGCAGCACAAGCTTGAAACACACATCATTGGATAGGGGAGGGACTGATGTTCACGTCCTGATAGTTTTTTTCCCGGTGTGACGTCACTGATAGGGGCATTTAGTGTCTAAACGGCAGAGAAGTTTTGGCAGTGCGGAGAGAAAAGACATCAAAGCATGCTTCAGAGAAACTTGTAGAAAGGTAAGAAAGACATGAAAAAATGCTGTAAATCATGTATTTGACAGTTATATTATAACATTGATTATGTCTCATGTGTTTTAATATATATGTTTTTTCAACATTTATAAATATCAAGAAACGAGTGGACATAAGCAGATATTATTTCATTAACTAAATGCATCAGGTACGTTTTTTTTTCTTTATTACTGATAATAATGGATTGAATAACTATTATTTTATTTATAAATATTTATGTTGAGAAAAGAATCGAGAGTAGTGTCCATCATTGCTTATAAGAGAACAAACATGTATTATGTCATTGCAATCACTCAGGTGAAACAATGTCTTGCAATTTATATACAGTATATATTGTGTTGAAAAAAAACAGCAAAAAAGTTTGTAAGGTTTCTGAAGTACTTTATAATGTTCCCCAGCGTCTTCTGAAAAAAGGACACCATTTCCAAGATGCTACTGTAAAAAATGTGGATTTTTATAGCAAGAGAGTCAAATACAGCCAAAAAAACACCTGGTCCACTGAAAAATGCTTGGTCCTGAAAGGGTTAATAGCCCACATAGGTCTCTCATAAGCTTTGATGCAAAGGTTGTATCTTGGATCATCAATTTCCCTCTCTATTCCCACCCTCAAAACCTGAACTAGATCTTCAGCTATTGTTTCTGAGGCAGTGTTTCTCAAGGGAGTAGTCTAAAATCACACAAATATATTCGTGAACCCTGGCTGAGCATGTGTTCCATTTTAATTTTTTGTCTTTTTTTAATTGTCTGCAGGGGACGCTATTATCCCACCGCTACTACCATATGTGGTAATGTGACTCGTGGTCAAGGCTGGCCAGCGGCAGAAATAGCAAACATCCACAGACACTATTGCAGTTCAGCGCATGTGCACACTTTTATTAACAGCAAATAAACAAAACACAGGAACAAAATAAAGGTTTAAACCAGAACACTATGAACTGAGTGACACGACACCACCCGCTCGAACATATAGCGTGGGTGTGGGGGTCCAACATAAAACCGCAATATATTGAGGTCCGCAACATAGCGAGACGCACAGAAAGAGAAAAACAAAAAGTCAGAAATACTGTACAACCAAAATCTCGTTTTATAGTGGGCCTCAGACACAGTATTATAAATAGGGCAGCAGAAACACAGAAAGAAATAGGAGGCTACATACAGTGTAACCGTAATAAGCTTTTAAATTATGCACTATTGCTTCACAGATTAGAACGGGCAATAACTATATACAGTTAGGAAAATGGTAAAAGTAACAAATTGCATATGCCTACTACACTACTAGTAACAGTACCTATATATTACAGTGCTAACAAAAATGTTAGTCAGTGTTGTTACAATGGAGAAAAGTAATTGGTAACTTTTTTCTGCTTGGTTTTCTTGTTTACACTGATGTTCTGGCAAATTTGCATAATGTTGTGGATCTGCATGAGCTGAATTGTGTCCTCTTCTGAACCATCGCAACTCTCAAGGAATTGCAAGGCTGTTTGTAAGCCCTGCAAAGCTTTGCTCGCATTTGGCACTGCCACCTCAGTCTCTGCGTCAAACTCAGTTCCTTTTAGTCGTTTTGCCAAGTCTTGTCCTTTTGCTTGCAGGATTGGGCCTGAAAGAGGTGCTCCCTGTGCGCTTTGTTGTACAAACCAGGCATATAGTGCAGTATCGATGTCATCATTCTCGATCATTTGTGTTCGTTTCTGTAATAAGCTTTCTTTGCTGTCAACTTTATGAATGAATGCTCTGAGCTTTTCTTCATCTTACTATTGTAAGTCGCCCTGGATAAGGGCGTCTGCTAAGAAATAAATAATAATAATAATAATAATCTTTCATCCATCCTCTCCAATCTTTCATCCATTCTCAGAATTGTAATGGAGTTCTAATTAATCAGCTACTGCATTAGCATGACTCTACCAGCAGGAGTATCTGCAGGACAAGGAACTTCGAATGTGCAGGCAGTATTGTGGTGATGTTATCGTATACAATAGGAGGCTGTGTGGTCCAGTGGTTAAAGAAACAGGCTTGTAACCAGGAGGTCCCCGGTTCAAATCCCACCTTAGCCACTGACTCATTGTGTGACCCTAAGCAAGTCACTTAACCTCCTTGTGCTCTGTCTTTCGGGTGAGACGTAATTGTAAGTAACTCTGCAGCTGATGCATAGTTCACACACCCTTGTCTCTGTAAGTTTCCTTGGATAAAGGCGTCTGCTAAATAAATAAACAATGTAGTTTATATGCTGTAGCATATGTTATGCACATGATACAAAAATCTGAAATGGGAAAAAAAATAACCTTAGCACTTTCTAAAGTAAAGCTATAATGATGAGACAAAATCAGAGCTAAAGTGAAATAAAAAGGGCCCCCTCCCCAAAAAAAAATAAAACAGCTGTGCTTTTAATTACTTAACATATTTCAAGTGGATGTTAATGTTATGTAGAGCAGAAAAATGTTGTTTTCATGTAGACAGATTTTTTTTTATTGAAAGGCATTAGTATGTAGTGAAGCAGTGGACTAGAACCAGAGCACCTGTTAACTTACTGATGCCATCTAATGGATATCTCTAAGCAGTGCAAAACCATGCAGTGGAATATTAAGTGTTTAAAATGTTCATTTCTGTGTTTTCATTATCTAAACCATATAAAATAGTGAGTTCTTTAAGACATACATGAAGATGCAGAGAGGCTGCTACGAACCTGATGCAAAAGTAATATGTTTTAAATACAGAGGCCAATCTTTAATGATAAAGGGGGTAGTCCACAAATAATATTCACAAGGTTTATATTTGTATAATAACTCATCATTATTCTGTGGATTTACATTATTGCTATTGAGTTTAAAATGCTGGTAGCAAAAAAAAATGTCACAGACTTTCTTATAAGGTGAGGAATAAATGAGGTTTAATAATGTAATATACAAAATGAGTGGAATGTTTGATATTCATGTTTATATTTCGGATGAGGTCAGTGGAAAATGATGGGTTAATTTATACAATAGATAATGATAATTGTATTTCTAGCATGGACACTTATTATAATCTACACAGTATTCATGTAAATGATAGTTGTGTGTGTTTGATATGTTTAATTTTGTCTTCAGTACTTACATCATTTCAGACTTATTGTGTCTTTTATTGGAGAATACATAAAAATAGGTAAAAAATATTAAACTAAAAAATAAATGGGTTTCAGTGAATGGCTAATTCATTGCAAACCATATTGAACAAAACAAAGTGGTATTAAAGAAATAAACACCAGAGGGCAGAAAAGAGGTCAGTAAGCCTAAAGCTCTCAAAAAAAGTATTGTATTACAATGCTTTACCTAATTGTATCCATCGACAGAAAACGAAAGTAATAACTTATGTGTGCAGTGTAATCTTGTGCTGTATATGCTGACATGAACAGAACCAGGTCACCCTTAAAGTAAATGTAACCATTTTTATGCATCTCATACACGTGCCCATAACCCAGAGATATAATATGGAAATGGAGTTCAAGAATTCTTTAAAGAATGCAAGCACAGCTCCTGGAAATAATATACACATGTGTAACATAAACTGATTTAAATGTGTTCGCTGAAGCACTACAGTATTAGGGGGTGATTTTATTTAATTAACAAACAGTGTTTTATTCCCTTTTCAAAATTGTGCAATTCATTTGAATTGAGAGTTTCACATTTTGGAGGTGATTAGGGGGTTCTTCTCACATCTGCATTCAAACACACACTTCATGCAGTTTCTAGCAGCTGTTCTGCTGTGCAAGATTTTTAAAAAGCACTTGACTGAATCAGTCATGGTATACAGCTTAAATGTTGACCTAATTGCATTTAATTCAATGTTAAATTTGGAAAATGTGGTATCTATAAAGTGCACCACTGTATAATATAAACTAGGGGTACAATTGCCTGTATTTTAATGAAGAAGATACACATTTATGGAGACACTCTATAAATTGCAAATATCTGGATAAGCTTTAACAACCTATGTATTAAATATTTTTGTCAAGCACTGTGTTTTGTGGTTTATCGTCACATCCTCTGCAGAAAAGAAAAAAAAACACAGTTTATTTCATTTTTGTTCTTGGACAACCAGCTGCAGTGCTCTACCTTCAAACATGGATACTCAGCAAAAATATAGAAGCAAATGACAGAAGGTAGAATGACAGGCTCACTACTGCAGCACAGCACTGGACTGAAAGTGCAGGGATCAAAGGCACTCTATCTAGCTCTCTTCTTTTTTTGTTACCGATTTGATTTTCTCTGCATTTTTCAGCAATCTCTTGGAATACTCGTAGCCTTGAGCAAAAGGAGTCATAACAGAAAAAGTATCAAAATAAGTGTTTTTAAAATGTGTATAGTCAAAATATCTGTTTATCAAATGTCAAATCATGCTGCATCACAGTATTGTACAATTATATGCTTATTCATGTTGAAATAGGCTAATGGTTTCTTTGTCTTTTAAGTAGCTTCAGAAAAAATAAATATTGTATTT
Source organism: Acipenser oxyrinchus oxyrinchus (assembly GCA_030684275.1). NCBI lineage: Eukaryota > Metazoa > Chordata > Actinopteri > Acipenseriformes > Acipenseridae > Acipenser > Acipenser oxyrinchus. The sequence goes on from CM060254.1 coordinate 43,480,585, forward strand.
TTTTGTAGAAACAAAATCCTTCTGTGAGCAATAAAAGCCTTCATTTTCTTGTCAGTGAAAATACATATATTTATAGAATATTTGTAGCTTTCATCACTGGAAAAATATCAGGCTCTGAAGAAACTGTCATCCCATGTTTGATAACACGATGAAGAGATTTGCAAAGCTTACTATATACTATTCGGTTGTCAGCATCCACTTTTATTGGTATAACATGCTTTCAAATTAAACCTTGCAGTTATGCACATAACCAGTACCTGCTTTGAAATGAAAACATGAAAAATGTAAAACATGAAGTAAAACATGAAAAATGACCTTCCAGAGAGAGAGAGAGAGAGAGAGAGAGAGAGAGAGAGAGAGAGAGAGAGAGAGAGAGAGAGACTATGCATTCTCTTACTCAGATCCCAATGGGGTTGTGTGTGTGAAGAGAACCTTTGTTTACAGCCCCCTAACTTATATTCATGGTATCAACACTTACTAACAGCCATAAACAAATACTAAATAAATGGCAGTATGGTTTCGTTAATGTAATTGAGTGAAGATATAATTCTGTTGTTATTGTATTGTTTAAAATATTTCTAAGATGTCACCCTTTGGTATTTGAATTAATCGTTTACCAAAAAAAAAAAAAAAAACACTGCATTTTTTTAAATTTTATATTAGCACTTGAATTACAAATGTTTTAAGTGAGATAAACAATTCACCAGTGTTGAATCAGAGTTCAAATAATTCAGTTGTTTGTGCCTAACGGCAGTCAAAAATGGCTGCTGGTTTTGAAAAAAAAAAAAAAATTTTTACACAGGTTGTTTTATGTCAGGATTCCCCAGTGAAATTCAGTAACACACTATGACCTTGGATCGTATGCATTAGTAACTGCATCTCTGGAGGAATTAAACAGGTCTTTCCCCTAACTCTACAGCCTAAATATCCTCTTTCTGAATTATTTATATGGACAGATGTAGCAACATCAGCACCATGAGCAGCAATATCAGGGTCAAAATTGGTGCAGTTGTGTCTGTTAAGTTTACTATTACATGTAGTACAATTTGCTTTCTCATATTTAATGCACAGGAGGTTGAAAGGCTCAGAAGCATGCATCAGCAGTACTTGATGTGGTGGTGTGAAGGGGAAAACAGCAACATATGGACAAGGCTGGGTGCTGCATTAGTGTGCACACACTGTAAAAAGAGCAAGGTTAGGTTTATTCCCTATTTAAAATCTGAAGTGAGGGCCTAGGTTTGCATCCTGGCTGTGCAAAGTCAGCAGTGTTCGTATGGTCTCTGGTGCTCTTGCGGGTTAGGGAGGCAAAAGCATAAAGGACTGTTTCTCCTCATAGCACTACTGTGGGCACTGGCCAGGTGCCCAGTGAGCTCAAACAGACAACTCCAAAGGCCTGTGGTTCATGGTTGTAAAGATGCAATTGGCTCAGCTGTGGGATCGGAGGACTCCCACTGAACTTCAGTTCTCCTGAATTGTGTTGGAAATTGCTGCAGTAAGGGAACATAATTGGACATTCTAAATTGGGGAGAAAATCTGGGGTAAAAAAAACAAAACATGGGCACTCTAAAACAAAAAAAAACAAAACCAGTTGTGGCAGAGTAGGGGAGGAGAGAGGAAAAATTTAGTTTTGGGGTGTGATACAGGACTACATCTCCCAGAATACCTTGCGGCTATTGCGCCAATAATGAGGCAGACCTGGTGCCAATAAAAAAACCAGGTCTGAAATATTTGTTTGAGGGGAGTGTGTGGCATATGAAGAGACCTGTGTGGTCAGACAGAAAAGAAAGGTATTGTGTGAAAAGTGTGTGATTTAACTGGTAAATGGTTTAGCTGTCCGGTTCTGTAGTTAGGCTTTTGTTTTGTTACAGTATTTTGTTTAAATCTTTTGTTTGTTCGTGGTTTGTTGTAAACAGTAAAATGTGCGAAAGTGCTAAACTTGTAGTTCTTCTGTCTGGGTCTACTGTTTTAAGGGCGCAGACCAGCCTTGGCCGGGGGCCTCACAGCACGATGTAGAGATCTATATTGGTGTGCACAAAGCCAAACCCTTTTTCATACTGAAGCAAAATCCATTTGAATCAAGTACATTTTCGTCTTGGGTTTGGAGGGTGGCCAGACCATTATTCAAATCCAACATTGGGGTCTATATCAGTGATTACATGATATGTACAGTGGTGGTTCACAAGCTTCTATTTTAATGTAATTTCATTGTATTTATGGATGTTAACAAGCGATAATTAATCACCCCTTTGTTTTTCTACAATTAAAGGGCTGCAGTATTTAGATCACATCATTTAAATAGACCCATTACCAGCTATCCCCAATGAAGTGATCACCTTATTTTGTTGTCAGCCTGTAAAAATATATATATGGCAGATAACAGTGCATAATAAAGATATCATTTTTAGACATGATGGTAAATATAACTAGAATATTTGTTCAGTTGGTTTACCTTTGATCATTTCAATGCATTCATCTTAAATATCAATACATTTTACAGACTAGTAAAGGCTAGCATTCCCACAAATATCGTTACAAGGAAAATCACAATGATTTGAATTTGACTACCTTACTACTTAAAAAGCATTTTTCAAAGATTCACAATACTGCTTAGATGATGCATTCAAGTTCAAAGGAATTCAGCACACCTTCATAACATACAGCCGTTTGTGAAGGTGAACTCTTTGATTTTCTCTCGATTCTTCTAAATCTTGCATATAAAATCTGCTGTCTTATAATGATTTTAATGTGCTGCATTATCTGCACTTCTTGAATAATTTATCTCTTTGACATTAAGGTTAGAGTATCTTGACAGAATGACTTATCTTGAAAGCAACCTTCCTATCACAGAATGGTTCCTAATTTGTTTCTCTTTTTTAAGGCCAGATAATCTGCTTTCATATTTAAAGCAGCAAGTTTCCATACTGTGTTTTTTTTTTACACATTTAACTATAGAGAATACAGTGAAATGATATTGCTGCAGTACCTCTGAATAGCTGTTCACTCGCGCTCATAAAAAATGGAATCTGCACTCTGTACAGTAGACCAACACTATTACAAAATAGTATTTTGTAAAATATTTGAGTGAAGATATTTGGCAAAAGTAACAAATAAATGAATGTGCTCTAAGTGAACATATTTTTTAAAAAGGCAATAAAATGTTCAAAAATGATTTGTCCGTTTACCAAGACTGTGTAGTCAACGCAACTTCAATATATCTTTTTTAATGACACAATCACACAATGACTCTTCACAGTAAGAAAACAAAACCTGTAATTGTGTTTGAAAAAAAAAAAAATCTTTCCGACCAAAAACATTTTCCTGTGTAATTGTCACATTAAATTGCTCCTCAATTCTGAAAACTGGAGCATTAGGCAAATGGATGTATAACTTTAATGAGACTGAAAACAGCAGGATGTCAATAGTGTAATTTTAAATTTTTAAAATTATAACCATAGGGCTTTTTCTCTCTGAACCCCTATGAGGTTGGGGACAAGTTTGTTATAACTATAAAGAAACAGAGGATCTGCAATTCAGGGTAACTGCTGCTCTGTGACTCATTTGAACTAAATTGGTTTGTACTATTTTGAGAATTTGTGTACAGGTCAATATGACTTTATGTGTCTTATATACTGTGTTAGTACATCAGTGTAAATTGTTGCAGACTGAAGAAATAATGCCCTATGTCAGGAGCCCAGACACTGCCTTGTAAAAGCGGATTCCAACGACTTTAAATCAATAGGTAGATTTTTGTCAATTTATGTTATAATGGAAACTTTAATTCTGGAGTACTTTGTGTTTTGCCAGTTGTCTTTCCTGTCATCTCAACTGAGGTAAAGTTTTGATAAGGTTATCCAGCAATAATTAGTGAATACATCAGAAACGTTTTCAACAGAAGAGGCCCAATTGAGTAGCAGAAATGCGCCCAACCTCAGCTGAGTGCCACAGCAAGATCTGTCCTTACGTCTGACTGAATGAATTGTAGTTCTTTATATCACTAATAGTTCCTAAAATGGTTTGAATAAAACTGGTTCAGTATAATTTTAGACAGAACTACTTGTGTAACAACAACAGAGAAGGAGGCGTGGGTTGTATCAATGTCAGGTGTGTTGAGAAGTACGAAGTGCAGCTGAGATCACCTGAAATCTGAGATTTATGATTATTATTATTCATAAATTAAGCCAGATTATTTGGAGGGATGGCGTTCGATGTGTAGATGTATCACTTTTTGTATCACTTTGTAAAGCATCTTAACCTAGATCAATTTGAGTTTCTCTGCTTATGCCTCATAGCGGGGTGCAGCACCCTGCCTATTTCAAACATAATTTCTTATCAAACACACCCTACCTTCTCCACCCAGTAGATGCAAAAGATGAAAGGCAACATACTGAATAAATGAAGTAGAAGGAATAATTGTACACTTTTTTGCACTTTCCTATTACCAGCAGTCATTTTCTGTATTTTGTGTAGCTGCGGTTGTCCTTTGCGTTGCAGAGAACAAAGTAAAGGATAGATGTGTTTTATATACTTATTCATCTGAACAGCAGCTTGTATAGTTTTGTAGTTTTCTGAATTACCCATGTTTAATGGAATGCTGCTCTTTTAACCCTTTGGGGGGGAAAAAACAAGACTTTAAATTATTTAATAACGCATTCATTGTAGTACACGAAAATACAAGGCTAGCATGTTTAAAAACATGACTGTCCAAAACATTTTGGATATACATTTTTTAAAATGTTTTTTTTTTATTTTGGCACAAGAATGAAAAATAACTTGTCCAAGATTACATACAAATCCATATGAACTGGTTCTCGTTTCTTTCAGCTCCAAGCACTAGACCACAACGCTAATTCACACCTTTTATTTTTCACAATACACTATAAACACACATTTATTCTGACGTACACCATGTGACACATACTGTGTTATTAACTTTAGGTGTTTTAACCAGCAGGTACATCTTGATTTATGTGATATATGTGATACTATGTTAATATACTGTTTAGGTTAATGAAATTATGTGTTGTGGTCTTTGACACATGCCAGTGCATGTTTCAGCCTTCTTGAAATCTCCACTGAGAGGCTACAGTATATAGGGAGCAGAGTCAACACTATTCAGTAGTCTAGTGTTACTATGAAACACTGAATGAGAGCCAGTACTGAATGCGTTTTAGAAGCAATAGTCATACAGTCTACTGTATGAAGTATAGGACAGCAGGATCCAGGGAAAGGAAGACTACAGAAATAACATACTGCACAGATGGCTATTCTTTACGTTTCACCTGGCAGGACAGTACCATTTATTTTATGTGGCCTGGTCCCAGCTACAATTGGACAAGATAATCACTTACCCTTTTTCCCTTAGTGTATATTTCAGCTGGTTCAGCTACTTTCTGATCCTATCCTAATCCCTGCCTGCGATTGCAGATGCCTGGGCCCCAAACAGTTATGTTGCGTTCCTATGCTACCAGCCCATGTATTCACCTTTTGATCTTCCAACATAAAACTCATGTTTACCAAAGCCAAACACATGGCTCATTTTCTAGGAGAACCCAACTAATCAAAACTAAAATGCACAGATTGTCAAACAAATCTACGCCAACCGCACTGCTTCCATGGCCCAATCATCCAGGACCGGTAGTATTTTTTTTTAATGTATTATTATATGCAGTGCTATTGTTAAGCTTCATGTAAATGCTGAATGCAGGCTGGCATCCTTGCGGGACCTTCACCAACATGAGATGATGTATCTTATGAGCCTGTCACGTTGAATAAAATGGTTACAAAAAAACTAAAAAGTGTATATAGTATATGTAGTCAATTCTGTAGTGGCAATCTATGTATGCCTTCTTTCTTGCACAAAAAACACTGAACAAGTTCTTCCAAGATAATAATTTATTTTTTGTTTAATAATAGAACTGCAGTGCGCAACGCACTGGGTACAGCTTCAGGCAAAAAAGCAAAAACACAAAGACTGCTTCGTTACAGCCTCTTTTTAAGTTGTTCATGCAGAGTACACCCCCCACATTTCTTACAACAGAACTATACAACTCGTTCCATATATGGAGTTGTTTCTTTGCAAGCTTCATCTTACTAACCACAATTTGTGTCAGCATTTAAATTAATATACATAGCATTAATACAGTAAGTATTATAGCCAATAAAACATATCACTATAGCCATGTTTTACTGGCTCAATTGAATAAAGGTGCTCAAAAATGGTTAGTCGCATTCTTCCATCCACATTCCAGATATGATTTTAATCTATCATCCAGACACATAATTACAGTTAAGACTACTGAAAACAAATCTCAATATATAGATAGATAGATAGATATAGTATGGAATGATCTAGACAGCATTCAGAACTTGGCAGACACATGGCAAATTACATTCAATAGAGAAAAGTGTAAGTACTGAACGTAGGCAATAGAAATGTGCATTATAAATATCACATGGGAGGTACTGAAATTGAAGAAGGAATCTATGAAAAACACTTAGGAGTTTAGTTTGACTCAGAAATATCTTCATGTAGACAATGTGGGGAAGCCAACAAGATGCTCAGATATATAGTGAAGAGTGTTGAATTTAAATCAAGGGACGTAATGTTAAAACTTTACAATGCATTAGTAAGACCTCATCTAGAATATTGTGTTCAGTTCTGGTCCGGTCACCTCGCTACAAAAAGGACATTGCTGCTCTAGAAAGAGCGACCAGAATTGTCCCGGGTTTAAAAGGCATGTCGTATGCAGACAGGATAAAAGAACTGAATCTATTCAGTCTTGAACAAAGAAGACTACACAGTGATCTGATTCAAGCATTCAAAATTCTAAAAGGTATTGACAATGTCGACCCAGGGGCCTTTTTCAACCTGAAAAAAGAAACAAGGACCAGGGATCACAAATGGAGATTGGATAAAGGGGCATTCAGAACAGAAAATAGGAGGCACTTTTTTACACAGAGAATTGTGAGCGTCTGGAACCAACTCCCCAGTAATGTTGTTGAAGCTGACACCATGGGATCCTTCAAGAAGCTGCTTGATGAGATTCTGGGATCGATAAGCTACTAAAAACAAAATGAGCAAGATGGGCCGAATGGCCTCCTCTCATTTGTAAACTTTTCTTAAGTAGCCCCCATGCCTTGTCCTGAAGCCTGTCTGCAAACTGACATGTAGACACTTACACTTTATTGGTGAGTGGAAAAGCTACTAGGCCTCTTTTGACCTACTATATATATATATATATATATATATATATATATATATATATATATATATTATATATATATATATATATATACTGTATATATATATATATATATATTACTTAGAAATGTCACTTTGTTACAAATAATACTGGCAAAGTAATACTGTTTGATTTGTTTTTGTGATATAAACATTCTGAGGGCATATGAGTGGGATTATATACCTCTAGCTCAGCCAATCAGAGAGCAGAGAATCTTTCCATATACAGTACTGTGCAAAAGTTTTGGGCAGGTGTGAAAAAATGCTGTAAAGTAAGAATGCTTTCAAAAATAGACATGTTAATAGATTATATTCATCAATTAACTAAATGCAAAGTGAGTGAACAGAAGAAAAATCTAAATCAAATCCATATTTGGTGTGACCACCCTTTGCTTTCAAAACAGCATCAAGCATCAATTCTTCTAGGTACACTTGCACACAGTTTTTGAAGGAACTCGGCAGGTAGGTTGGCCCAAACATCTTGGAGAACTAACCACAGTTCTTCTGTGGATTTAGGCTGCATCAGTTGCTTCTCTCTCTTCATGTAATCCCAGACAGACTTCGATGATGTTGAGATCAGCTCTGTGGGGGCCATACCATCACTTCCAGGACTCTTTGTTCTTCTTTACGCTAAAGATAGTTCTTAATGACTTTCGCTGTATGTTTGGGGTCGTTGTCATGCTGCAGAATAAATTTGGGGCCAATCAGATGCCTCCCTGATGGTATTGCATGATGGATAAGTATCTGCCTGTACTTCTCAGCATTGAGGAGACCATTAATTCTGACCAAATCCCCAACTCCATTTGCAGAAATGCAGCCCCAAACTTGCAAGGAACCTCCACCATGCTTCACTGTTGCCTGCAGACACTCATTCGTGTACGCTCTCCAGCCCTTCCGTGAACAAACTGCCTTCTGCTACAGCCAAATATTTCAAATTTTGACTCATCAGTCTAGAGCACCTGCTGCCATTTTTCTGCACCCCAGTTCCTGTGTTTTTGTGCATAGTTGAGTCACTTGGCCTTGTTTCCACGTCGGATGTATGGCTTTCTGGCCGCAAGTCTTCCATGAAGGCCACTTCTGACCAGACTTCTCTGGACAGTAGATGGGTGTACCAGGGTCCCACTGTTTTCTGCTAGTTCTGAGCTGATGGCACTGCTGGACATCTTCCGATTGCGAAGGGAAGTAAGCATGATGTGTCTTTCATCTGCTGCAGTAAGTTTCCTTGGCCGACCACTGCGTCTACGGTCCTCAACGTTGCCCGTTTCTTTGTGCTTCTTCAAAAGAGCTTGGACAGCACATCTGGAAACCCCTGTCTGCCTTGAAATTTCTGCCTGGGAGAGACCTTGCTGATGCAGTATAACTACCTTGTGTCTTGTTGCTGTGCTCAGTCTTGCCATGGTGTATGACTTTTGACAGTAAACTGTCTTCAGCAACCTCACCTTGTTAGCTGAGTTTGGCTGTTCCTCACCCAGTTTTATTCCTCCTACACAGCTGTTTCTGTTTCAGTTAATGATTGTGTTTCAACCTACATATTGAATTGATGATCATTAGCACCTGTTTGGTATAATTGTTTAATCATACACCTGACTATATGCCTACAAAATCCCTGACTTTGTGCAAGTGTACCTAGAAGAATTGATGCTGTTTTGAAGGCAAAGGGTGGTCACACCAAATATGGATTTGATTTAGATTTTTCTTCTGTTCACTCACTTTCTTCTGCATTTAGTTAATTGATAAATATAATCTATTAACATGTCTATTTTTGAAAGCATTCTTACTTTGCAGCATTTTTTCACACCTGCCTAAAACTTTTGCACAGTACTGTATATGTTACAATCAGAGTCAGGATTCGGTCAATCACCAACAAAAAAAAAGCATTTTGCAATTTGAGCATTTACAAATTATCAAAGAACGAAATGAAAGGTTATTTCGGTCTTTGAGCTAATTATTTTGGTCAAATTGCTAAATGGAAAATATCAAACAAGCAAAGAATGAAACAGAAAAGAACAGACAGCTTCTTCGGCCTTTGAGTAAAGCGATATAATCAAATTGTGAAAGGTAAAATACCAAACAAGCAAAGAACTAAACAGAAAAGAACAGACAGCTTCTTTGGTCTTTGAGTAAAGCAATATAATCAAATTGCAAAATGTGCTTTGAGCAAATACACAGTCCCCGGACAGATGTTGAAGTTGCAAGGCTTCATGTCTTGGAAGTGCAACACATTTTGTCAAACCAAGAAGTCCTTCTGTGTGCGTAACAGCACTCAGTGCAATTCTAAATGCCACAGCAGTAAGCCTTGCAAAAACTAATAAAAATCCGGTGATTTGTATGTTTCTAAATCTAAATTGTGATTTTTGTTTTAAATGAGATCTCACTATGGTTTCTTTATATGTATCTAATTTTATTGAACTACTTCCATTTACCTGACTGTTATTATATAAACAATCAAAAGAATGTTTTAAAATGAGGCTCAGAAGCCCAGTAGAGCTTAGAATATGGTTTATTTTGAAAATGTTAATTTACCAAAGTCATCTAAAATATAAACATTTAGAAGGTTTTGTTGTTGTCAAAAAGCAGTCTCCATCCACAGGTCTGCAAAAACTGTTTTCTAAAAAGTGGTAGCAAATATGACAATGCAGTTGTAAGCACGGGTCTCTGGCCAGCGTAATAAAGACAACGTTAAAACAAGCTTTGCATTAGCGGCAATTACACCTCAAGAATAAGAACGGCAGTGGCTATTCTTCTAAGGAACTAAATCGGAAAGAAAATAGCATTACGTCAATGTCAGTTATAACTCTTAATTATCCATTAATAATAATAATAATAATAATAACTGTGTGGTTTCCAATACAGAATGCTTTATCTACAGTTATTGCGCAGACAGATAGTTTCTTACCAAAAAGATAAAGTAAGTAGCCTTTATTTTAAAATAAACAAATAACTAAAGTATTGTGAGTGGTGTACCCCAGAAAACAGACTGAAAACCGTAATATATATATATATATATATATATATATATATATATATATATATATATATATATATATATATATTAATGAAGTAGATTTACTAAGAAAAAGCATGTGCACTCCAAAATGCATAAGGTGCAAAGTACACAATTAAATCACTATGAGAAAAGCATTACTCACAATGCTTTGCTTGGATGCCATGTTAATGTAAGACTGAAATTTTTGTTTTGTGTAAACTACGCTGTCTTCTGATTGAGAAAAATAAATAAAACCTCCATTATTGGAACCCTTGCATCGCCCTGAATCAAACACGTTTTTAATGATTGATTCTAAGTTTTCATGGAGTGCTGTGTTTCCCTTGTGTAAAGTATGACCTTACTTTGACATCAGGTTATTTATCTTTTAATGTAAATTTTACGTTTTGCTCTTGGTTAATCCAATAGGTATGTGGGTATTAAGCATAGTTCACAGTAAGCATTAGTCTGCATAATAAAGAGCACTTAAGAAGAACCAGCTGGCACTGAATGTAATTGTCTCATCACAGAGTAGCAAAAGGGAAAGGCACACAAGATAATTAGAATTATAAGCTTTTAAAGCAAAGAATAAGGGTGGGTGATCATGAATAGGGAATGCAATAGGATTTCTGCATTGCGTATGTATAATGTAATTTGCAATGTCTATTTACTCAGTATATTGTAATTCAACATTTTTCTTGTATGTTCTCGCAAAATGTTGTCTTTGATGAAAATAGGAACACAGATGTCAGTTTTTACTAAAGATGGTCAAACAGTGAGAGCGGTCCAATTGATCTTCCCTCCCTTAAGCTGTGCAGCATCTGCAACATTGATCTTAATGAACATAACAGATAGTGTCAAAAGAAAAGGTCAGTTTGGAGGTGGCCATACTAACCTCTACACCTGTCTTCCCTCTGAACACGCTGTCTATTTAATTTAATGCACATCTATATATACAGTATATATATATATATATATATATATATATATATATATATATATATATATATATATATATATATATATATATATATATCCATAGGAAGCAGCAAAATAAATTACAAAATGTTTAACACTTTTATTCTCAATAACAAACATATCTAAAATTTCTACCAAGACCATTTGGTTAAAGTCATCAACCTGGGAGCCCTGAGGGGGAGTGAAGGATTAAGTTTTACAATATGTTTTAATACATTGTATGATGGTACAGCTATCTTCGCTTAAGAAATTGTATAACAAATTACACATAAACCAGTGGTTAAAAACCTGTGAAGCTATAATGCTGTCACATTATTACAATTTTTTATCCCTGAGATTTCCCCCTATGTGATTAAAAAACATCAGGGTAAGTGACAGCCATTTCAGGCCTGAATGAACAATGACTTCTCTCACATAGCAGTAGTTTCTTGGACAACTTCAAAGGGATCTCAACTCACTTACAAATTGTCAATACAGTATACGTGACCTATTTTTCTTAGCCTGGAAAAGAGCTGCATTATTTCATCTTTCTTTAATATGCAGCCATAATTGCACCAGGGGAAAAGGATGCTTCATTTTCAATTAGCTGTTACCTGCCATTAAATGAACGTAAAAAAAGAGGTGATACTGTTCATGAAATTAACATCCTGTGAGTAAAAAAAAAAAAAAATGCTTTGTGAGCAGAAATTAATAACAACTGACCTTTAAGAAGAACAGATCGGCTCTTGTTATAACATGAGAGACTTTTTTTTTTTCAACAATGCAAAATGCCTATCAAACTAAATTATTTAAAATACTTTATAGTCAAGATTAATGTAGTTAATATTACTTTTCTGTTTTAGATATGCAGTGACTTTGTCAACATTTTGAATTAATTGCCAGTGGTTTCCTTGGATCTGTACCAGAGACAGACAATGATTTTTGTAATAGAGGCAAAATGGTAATGATTCCCGTTATATAGAATAGATGGTACTTTGATATTTTCCATTTGCTAAAATATCCAAAACACAATTTCCATTACTGGTAGTAATTGAAAATTATATCAGTTCCAATTAAAGGTCAAGTCACAGCTTTCATATGGAATTTCATTACTAAAGATTACATTAAACGCAGTGTCTTCATATTCAGACACAGTCTTGTTGAAGTATTCATGCAGCTTTATAAAGTCATACAAGACAAGCAGAAACTATTAAAACAGTACAATAAAGCCAACTGGACCCTAATATTGAAATACAATTTGAATGAAAAGATTTGTAGTACTCATTTAACAATAACACTTAAATCTAATTTCAGTTACAATACAATTACAAGTATTATACATTTAAAAGTACTGTGCATTTTATTGAAAATAAGGTTGTAAGGACAATAAGGATTGATTGCGCTTCTAGCAGACTACATCACTTGCGCGTTGCTAGGTGAAAAAAAAAATCTTGGAACCACATGACAGCTGTGTTACATCTTGACATAACATATAACCAATCAGAGAGTTGAAGGGGCGGGTTTTCTGTGTTAAGCATTTCGAGAGGCTAAAATGTTAAAATGCTAAAAAAAATAACCGATTATTTTCAAAGCAAAAATAGCGACAATGAATGCAGGGTTTTCAAAATAAGCTGACGATCGGTGCAGTCCACCACCTAATACTATATTTGCGTTGGCTTATTAAAAATATTAAGATTATTTTCGGGTATTATCATTCAGTCAATTTTGTCATATTATTGTACTGATATATAGTACATAATAGCTCTACATATGCACCAATAAAAAAAAAGCATATTCCTTTTGTTGTGATATCGTAAAAATATGTACCCAGGTGCTTGTGAGAGATATTGGGGGTTCATCTATAGTGGCTGTACACCTTTAAGAAGAAAGGCGTGATAGGATATCAGCTGAACACTTGTCAGCTGATATACAAATGCTTATGTGCAGAGGTTGGCCAGGGTGCCCTCTGCTCACCGCGCACCAGCGACCCCTGTAGTCTGGCCAGGCGCCTGCGGGCTTGCCTGTAAGCTGCCAGGAGCTGCATTGTCCTCTGACACTGTAGCTCCAAGGTGGCTGCATGGTGAGTCTGCGGTGTGAAAAGAAGCGGTCGGCTGACTTGTAAACCAAAATAAATTCAGAAAAGGTAGATCCTGATTGACCAACCTCCCAACTTTGACAAATATATACATACATTTACTCAGAAATTCCCTTTTTTTTAACAAAACAAAGTGTGCTAGGAGTCTTGCACTTTCTTATCTGCATTGATGACCAAGCAAGCTTATAAAATGGCAGTCATAAATCTGTCCAGCAAACTAAATGTTAACAAATATGTTGCATGCTGATATCAAAAATGAAGGACTGAAATATCAAAGGGTACTGAACTAGAACATGCTGTTAAGAGACAGGCCTTGGCGTTCCAGTTGCTAACAACAAACAGAAAGCTTGGCTATGTAGTAAAAAGTGTGAAGTACAAATCAAGGGCGGTAATGGTGAGGTTGTAAATTGCACTGCTAAGACCACACAAAGAATCCTGTTTTCAATTTTGAAGATGAAGATTATGGGAACTGGTGAGCATTCATGGGCTAAATGCCCATGAATGCTACATAAAATTTACATTTAATGTCATTGCACATTGAAAAGCCATCAGAGACATCTATTTCTAATGGATTCCATACAGAATAATAGAAATATATAATACAAGTACTGTTCTCTCTGTCATAATAATGAATAACATAAACTATTTATTTCAATACTGGCAATACAATTTCATATATACTTACTTGACATAAAATGGTTTATAAATATACACTTCCATCCAGAAAATACAGGGATACAGGATAGCCGCAAACTGCCTCTATATGCGTAATTGAGGTTGTATCTTTGTAAATGCATATCTGATGTTTTATTTTTTCCTCAAATTGAGGGTGGGAAATTTGGGTTGCGTCTTAAATTCGAGGGCGTCTTAAATTCAAAGGTATACAGTACTTAAAGACCTATGTCTAACACTGTATCACGGTATAATTGACCAAAGGCAGTGTAATAAACAACTGAGGAGCATGCTGCCTAAGGTCAATTATGTCATGGATCAGTGCCATGGATTGAGAAACTGAAACAGCTGGTAGTAAGAAATCATGTTTTTTATTGAACGCAATACTTAAGATGTTTACAAATACTGCATTTAGGATAGCTTTTCGTGTTAGCATTTGGCTGTGAAGCAAGACTGCAGTTGCTGTGTATCAGTTCCACACAGTCCATTTAGCCTTTCTGTAATAATGGACTCAATATTCATTCGGATACACAATTTTCAGAGTGCACATGTAGATGCAGGCTTTTAGATTGATAGCAAATTAATGTCAATATTGCTTTGGCAACAGTGATCAGCATGGTAGTAAATACTGTACATTATGAAAGGCATTGGAAAGATGTTTTCCTGGTGCATCGGATTTGCAGCAATGAAAGAAACTAAATTAGAGCTATAGTACTAATAAAATACTTAATATTTAACTATATTTTAAGAAACATCTCTAGTGTCAACTGCTAACAAACAAAATAATACCCATTGGTGTTTTCTCTGTGCTTTCTTTCTCAGATATAACATTTTAGCCCCACCGATGCCCTTTTGAATATGAAAACAATGATTATTATGTGTTACTATCTATTATACCATATGTATGGCTGAGAAACCCAAACAATAACTTTAGTTACTGTATCTATTATACCATATGTATGGCTGAGAAACCCAGACAATAACTTTAGTTACTGTATTTATATACTCTTAACTCATCGATTTTTCTTGTAATTAAATATTAAATTATGCAGTAATTTAATTAAGTACAATGCATACAGTAGTATGCTCATCAGTTCACGTAAGGTTAGGTTATTGCACTGTTATAGTTCACAAACTTTTACAAATATTTTTAAGCATTATTTTATTTGTGTTGTCATGGGGATAATAATCTACTTTCAAGCTGGCAAATCAGAATAAGTGTCAGAAGTTTATTTTATCCAGTGTGTCAAAAATGATTCATGACTTAGGTTACATGAGTGTATAATTGAAAATTAGAATTACAAGAAAAACTCAAAATCAATTATTATTTATTTTTTAACCGACGCCCTTATCCAGGGTGACTTACAATTGTTACAAGATATTACATTATTTTTACATACAATTACCCATTTATACAGTTGGGTTTTTACTGGAGCAATCTAGGTAAAGTACCTTGCTCAAGGGTACAACAGCAGTGTCCCTCTCCTGGGATTGAACCCACAACCCTCTGGTCAAGAATCCAGAGCCCTAACCACTACTCCACACTGCTGGGTGGATCCTTAGATCGTGGCTCATCTCTCCAGATCCTCCTAGCAGCAAACAATTCACCATTACCACCCTTTGAAATGTGTAGTTTAATGAGATTATAAAATGCACATGTGATATACATTCACAATGATGGCTATAAATATACCTTCAGTGTTTTATTGAGCCATCCTTACCAGTGCAGAAACTATGGCATTTAATGAACCTTCTCTATTTATTTAATGGTATTACATAAATGATACTGTTCAATATAAAAACACTGTTTGAATAAATGAATAGAGTATATACATGCATGCATCCAAACGTACACATTCAAAATCTATTTCCAGTTGAACAAATCTGCATTTAATACTTCTTTTGTTATTAGCGGAAGTTTATAGATATACGGGTGTTTATTCGGTTGAGCTAAACATCAGATCTAAGTACTGATAGCATTCAAATCATTAAAATATAAACCTTCTTGAAGGTTGCACTGTTGGAGTTGGATTATCATACCCTTGGGCAGTGTATTAATTATTTAACCAGTGGCAGTATAGAGCCACGGCCATTTAGATCTGTTGACTATACCCCATAACTGGATTTATTTATTCAGAAACAGTAGCATAGCACTTGGTTGACCTTGTTGTGTCTTTCAAATGAAAACAGTGTCTAAAGTGGTAGCTTTCATAAATGGAAGTGCATCTGGCAATGCTCTGTAGAGCTGTCTTGGAGTAACAATGTGTTATTATTTATTTCTTAGCAGACACCCTTATCCAGGGTGACTTACAATTGTTAAAAGATATCACATTATTTTTACATACAATTACATTATTTTTTACATATTATATTTACATACAATTACCCATTTATACAGTTGGGTTTTTACTGGAGCAATCTAGGTAAAGTACCTTACTCAAGGGTACAGCAGCAGTCTTCCATCTGGGATTGAACCCATGATCCTCCAGTCAAGAGTCCAGAGCCCTAACCACTATTCCACACTGCTGCAGAACTTAAAGGCATGAGATCATTATGTTTCAGTAGTTTAATTTAAAGAGCTATTAAAATGATATTGTTTATGAATAATTACGTTATTTGTGTAATGCAGCTAATTGTTGCTGAAATTATTCTTTCAGAAGGAAAGAATTATGTTCAGTGTGATTTCCTATTAATAAAAAGCCATTTTGTTTATATTTTATATGTTAACAAAGGTGATCCAACTACAACAGTATAAACTGGCTTAATTCTTACATCTACAAGCCATTTCTCCTACTGAGTTCAATTTCACTGTTTCTAAAGCCTTGCCAGCTTGTCTCTGTTATGCAGTACCTCCACCGTGCCCTCAGCCCTGGCGATCAGTTAATGTTCAGATGGCCCTAGAACTTGACTGCAAGGTGACACCAATTAACACCCAGTTGAATCACTGTGCTGAAATTAGTCCCCTGCAACTTATACTTCCCTGAAATTGACAAGCTGTAAACCAGGGGTGTCCAGAATTGGCCCTCTGGTCTTGGTCCAAGCCCTGTTCTAAATGGTTTAATTGAACCAATTAAACCTCCTTCCAGAATTTGACGTAGTTAATTATATAATTATACCTGTTAAACCTGGAGTGGGATTGGTCACCCCTGCTGTAAAGCTATTCAGTAGTATCCCCTTCTACAATGTATGAAGTGGCAAGGCTGTGGAACACTGCACTAGGCTGGTGTGTCGTCCCACTATATTAAAAGGGGCTTGGGATTTTTCTTGGTCCAGACCCAATGTGAGTTCCTCTGTGTTGACTCTGCAAGGAAGGGCATCATACTTTGGTGACAGGCTTAGTTTGAGTCCTTTATCAGGAGGGCACCTAGGAAATCATTGCATGTTCTTTCCTGCCAATTGCATGGCTGACTGATTATAAGGCATTAACACTGGTCAAAGGGGCATCCACAGTTATAACAGCCACACCTTCACCAACAGAGGCTACTCTGGAGCTCCTGTATAAAAAAATGGATATCCTTACATTTCACATAGGAATTGCAAATATCACAGCTAAATATTGTACTGTATAGCATTACAATTTGAAAGTTATGAGCAACACTGAGACAAATACAAATAATGCAAAGATACTTCAAAAGAAAAACTAAAGTTGTTCAGCAGAGGAGGAAAGAAGTCAGGATCAAACTTTGCTTCCTGTAGCTACTTAATCATTTTTATTTTGTCAGAAACATATTCGGGACATCCGGCTGCTATTGATTCCTCATTAGCCTGGATTGTGTTTAATATATTGCAGCCCTGCCACAGTCTCATAAAGGTTATTATTTGCTGGTGAAACAAAGCAGTGTAGTGTGAAAGTAAGATGGAACTATCAATTTCATGTGGAAATACTGTCCAGCTCTGGGACAAGTACAATTGAATTGTAGAAACCAGGTGGGAGTGGAGTTCATGAAAATCCCACACACTTAAGGGAAGGAAGGTTAGGTGGCAAACTGAAGGACATTGTCTTTGACCAGTAGAAATATTTGTTTGATTGCAAATGTTGGCAAGGTGAGTCAGTTAATATGGACATTTAATTTCAAGAAAACAACTCTTTACATTTAGATAGCAGTTAATGGAGATTATAATCCAGGTCTGGCAATGGAACGTGAAACAAGCAATGTGATTATTTGAACAAGATTCCAGCTGTCTGTATATTGGGTGGATACGGACAGTTGGAGCCTTGTCACATATTCAAAATCACTGCGCTGCTTCACAGAATATAAAGTACCGGTAGCCATCTTGTTTACAGTTATAGATGTACAGTAACTATAAAACTGAGTGACCAATTACCAGCAAAAAAAAAATCACAAAAGTAGTAAGTAGACATTCCGATTTGGATGAAGAAAAATTAAATTAACTTCAAGATAGCAAAGCGGGGGAAAAAAAATACCAAACTGGCTGAAATCGTCACTTCAAATAATGTCTCTTCAGCGGTTTGTAAACGCTACAGAAAAACACAAAAAGACACATCTGCATATTATCCACCCCTTTCCAACACAGACCTTAAAAAATCAGACTGCATGACATTTATTTTTACCCACTCCCCCTGTTCTGCTCAAACAAGTGCGTCTTGGGATATTGCTGCTCTAGAAAGAGTGCAAAGAAGAGGCATGTCATATGCAGACAGGCTAAAAGAATTGAATCTATTCAGTCTTGAACAAAGAAGACTACACAGTGATCTGATTCAAGCATTCAAAATTCTAAAAGGTATTGACAATGTCGACCCAGGGGCCTTTTTCAACCTGAAAAAAGAAACAAGGACCAGGGGTCACAAATGGATTGGATAAAGGGGCATTCAGAACAGAAAATAGGAGGCACTTTTTTACACAGAGAATTGTGAGGGTCTGGAACCAACTCCCCAGTAATGTTGTTGAAGCTGACACCCTGGGATCCTTCAAGAAGCTGCTTGATGAGATTCTGGGATCAATAAGCTACTAACAACCAAACGAGAAAGATGGGCAGAATGCCCTCCTCTCATTTGTAAACTTTCTTATGTTCTTATGTTCTTATTCCTACATTTCTATTGGAGACTCCGCTTGCGAGATTTAAAATGAGATTACAATCAGTATACAATGAGATTTCATACAGTATATCAAAAACAAAAGCCCCGAAAAAAAACGATTTACATAAAACTCGAAAATAGCTAAAAATAAGCACCAAAAAATACGATTAATAAAACCCAAAAAACAGAAGCCCTATGTATAATTCAACCCATATCATAAATAAACATTTACTTACTTTTGCATGTTCTCTCAGCATAATAGCTCAGTGTGCAGTTCAGAGCTATAAATGGGACTATTTTATTGATGTAAGGATATTTAATAAAAAACAAATACTTTTTTGCCCTAAACATGATTTGTGATCTTTTTTTCAAATCAAATCTGTTTCACCTGGATTATAAATTCAGTAAATAGACTTCCGTACAACGCCTTGAGGCGTCCGTATATTCAACGTATAGGGACACCCTGTCGGCCCATATTGCATACATAACACACACACACACTGAATGGCTGTGCTGACTTTTTGGGAAGAGGATCAGGAAAAAATGAGGACTGCACAGGTTCTTCAAATAATTGGCTTAGAAACACTTCGGAGCCATTCATTTAAATGTCAGAGAAGCTTAGATCCTGTTGCCTGGCACAAACTAGACTTCAAGTGAATAGAAACGAGTCTATTTGAAGAGGAGAAGAGGTCCACCATACCAGTTTGGAAGTTTCCACAGCTGTGGGCGTGAATGAACACCCCCGTCCCACATGCAGTTGCATTCATACTTCATCTTTCTGCAAGTGCATTTTAGATGTATGTTACACATGTTTTTACTTTACAATACAGTACTTAAAAAGAAATCTGCTGCAAATTGTGAACTCTAAAAATAACAATTATTATTAAGATTAATATTTTATTCTTGACATTTTCTATTGATTGATTAATCATCCAATCTACAATCGATTAATCACAACTGTTTGCTTGTGACATGAAAGACAATTACATGCAATACAAAGTATTAACATAATGTTATTTACTGCAAATGTTTAAAGGGCACATTAGGACCTATTTATTTTTTTACATTTTGACCACTTTTTTAAACTTTTAAATTGCATTCCCTGCCTCAAGATGGCTTCCCATGTATTAGCATGGACCTCTCAGAACTACAGTTCCCATCATCCTCCTGCTCACATATGTAACTGAGATGGATTTACCAGTGAGCCAGAGGATGATGGAAAATGTAGTTCTGAGAGGTCCATTTAGACTTTCTGCAGTCCACTCAAGCAGAAAGACATCACAAAAGATATTTGTCCATGAATGGAATCAGTTCATGGTAGAAACCACAGTGCTAAAAAAGTTGTTAATGTCATGCCTACATACCAAGGTGTATGTAGCTCTCATGAAAGCCCTACAGTATATGGAAAGAAAATATTCCCATTCCTTACATGTATCATTTCTATTAAACTGCTTTAGTATGAATGCAAAATTAGCCCAATGAACATTATTTATTTAAACATCAGTACTGCACTCCCAGAGCTAGCATACAGACTTGGTTCATCAATTGTGTTATACATTTAAATGGTAGTATGGCTGTGCAACATAAAATTAAATGATGCACAGTATTGTTTTGAGCCTATAAGAAAAAAAATACAGATTTCACACTAAAATGTTTCTCCATGTGGCATTTTCCCACACATATTGTTTGCTTTCACACTCTCTTTCTCTCCCCACCTCTTCTTCACTCTCTTCTTTACTGAATTATTTTTCTGTTAAAAAAATTATTTCTCCTCTGCTCCTTAACTGTGATGCTTTTAAAATATGCTGAACAAGGCTTTTCCCTATGAATAAGGCATTTAATAAAGCGCTCTTTCTCTAAGAATTCTCAGCAGGATAAAGATTAAGCCTACAACTGTCGGGACCTATTAAAAACAATTCCATTAATTGAAGAATAAAAATCCAATTAAATCTTGATCATATCTTAATCATTATATTATTGCAGCCAAATAGGGGTCTTTTAAAAAAGAACGTTCATCTTTTATGTGATCTCAGAATTCACAATGTTATCATCATTAATAAGTGATACAAATAACTTATTGTTACAGCATATTGGCCATTTAAGGTAGTATTGCACTGTTCAAGTCATTTGTAATGCTGTAGAATCATCATTTGAAATATGTATGTCACTGTGGCAATGTGCCCCACCCCTGTGTGTATTTTTGTGTTATATGTTGTATGTAGTGTGTAAATGTTGGTGTATAGATATTGCTGCACGGGATATAAATGGGTATGTGTAGCACGAGTTATTTAAAATGTATAATTGTATTTAGGCACGAGGATTGCACTTCACTTCATGTGTATTTCAAGTATTTAATATGTGAGCACGGGGTTGCTCAGATTTAGTTCACGTGCTGGGATTCAAGTGAATAAATAATTGGTAATTGAATCCCAGCACAATTATATAGATGCACGTTTTACTCACTCGGGGTTGTGTGTTCGGTGACTGTTCATTTAAGTGTTAGTCCATTTTGTTTGTCTATTTTGGCCTCAAGTGTCGTGTGCTGTTTTTGTTTAAAACTTTTTATTTTGTTCATTATTAAACGCTCAACAGCGCAATTCACATTTCACTTCGCAGTGCTGTGTGTTTCTTCCGGGTCAGACGTCACCACTACAGCCTACTTGTCACAGTCCCCCAGACAATTGTTTAAAGTTATTTTTTCCAGGTCAACAAACTGTCATGGCTAGCAAAACTCTTCAAGCTTCCCTTATATTTGTTTATATTTGTTGTTATTATCCTAATCATAGCTTCAATCCTAACCTTACTACAGGGAAGCTGAGAAAACTACATTATTTATAACTTTGTTAATCTTGTCAATTATTGCAAGGTTTTCATCCAAAAGTCAAATGACAAGTTAAAAATGATGATCATGGTGATAAAAGGTGCGAGCACCTTTTTTAAGTGAAAAGTGTATGCGGCAGAGATGTCTGGCTCGTTGACAGAAACAGCTTAATTTATTTGAGGTTTTCCCATTATTGATGTGAATGAGAATGTATATTGGGAGCCCAGCTAACAAGATTTAAGTTTTTGCAGCCATCAGGCTTTTAAAGACTCATCCACAAATGACAGACCCACGGAGAGCAGAAACTGACCCAAGACTGTCACAGCTACTGGAAGCGGGACGATCTTTGGGATACAAATTGAACATTTGTGAACAAATATTGTAATGACTGTAATGTGTTTTAAAGAATATAAAACCAGTAGAAAATATTGGTAAATGATTTGAACTAAGAAAACTGAACAAGTGTCTGAAAATTAACAAAAGAAAAAAAGTAACCCTTTCTTAACAGAACAAATTTTTAAAACTAAAAAAGCTATGTTATACCTATTTGATTTTATTGAAACAGAATATTTAAACTAACAGGTGTTTTTACTTGTTTAAGGCTCTACTGTAATACAGATAGCCTGTAAAAGCAGGAGCGAGCATTTAATTTAATCAATTTAAGCATTAGTTCAGTTCAGCTCTAACTAATCAAAAAATCTTTTGGACATTACAATATCCCTTAAATTAAAGAATATAAATGTTTCAGTAATAAACAGAATTATTTATTTACAGGGAAACTATAGAGTTTGAAAGTGAAAGAATTAAATGTTTGTCTCAGACACACAGTATAATTCTCAAAGGGCATTAGACCTTCAAAAGATAAGCTTTAGTCTTTGGCACCTCAAAGCAGGATTCGATGTTGGCTCTTAAAAGCAGGATTTGCCAACCTTGAATGATAACCAACGG
Organism: Acipenser oxyrinchus oxyrinchus; assembly: GCA_030684275.1. Lineage (NCBI taxonomy): Eukaryota > Metazoa > Chordata > Actinopteri > Acipenseriformes > Acipenseridae > Acipenser > Acipenser oxyrinchus. Next base: position 43,503,339 of record CM060254.1, read on the forward strand.
AAAGTGCTTTAAGAAAGACATGAGTATGTATCTCATTATATTATAAGAACATAATGAGAGCTTAGTTATGAAAATTAGGATGTAAGTTTTTTTTATTATCTGAAAAGATACCGGTCCAGACATCTCTTGAATCGGCCAAAAAATGACTTAATGCAGTGAATTTGGAAAAGCGCTTACAGTAAAGTTTCATATTAATTAAAAACTGGCCTTGGCCAGTAAACAGGGTGTTTGAAACCTGCTTGTGAAGACAACCTTTATAAACAGACAGAGGTCAGGCATAGTCTAAGCATGGTACAAGTTAATATAAGGCTATTATATTCAACATGCTTATTATAGCTTAAATTTAAATGAAAATAACTGAACTGACCATTGTATGCATATTCAAAGACAGTCTTTGTCCCATACTTTGTTAACACACATTTGTATATGAAGTTAAATTGGCCCATTAACAACACACTGAAAAGGTAACATAATATGCGGCTAAGATGGACATATATTTTTGACCCAGGTTAATATAATCAAATAGAGCTGGTGTTACATATTAAAAACAGCATCTCTTTTTACACATATAAACTTGTATTATAGCAAGGATTCTGTGACCTCTGGTCCACCTGACGATGAGCTATGGATCATATGCCAATATTTTTTGGCAAGAAGTTATGTCCAATCAGTTTTCAAAAAAAAGGAGTTGACCGATCCTTCTAGAATGTATCATTAACTCAAAGATAATTAATGTCAAGGCCGAGTGATGATTAGATTTACTTGGGACTTCTGATGTATTCAATGGAGAGAAAATCCTATGTAAGCCCACAGCAAGACCCCATTCGATACCATTGACCTTGATCTTGAAAGCTGACGTGGTCCATGCTCTCAGGGTCTCTGAAAAACTGATTGCTGTTGGGGTCATATTTAGAAGTCTTTGTCTTTTGAAGAGAGTTCTTATTTTTCATATATCCTACACTATTCTTATATATACTGGAAGGCAAGCATATATTTGAATTTACTATCTCTTTTATATTGGATGCATTGCTATAAAGTCTAGAAATGATGTTTTAGTTTTAAAAGAGTGATATATTGAATGTTCTAGAGCATAGCAGTGGGCGCTTTCGATTTTTGCATTTTATAGCCTAAGAGCTAAAAACATATTGAAGTAATAATGCTATTATACCTGTTAAGGCACTGGACAGCCCAGATTACCTGTCAGCTGGGATTCTAAGAAGTCTGTAACTACTCAATCCATTTTTAAGCATTTAGTAAACCGAAGGAGTACTGATACTACTCTCATTCGCTAAAACTTCAAATTAAATGAATCTGTGTGATTTTCTTGATTGCTTAAAAAGTCATCTGGATACGTTGCAAGCCCAGTGCATGAATGATCCACTTCCAGGAGTCCGAAACATCTTTATGTCCTCCTGAATGTCTCCCCTGAGTTTAAGAGTGTGCTCAGAGCATATATATAAATAAAAAGAGTGTGTGCGAATTGTGACAAGATAAACGATCACCAACTTGCCAGGTACAGAGTCCAAATGTTTCTGGTTCTAAACTAAATTAATAACATGTAATACACATTCATTGCTAACACCTGAACACATTTAATAGAACTGGACACAAAATTAAAGTTTAGATACACAAAGTTGTTCTCAGTGAACGGCTGAGTACTGTAATTGTGCAATTAGGAAACTGATAGAGAATGTAATTCCTGAAGAGTCTGCTTGAATGCTGGATTGAAGATTGAATCTGTTTTCCAATAGTATTTAATCAAAGCAGTAGAAAACACTCACTCACTACGTTTACATGGTAATAAGTAATCAGATTTCTCTGTAGAAACCTTGGTGTTATTTTTTTATATACATAAAATCACTTATTTATATATATATATATATATATATATATATATATATATATATATATATATATATATATATATATACACTGAGTGTACAAAACATTAGGAACACCTGCTCTTTCCATGAAATAGAATGACGAGGTGAATCCAGGTGAAAGCTATGATCCCTTATTGATGTAACCTGTTAAATCCACTTCAATCAGTGTAGATGAAGGGGAGACAGGTTAAAGAAGGATTTTTAAGCCTTGACACAATTGAGACATGGATTGTGTACTGTATGTGTGCCATTTAGAGGATAAATGGACAAGACAAAAGATTTAAGTGCCTTTGAACGGGGTATGGTAGTAGGTGCCACTTGCGCCGGTTTGAGTTTGTCAAGAACTGCAACGCTGCCATGTATATCAAGGATGGTCTACCACCCAAAGGACATCCAGCCAAAGGCAGGCCAGTGGTCAAAAATGGCTCATTGATGAAAGAGGCCAAAGGAGGCTGACACGAACTGTGCAGAGCAACAGACGGGCTACAGTTAGTCAACTGACAGTCCAGTACAACATTGGTGCCGAAAGACCCATAAAAGAATGCACAACTCGTCGTACCTTGACACGAATGGGGTATGGTAGCCGACGACCTAACAGAGTTCCACTTCTTTCAGCAAAACACAAGAAACTGCGGTTGCAGTGGGCTAAGGAACGAAAACACTGGACACTGGAGGATTGGAAAAACATTGGCTGGTCTGATGAATCCCGGTTCCTGCTGTTTCACACTGATGGGAGGACTAGGGTATGGAGAAAACCACATGAGTACATGCATCCATCATGCCGCGTGTCAACATTGCAGGCTGGTGGTGGTGGTGTGATGGTGTGGGGTGTGTTTTCATGGCACACATTGGGCCCCTTGATAAAAGTGGAGCAACGTTTGAATGCCACAGGATATCTGAACATCATTGCCAATCAGGTGCATCCCTTCATGGCAGCAGTGTATCCATCTGCTAATGGATTTTTTCAGCAGGATAATGCCCCATGCCACAAGGCTAGGATTGTCCAGGAATGGTTCCACGAACATGACAGTGAATTCAGCTTACTGCAGTGGCCTGCCCAGTCACCAGATCTCAATCCAATTGAGCATCTGTGGGATGAGATGGAACGAGCTATTTGGAGTAGAGATCCACTACCAGCCAACTTGACACAACTGTGGGAAGCACTGGAGTCAACATGGGCCAGCATCCCTGTGGAACGCTTTCGACACCTTGTAGAGTCCATGCCCCGACGAATTGAGGCTGTTCTGAGGGCAAAAGGGGGTGCAACTCAATATTAGGAAGGTGTTCCTAATGTTTTGTACACTCAGTGTATATTCTTGATTCATTTTCTTACCTGATAGGAGTTAAATGCTACTGATGACGTTTTTAGAAACTGCAGGCACAGAGCCACCAGTCAAGCCACCACAGATAAGCCTACGAGGCTACAGCTATTCTCCTCTCTTTATTTCACAACTTCTTTCCCGTCAGGATGCAGATCGATTACACATTTTTCCTAATGTGCATTTCAACATTTACGATGCTGATGCAATTAAACATCAATGTGAACCTTGGAATGCTCATACTTTTCCGTTGTCAGTGTTTAGGTCTAGAGCAAGGCAGACAGGGCCATACTGACAATTACACCCCAATTTTGTTACGCACAGCTCTTTCTTTCAGAAAGCCCAGTAGTACTGTATGGGTCAAAGAAAGAGGTAGGGATTGGTGGTATATAACTGTACTTAGGAAATTTACAGATGCAGGTCAGAGAGAGAATTTCTGTATGACATGAGTGTCATTTGAAAAGCTCTGCGAAATGGCAAAGCCATTTATGAACCCAAAGGATATACACCTGTGTGTCAGAGACCCCATCCCATTTAATTTGTCGAGACATTTTATTAAAAAAACAGTTTCCTCATCACTGCAGTAGTAGGCTGCTTCCTTCTGACGAGGCATCATGCTCATCAACCCAAACACACACCACCATTCATGCGCAGGACTGCTCTCTGATTTTTAGTACACATGCGCACTGCCAAAATAATGTTGTAATCCGATCACTACATTTACAAGACAGCGAGATCAGATTTGAAAAGGATTTGAATTGGGTAACCCAACTTCCACACATCCAATTACCTGGAGTTGGAGTATGGAGAGAAATCCATTTCTCAAATCTGATTGCAAAGTTTACATGGCAGGATTTCCGAATCTGATTACTCTGTAATAGGATTTGAACAGGATTTGAAGTTTCATGTAAACACACTGACAGTCTAAAGCAAGTCTAAAGTGTATACCATCTCGAGAACAGACTTTAATTGATCTAAAAGCAACAGATTGACCTCTGTTTATATCCTAAAATAGATCAATTTGAAGACATCTTCAGTGTATTATTGCCTTTAAACAGCTGTGGTATCCCGCCATTTAAATAAACCGAATAAAGACTGATATCTATTCATATTCTGCTATAAAGGAATTTCCTTATTAGATTTTTCACTAACAGCACATGCCTAGTACTGCTGACATTTATAATAGTTTAATAATAAGAATTAAATAACTTCAATTTTTTGTTTCATGAATTAAATCAACACGTTTAGCTTCTAGAAAAGCTATGCATTTGTTATCACAATTTATTCCTAATGCACCGTCAGTGATCAGGATGTCATCACCTCTGTTCGTTCTTGCTGGGATATTTTACATGCTAATAGGAAATCTCAACTGCCTACGTGACTGGGAGAAAATTATCTCTTGAATCGGCCAAAAAATGACTTAATGCAGTGAATTTGGAAAGCGCTTACAGTAAAGTTTCATATTAATTAAAAACTGGCCTTGGCAGTAAACAGGAGTGTTTGAAACCTGCTTGTGAAGACAACCTTTATAAACAGACAGAGGTCAGGCATAGTCTAAGCATGGTACAAGTTAATATAAGGCTATTATATTCAACATGCTTATTATAGCTTAAATTTAAATGGAAATAACTGAACTGACCATTGTATGCATATTCAAAGACAGTCTTTGTCCCATACTTTGTTAACACACATTTGTATATGAAGTTAAATTGGCCCATTGACAACACACTGAAAAGGTAACATAATATGCGCTAAGATGGACATATATTTTTGACCCAGGTTAATATAATCAAATAGAGCTGGTGTTACATATTAAAACAGCATCTCTTTTACACATATAAACTTGTATTATAGCAAGGATTCTGTGACCTCTGGTCCACCTGACGATGAGCTATGGATCATATGCCAATATTTTTGGCAAGAAGTTATATCCAATCAGTTTTCAAAAAGGAGTTGACCGATCCTTCTAGAATGTATCATTAACTCAAAGATAATTAATGTCAAGGCCGAGTGATGATTAGATTTACTTGGGACTTCTGATGTATTCAATGGAGAGAAAATCCTATGTAAGCCCACAGCAAGACCCCATTCGATACCATTGACCTTGATCTTGCAAGCTGACGTGGTCCATGCTCTCAGGGTCTCTGAAAAACTGATTGCTGTTGGGGTCATATTTAGAAGTCTTTGCCTTTTGAAGAGAGTTCTTATTTTCATATATCCTACACTATTCTTATATATACTGGAAGGCAAGCATATATTTGAATTTAATATCTCTTTTATATTGGATGCATTGCTATAAAGTCTAGAAATTATGTTTTAGTTTTAAAAGAGTGATATATTGAATGTTCTAGAGCATAGCAGTGGGCGCTTTCGATTTTGCATTTTATAGCCTAAGAGCTAAAAACATATTGAAGTAATAATGCTATTATACCTGTTAAGGCACTGGACAGCCCAGATTACCTGTCAGCTGGGATTCTAAGAAGTCTGTAACTACTCAATCCATTTTAAGCATTTAGTAAACCGAAGGAGTACTGATACTACTCTGATTCGCTAAAACTTAATTCGCTAAAACTTTAACAAATTAAATGAATCTGTGTGATTTTCTTGATTGTTTAAAAAGTCATCTGGATATGTTGCAAGCCCAGTGCATGAATGATCCACTTCCAGGAGTCCGAAACATCTTTATGTCCTCCTGAATGTCTCCCCTGAGTTTAAGAGTGTGCTCAGAGCATATATATAAATAAAAAGAGTGTGTGCGAATTGTGACAAGATAAACGATCACCAACTTGCCAGGTACAGAGTCCAAATGTTTCTGGTTCTAAACTAAATTAATAACATGTAATACACATTCATTGCTAACACCTGAACACATTTAATAGAACTGGACACAAAATTAAAGTTTAGATACACAAAGTTGTTCTCAGTGAACGGCTGAGTACTGTAATTGTGCAATTAGGAAACTGATAGAGAATGTAATTCCTGAAAAGTCTGCTTGAATGCTGGATTGAAGATTGAATCTGTGTTCCAATAGTATTTAATCAAAGCAGTAGAAAACACTCACTCACTACGTTTACATGGTAATAAGTAATCAGATTTCTCTGTAGAAACCTTGGTGTTATATTTTTTATATACATAAAATCACTTATTATATATATATATATATATATATATATATATATATATATATATATATATATATATATATACACTGAGTGTACAAAACATTAGGAACACCTGCTCTTTCCATGAAATAGAATGACGAGGTGAATCCAGGTGAAAGCTATGATCCCTTATTGATGTAACCTGTTAAATCCACTTCAATCAGTGTAGATGAAGGGGAGACAGGTTAAAGAAGGATTTTAAGCCTTGACACAATTGAGACATGGATTGTGTACTGTATGTGTGCCATTTAGAGGATAAATGGACAAGACAAAAGATTTAAGTGCCTTTGAACGGGTATGGTAGTAGGTGCCACTTGCGCGGTTTGAGTTTGTCAAGAACTGCAACGCTGCCATGTATATCAAGGATGGTCTACCACCCAAAGGACATCCAGCCAAAGGCAGGCCAGTGGTCAAAAATGGCTCATTGATGAAAGAGGCCAAAGGAGGCTGACACGAACTGTGCAGAGCAACAGACGGGCTACAGTTAGTCAACTGACAGTCCAGTACAACATTGGTGCCGAAAGACCCATAAAAGAATGCACAACTCGTCGTACCTTGACAAGAATGGGGTATGGCAGCCGACGACCTAACAGAGTTCCACTTCTTTCAGCAAAACACAAGAAACTGCGGTTGCAGTGGGCTAAGGAACGTAAACACTGGACACTGGAGGATTGGAAAAACATTGGCTGGTCTGATGAATCCCGGTTCCTGCTATTTCACACTGATGGGAGGACTAGGGTATGGAGAAAACCACATGAGTACATGCATCCATCATGCCGCGTGTCAACATTGCAGGCTGGTGGTGGTGGTGTGATGGTGTGGGGTGTGTTTTCATGGCACACATTGGGCCCCTTGATAAAAGTGGAGCAACAGGATATCTGAACATCATTGCCAATCAGGTGCATCCCTTCATGGCAGCAGTGTATCCATCTGCTAATGGATTTTTCAGCAGGATAATGCCCCATGCCACAAGGCTAGGATTGTCCAGGAATGGTTCCACGAACATGACAGTGAATTCAGCTTACTGCAATGGCCTGCCCAGTCACCAGATCTCAATCCAATTGAGCATCTGTGGGATGAGATGGAACGAGCTATTTGGAGTAGAGATCCACTACCAGCCAACTTGACACAACTGTGGGAAGCATTGGAGTCAACATGGGCCAGCATCCCTGTGGAACGCTTTCGACACCTTGTAGAGTTCATGCCCCGACGAATTGAGGCTGTTCAGAGGGAAAAAGGGGGTGCAACTCAATATTAGGAAGGTGTTCCTAATCTTTTGTTCACTCAGTGTATATTCTTGATTCATTTTCTTACCTGATAGGAGTTAAATGCTACTGATGACGTTTTTAGAAACTGCAGGCACAGAGCCACCAGTCAAGCCACCACAGATAAGCCTACGAGGCTACAGCTATTCTCCTCTCTTTATTTCACAACTTCTTTCCCGTCAGGATGCAGATCGATTACACATTTTTCCTAATGTGCATTTCAACATTTACGATGCTGATGCAATTAAACATCAATGTGAACCTTGGAATGCTCATACTTTTCCGTTGTCAGTGTTTAGGTCTAGAGCAAGGCAGACAGGGCCATACTGACAATTACACCCCAATTTTGTTACGTACAGCTCTTTCTTTCAGAAAGCCCAGTAGTACTGTATGGGTCAAAGAAAGAGGTAGGGATTGGTGGTATATAACTGTACTTAGGAAATTTACAGATGCAGGTCAGAGAGAGAATTTCTGTATGACATGAGTGTCATTTGAAAAGCTCTCTTGAAATGGCAAAGCCATTTATGAACCCAAAGGATATACACCTGTGTGTCAGAGACCCCATCCCATTTAATTTGTCGAGACATTTTATTAAAAACAGTTTCCTCATCACTGCAGTAGTAGGCTGCTTCCTTCTGACGAGGCATCATGCTCATCAACCCAAACACACACCACCATTCATGCAGGACTGCTCTCTGATTTTTAGTACACATCGCACTGCCAAAATAATGTTGTAATCCGATCACTACATTTACAAGACAGCGAGATCAGATTTGAAAAGGATTTGAATTGGGTAACCCAACTTCCACACATCCAATTACCTGGAGTTGGAGTATGGAGAGAAATCCATTTCTCAAATCTGATTGCAAAGTTTACATGGCAGGATTTCCGAATCTGATTACTCTGTAATAGGATTTGAACAGGATTTGAAGTTTCATGTAAACACACTGACAGTCTAAAGCAAGTCTAAAGTGTATACCATCTCGAGAACAGACTTTAATTGATCTAAAAAGCAACAGATTGACCTCTGTTTATATCCTAAAATAGATCAATTTGAAGACATCTTCAGTGTATTATTGCCTTTAAACAGCTGTGGTATCCCGCCATTTAAATAAACCGAATAAAGACTGATATCTATTCATATTCTGCTATAAAGGAATTTCCTTATTAGATTTTTCACTAACAGCACATGCCTAGTACTGCTGACATTTATAATAGTTTAATAATAAGAATTAAATAACTTCAATTTTTTTGTTTCATGAATTAAATCAACACGTTTAGCTTCTAGAAAAGCTATGCATTTGTTATCACAATTTATTCCTAATGCACCGTCAGTGATCAGGATGTCATCACCTCTGTTCGTTCTTGCTGGGATATTTTACATGCTAATAGGAAATCTCAACTGCCTACGTGACTGGGAGAAAATTATAAGACCTGTATGTGTACTATTCCAAAGATCATGATCTTAGAACAAATAGCATAGCATTAGATGGGTGATCTCTGCTGAAATGGCTGGCAATTAGCATACATGTTTTAAAGGAACTAAACAAGTATAGGGAAAGGGAATATTGGATTTTTGTATTTTCCATTTAAAAAAAAACTAAACTAAACTAAACACCAATGACTATGCAAACATATTAATAATGTTTTGTTCTTAGAGCTATATGTAATTAAACTGTTAATTTAAAGTCCTTCATTTTGTCTGTGAATACATGTGTTTACATAGCATTTAACTGCATCATTACAAAAATTGGCAAGTAGAGCATTTATGTTTTAACACTGATGCATGGAAATCTTTGTCTTAAAACAGTCATCCATTTTAGCTTCATTGCCATGCAGTTATTATCCTTGATGAGAGAAGCTGATATTTAGCTGTTAACTTCCCTGAGTCATTTCCTCTCAATGACTACTCATTTGCTATGTTTACAACCAGTTTTAGCAAGCCAGGACAGTATCTTATCTTCTCATAATGCACTCTTTTGTCTTTATGAAGTGCGTGATAGAAAGTGGTTCAACCCTGTGACAAGGATGGCTTGTGCGTGACCAGGAAGAGACAGACACTGTACTGCGAGGTGAAGTGCGGTTGCACATATTTAATAATAAATAAACAGGTTGAAACACAAAACAAACACTTATACAAAACAAATGGCACCATGGCCAAAACAAACAGACAATAAGTGAACCCAACGAACCAGAGGAGCAATTGTTATTTGTTTCTCTTAACTTAAGTTCCTCCTTTGAATAAAACCCAACCCGACTGAGAGGTTCCTGCCTCTTTTATACAGCCGTGCCTGAGCTTGATTGCTTGTTAATCATTTAATCGGGCTTAGGCACATTCTACATGTGAATTGATTTGGCAGCAGAGGCAATTAACCCTTCCCTGCCGACCTAAAACAACAGTGCAAAAATACATACATTTAAATCATAATAATAATACAACGCAAATACAACACACAACAAAATATGCACAGGGGCTGGGTGTACCCTGTCACAGACCTAAAGAGGGTTCTGGTCCGATTGGCTTGATAAATAGAATGCTGAACCTTTCACTTCATCAACAGGTCTCATTCCAAAATCCCTAACTTGTGTTAAAGACACAGGCCCATTTTTCAAAATGTTTTGTGGTCCTTGTCAGAATTTTTTAAATTAATATTTATTTAAAATACACTCAGTTTTAATAAACTGTTCCCTAGCTTTACAAGGGACAGGCTTACATTTTTCCCCTTAAAATCTCGAAAGGTAATTATTTGCTGATCTACTGTTACCCTTAGGCTAAATAAATACATACAAAAATATATGCCAGATTATTTAATTTTTATTTTCTTTCGTGGACTTTTTTCACACTTATGAACAACCAACGTCTTGAAATAAAGCCAATTTTTTAAAGTCGTATTTACTATCCAACCTTGCCTCGCTTATTTTCTTGACTGATTCATATATTAAACATGTACTGCAGACTTACAGCAACGCTAAAACTGAATTATAATAATCCTGATTAGGGATGGGTCAGTGTAGTCAAATACACGATTACACGAAAATATTTTTTTTAAAAACTATTCGAATAGCATATTACATATTCGTGTACACTAAAAAAACCTTCTACATTAGCTACTTGTAAAAGCAAACTCGTCTTTTTTTTTTTTAATGCTGACGCTTAACATGTGTTATGTCTTAAACCCGTTGTTATTTGCATATTAAATGTGAGGACTCTAATTCATTATGCAATGCTTGTAATAGCAACATTCTATAGTAATCGTATTCTGTTTGAAATTGTTGCCAATTTTATTGCCTTGTTTTTAGCTAATGTTAGCAGATCCCTGCTTGAGTTCCTCTGTAATGACTGTACACAGCAGCTTTTGCAGCTGTTGCTAGCCAGTCGTGAAACAGCTTCTGGGAGCATGGCACCAGTGAACTTTGAATGTGTGAACTGAAAAAAAATAATGTATATAGCAAGTGCTAAAAGAAGTAATCCATACTTGGGTAACATCAAAATTAGAAAGGTAATTTAACGTTATGATGAATATAAAGACATACTAAATGTTAAGCAGAACAACACAGTGACTAATAAGAAAAGGCAAGATACTTGGAGTTGGAAAGGAGTTATTTTTTAACTCTGGACTGCAGTTCAATGTAAAACATCTACTGTTGACTTTCTGTGAATGGATGGAGTAACGTCAACATTTGCACTGACCATTAAAAGTACAACCAGGTATCCTTGTTTTGAATTATTTACAGGTTTTTGAATAAACAAAGTAACTTAACCTAGATTCATATCAGTACTTCATGGCTAGTTGTAATTAGTACACTATTGTAATGTTGGAATGTATTTTCTGTTGTTTGGCCAGGTTACAATATTTACAGTATTAAGAGTATTTTATAAATGTTATTTGTTAGAATTAAACAGATGCAGAGCCTGTTCCGCTAAAACAAACCTGAAAACTAACTTCACACGCGCAATTATTATTTTTTTTTTTCAATTTTGTAGGCCCGGCGGCTGCCTTTTTTGATCCGTCGGGCCTGTAGAATGGTAGGGGAACCACTGATAAATATATATAATTTTTTTGCGGCCCTCAATTCATATTTGCCAATCACCACCACATAATTCCTAAAATGGTCCATTAAAGATATCTAGACGTAAAAGTCACAGCTGTTGTTTCCATTAGTCAAATCTATTATAAATGAGCTCAATGAAAGCATTTATTATGTATGTGTTTATCTGTTTAAATCAGCAAGGGAATCTTCTTCTGCATGGAGGCAAACTGTAAATGACTAACAGCCACAGCAAGGTAGAAGCCCTGCTGCTGTAAACAGTGTGTGTGGGGATGTAACGTTGGCAGGGATGGGGTTAAATCTGTCCATGCCAGCAGTTACAGGTGTGGTCTTTCCCCAATTAGGTAATTAGTGCTAATTGGGGAGTGGGCACTTGTATAAAAGCAGCCAGAAATCCTGTGACTGGATAGTGCTATACCCCCCGCCCCCACCCCACCCCCACCCCACCCGCCGCCAACCTTACATTCCACACACACACTATTTACAGCAGCAGGGCTTCTGCCCCTCCTACAGTACCAACTTAAAAAATACAAAAGATGTGCATCACTTAATTAAGCTTCATATTTCTATGAGACTTGCACTTGAAGGTCAGGCAGTATGAGTTAAAATGTAAGTTTAAAAAAAAGATGCACTGTTATTTGATTCAAGGTTGACTGGAGGTGCCTTAAATAAAGCAACCAGCCTTAGATCATAATCGCCCTCATAAATGAGGACAAAAAGTAGGAGCTAGACACTCCTAGATTTTAAAGAGTAGGTTATACTGTACCAAAGAAATAGCCACTTATATGACAATAAGCCCAGTTTTCTTTGGTGACTGAAGTAATAACAAGATAATATAAAGTGAATTTACTGTAAAGCACTTCATTTAAAGACAGTGTTTTTCCATTGTGCAATGGATGATGGTCTAATCAACTGATCTGCTGCAGATGACATTGCTGCTATTTAGATCACTAAACACTAGCAATGCATACCTGATATTTCTATAGATAGCTTTCTATTTACTTATAATGTTGTACATTTGTATTAATCATATATATTTATTAAGCAAGCATTCTTTTTTTACCATGCATTAAGAGTACTATTTTTTCTTTTTATAACAGTCATCTTTGAACACCAACAAAAACAAACCATCCATTGATGATTAATCTAGAATATGTCAATTGAAACTTTTCATTGAACTTAAAAGGACTTTAATTGAAGGGGTGTGTCACATTCACTCATATGTTGTACGTAGAACCTGCATTTGGTAAGGTAAGTCCTTTTTTTAACCATACAAGTGTAAACGTCAATAAATGATTATGAAAATACATAGATTTTTGTGCTTAGTATTATGTTTTAATTATTTGAAGAGTAACCACATACATATTAAAACATAATCCTACAGTACATATCAGCATTCTGTACCAACATAATTTTGGGATTTGTAAGTCTTGTCTGACTACAATCAATAATGATCTGACAGTGGAGTCCGGCACCAAGTCATGTGATATCTCTCCTCCCATATTGCAGCACCATCAATTTCAGGAATTATTTGATTTGGTGCTGTGTAAAAGAAACCACAAACTGGAAAGCTGCACAATACTCACAGTTGGCCAGAAAGCACATGCTGCCTTAGTTTGAGATTCATTCAAGTCCCTAGTACTCAAAATACAGGGACCAATGCAGCTAATTACCCATAAAATTAGCCACCTGGTTCTATAGAGCCTCTGCCTGTCCATCCATCCCCAGATCGAAACAATATTTTCTGCTAAGTAGTCACATATTATTATTATTATTATTATTATTATTATTATTATTATTATTATTATTATTATTATTAAAATAGCTTTTCAACTAATTTGTTTATTTTGTCAATGCAGGTAATCATGAAAATAAATAAATCTACTGTATCATTAAAGGCAAACTATTGGCCTGTTATTCTTCAGACCAAAAGAAACTGGGGTTTCATATTAGACAGTTTGAATAAAGAGCTTGTCAAACTCAAATAAGATCAGAATACAGGCTTCCTTTTGCGAGACAGGCTAACAAAACATACTCACATTGGCTCGTTTTACTTGCAAAAATGTTACTAAATCTCCTTCTTAACACCGTGTTTTGGTAGTACCTTTCTGGTAATTTGGGTTTAACATGTAGATTTATTTGTGTGAGAGAAATTCTCTGAAATGCAAAGGACCCTAATTAATAATAAAATATGGAGGGTATATTTAAGTGTCTGTCAGCATTCCAATTTGGTCTTGCGAGACTATTGATACCGTGCAGCTTTCTTAAACTGGGTTTACACTAAGTTTTTAGGTTGTGTTGAAGAACAGCAAGTGCAGCCTGCCTTGGTGACCAAAAAAGAAAAGGAAACATAACAAAGACCTACACATTTTGTTACATAGATAACAACAAAAATAATAATACCAACCTCCCATAAGAGAGAGCTTTGCACTATCCATGCATTATTTTGACTGTGTAGAGCTAAAATCTAGCACATTTTATAGTGAGGATATATATAAAAAAAAATGTTTAGTAGAGTATATACAGTATATATATTTAATATTAATATAAGACTACTTCTGCACATCAGATCTTAAGTATTGTTGTTAAAAAGAAAAATAATAATAATTTTATAGAATTGATTTATGAACCCTAAATTTAAACCTTTTACAGCATGTGCTAAAAAATAATGTATGTTAACAAAGATGTGTACTCTCCAAGTATTGGGACATACAGTATATTAAATTATTTTAAAAGTTTACCATAATGGCAGCTAGCATGTAGCGTGTTTTGCTTTTTTCAGTTGCCTTACATGCATGAGGTTTATAAGAGATCACTTCATGTTTAACCCACCAACCCCATAAATAAATAAATATCGGAACAGGCGGTAGACCAATAGAAAAATACTAACCCAGCATAATTGTAATTGAGCACATAAATGCTTTGATGCAAGAGGCATATATTGTTAAAATTATGAAATAAAAAAGAAAACAATATCGATCTAACCTTCAGTCCTTATAAATTTCAAGAATTCCACTTAAAATCCATTCTAAAGATTGAACTGATTAGTGGTACATAGGTCAAATCTCCACATCCTGTCAGAGGTAATGATTAAATAAGCCCTCATATATATATATAATGTATTTTAATATTAAATATTGATGTGAGGCAGAAGAGACCAGAGACTGAAAATTCCATATCCAACTGGTTAACGATCACATTTTACAGCAAAGCAACATTTAAGAAGCAGTTTCCAGCATAGCAACTTATTTATTTATCATATTCAGCTAGCTTTCACATTGCTAACTCCTAACACAGGAAAGTAGTTGGAAGGCTACAGAAAACAGCTATGGACAAAAGTTTTGCATCACCTAGAATTTTAGGATTGAGACATAATAAACTATATGAACATAATTTACATCTTTTATTTAACATCATTTAATCAAATAAACTACAAAATAATATTGCAAAAGTCTACCGGAAGCCATAATAGTAGTTACAGTATTTCATGCAAGATTTGGAAATGTCACATTTTCAAGCAGCAAAACTTGCAAAAAAGGTGCAGTCCTCCAAATCCGAACTGATAAATAAACATAAATATTTCAGTCTTACATTAACCTGGCATCCAAGCAAAGCATTGTGTGGAATTTCTTTATCATGCAGGAAAAAATGGAATTTGCAAACTCTGCCAAGGAAATATTTCATTATTTTTGGAGTGTGTATGCTTTTTCTTAGTTAATCTTCTTCATTAAAATAAAATAAAAAAATGTAACGGTTAACAGTCTGTTTTCTGGCATACACCACTCACAATACTTTAGTTATTTGTTTATTTTTAATAAACAAATACAATACTTGTTGTTTATTTAGTAGACGCCTTTATCCAAGGCGACTTACAGAAACTAGGGTGTGTGAATTATGCATCAGCTGCAGAGTCACTTACAATTACGTCTCACCCGAAAGACGGAGCACAAGGAAGTAAAGTGACTTGCTCAGGTTCACACAATGAGTCAGTGGCTGAGGTGGGATTTGAACCAGGGACCTCCTGGTTACAAGGACTTTTCTTTAACCACTGGACCACACTGTCTGTCTGTAGTCTGTTTGTTTTGGCCATCGTGCCTTTTGTTTTGTGTCAGTGTTTTGGTTTTGTCTAAATATTTTACTTGTTTATTAAATCTGCGCATCAGCGCATTCATTACCCCAGTCTGGTGTTGATAGCCATTAATTTCCTGTCCTGACTTCACCACACGAGCCAGCCTGTTCACAGCACGTTACAGCTACATTTAGTGCCCTTTTGTAAATGAAGCCCGTTGAGCTTTATTGAGAGAACTTTAATTATATTACTTAATTGGTTTATATATATATATACACACACACAGATACAGCATATACTGTTTTTCAGGGGTTCATATTTCTCAGTGAAGGATTTAATTAGATATTTCCTTATAATCAGGTTTCAGCAGTACTCAGGAGGAAACTATATTATAAAGATGTTCAATATAACGCATTTTCAGAGCTCCTAAATTAAAACTAGCAAACAAGAAACCCTGGAGCATAAGCTTTCTCCCTGAGACTCAATAGGATCACATTCAGCACATTGTGATGTCTGGGGCTGCCATTTTCCATCGATAACTCACTGTTTGGCAGGCCATGATTATGCTGAGTGGAGCTATCAGTCTACTTAGCAGAGTCTGATCTGCAGCTTGCAGCAAGACTCTGTGTTTTATAGGATAGCTATGTTTCTATTTAGATATGCACAGGCTTGGCTCTTATTTTTCAAAGAAGAGGTTTTACATCATTTTGCACCATGATCTACAGAATGATGCAAACAGTGATCTTAGTTTAATTTAATTTAATTTAAACATGGTAATGTACATTATGAGGGTAACATGTATGTATCTTTTTATTCTAAAAGCAGTAGTGTGTTAGACACGTTTTAAGAGAAGCTAAAGTAAATCTTTGCAAAAACAGGAAGATCAGTTTGTTCAAAAGTTTGATAACACACTGTGGTTGTTCATGTGGGAAAACAAGCTACTAAAGTTACAGAATCCAAAAACAATTCCCATTGACATAAATATTTTGACCTCCTAGTCATGTATCTTTCTAGTATGTGTTTAATGATATTATGAGTATATAATGTCAGCAAACCCCACAGTGATTCACTGACAATTTGCAGTTGGAACTGGCAAGAAGCTCTCACTGTCAATGAAAGCTTCATATTATCTTTTTTTTATTTGTAATGCTGGCTTGCATGTTATACCAGACGAATGCATTGGCCCAGAGTGAATTCACGTTAAAGTGAACTCGGATTTGACTAATTTCCTGATAGTACGGATTTAATACAAGGTCCTGGCAAAATTTATCAGTTAACTCGCATCTAGATTAGTGCCTCTGTACTGTATGTTAGTGCCAATTGGTTGACTACAGATCCAGTGATGCATTTAGAGTTGCCATGGCGCTCACAGAAAAATTTGCACTATCGTTGCAGACTAAAGTGGAAGTGTTGAAAGAGGTGGATACAGTACAAGAAAATGAAAGATGTTGCTACAGATTTCAACATTCCCACCAACACTTTGTCAACCATTCTAATAAAACAGGATACAATAATACAGGCTTATGAACAGCAAACTGTGGATGACAGTCATCAATGTTTCTGATTTGCTCAGCACCCTGATGCTGAGAACGCATTGCTTTTGTGGTTGAAAAATGTGATCACAATGGGACATGCAGGTTTCAAGTGCAGTTCATTTGCAACTTATACTTTTTAAATGTTCACTTACAGCGGTATTTTTGATAAAACACACAGCACTTTTACATTTATAATACTTTTCATTGTTCTGTAATTTAAATTTGATTTTCAGGGTTACTGTAGCTTCAATAAAAACTGACAGGATGCATTTGGTTTTAGATTCCTGATAATACGAATTACTGAGAAGACACATTTTTTTTTGCTGGTCGTTTGAAATTCTTCTTACCGAGAATTGACTGCATTATGTATTTATTTTTATTTCTATCAACAACAACTACAATTATTATTATTATTATTATTATTATTATTATTATTATTATTATTATTATTATTAATGTTGTTGAAGCAGAGACCCTAGGATCCTTCAAGAAGCTGCTTGATGAGATTCTGGGATCAATAAGCTACTAACAAACCAAACGTTATAAACACAAACACAACAAAACACACTAATGGGCTTGTGATTTATATGTCACCAGAAAAACCTTGCTAGAATTACAGCCTTATTACAGTATGCACAGCTGGGTGTTCATTATTCCTTATAGTATCATTATTATACAACTAAAATATACGTTTTCTTTTTAGTAACTAAAATGTCTAGCTTAACAAGCAGCCTGTGAAGTACTTTATGTCAGTTTTAATAAGCTCTTTATTGCATTTTTAAAACAAACTGAACTGAATGTCCTCATGGGCTAGTATATATTGACCATATAGGACAGATCCCTCTCACAGAACAGGAATTCCATCTCTAGATGTAGCCTTTATCAGGACAGTTCTCAAGGACCATTAAACCAATTCAAATGACTGTGTCTGTACTAGGGAATGTATGAACAAAATGGCAGCATGTATTTATTTTGGGTTTGGACCAGATATAAGCAAAATTCACTGTATTCATAGCTGCTTGTTTGTCATTAGCAGACTGCAGATCGGTTGGGACGTGTGTTTATGCTTTTTTATTTATACTTTTAAAGATGTATCCACTCCTTATGTACGGTAATCGACATCTCATTCCAAGGTCAGTCCTTTGTATTATTCCACTATGATTCTTCTTTGTATAGAGCTTCAACAACACCAGTCTACCCTGCAACAAGTGCTTAACAGTAACAGCCTCTGAACAGCAGGGCAATAGAGAAATTAAATATCTTGCAGTGAAACCAGCTTTCAACATCACAATTTGCTTAGACAATGTGCTGCTAAGCACCATTGCACCCGTCATATATAGATAGATAGATAGATAGATAGATAGATAGATAGATAGATAGATAGATAGATAGATAGATAGATAGATAGATATCACAAGCAATAATGTCATATATTTCAATTTTCGCCTTATCTTTCTGAGGTGCCGCAAGGTTTATATTACAAAGTATTACAACAGTATGCAGTGGTAAATAGGTCTAATGGATTAGTGGGTGAATCACTAAGGCATCCAGAGTCTTGCTGTCATGCTGCACCTCCCTGCCTGCACATGTTACAAAGGCATTTTAGAATACCATCACAGAGATATAAAACACAGGGCTTCACATTCTTGCAGTGAGTATGTTCAACCTGATAGGGGCAGTGAATGTACATTTGATTGTAACCTCCATCTTTCTTTTCGATGTGGTTGTTGCTAGCCTTGCAATTATACATTGCTATAACATAATTTCACTATGAATAAACCAGAAGCAGGTGCTGTGGGAGGAACTGTGCCTTTAGAAAGAGAGTCAAGAGTGATAACAGCTCTCAGCTCTTGTACATCAAAATGAGTGAGAGATGGCAGGCATACATGTTCTCCAACCTCCCACAATGCTTAGCCTGATAATTGGACCCGATTCATGTGCTTTAGTAGGGGAGTATGGGACTTCCTCATTCTTGGCTTTGACACAAGTACTAAGTGGTAATGTTATTCATTTAGCAACTGGTGTAAAGTAAATTGATCATTAATGCAATTGACTATTGTGATAGGTAGTCTTACTGATCAAACTGTGGAGTGCTCTGTAGTGTTGTAAAGGTTTGATTATGTTATAGCATGGTACTTGTCAGGCACAAACTATTTAAACTTCCGATCAAGGGACCATCAAAAAATTGTTTGTGCAGACAGGCTGTCTTTATATATTTAACATTGGAAACCAATCTATCTATCTATCTACCTATCTAGCGATTGCTATCTGGCAGAATGAGGGCAAAGATAACTTGATATGCAAATACAGTAAAAGATTCTCAGCAGGCAGACACATGTTTGAGAAGATAAATGTGTTTAAAAAGATAAAAGTCTGAATCGATTCTGTAGGTAACGGTACTAAAATAGATGAATGCAAATGCTTTCTACTGCTGTGTCAAATACAGATTTGCAACACAAAGGAATGGATTTAAAAAATAATCATTTGAAATAATTCTGTCCTAATCTGAGCACCTAGGTTAAACTGAGCAGTACAGTATATTTATCCCAAACATACTTTTCTGAAAGGTTAAGTCATTAATAAGTCTATATCATTATTGGAGAATATAGAGTGCACATGCATTTCATTCATTAATTATGATGGGTTATTAACATTGTAGGGAATACCTCTTGTTAGAAAAAAAATATGGGTTTTAATCCTCTCAAGATCCCAATGCAAGATTGTATACCTTGTAGCATAATATTTAGTTAATCTTATCAGAAATGTACCAAGGACATTTCTTAAATGTCTCAAGAGTTCATTGCATTAACATGGTAAGAAAGGAAGACTGCAGTGGAGTTTACTTTACAGGTGAAAAGATCTTTAGAACCACCTTGCCTTGCCTTAATAGAATTAAAGAACTGTTTTCATCAGGCAGAATGTACAGCCGGACATATGCCAAAAGGGCCTTGGCAGAGAACCAGGGTCAGCACACACATTATGAAACCACTGTATAATAATATGTTCTGAGTGATAACACTGTTTGTGGTAGAAACTATCGACACTCCTTAACTCCTTAAATTCAGCTTATTGAAAATAAAAATATAGAGATGTATTGGTCTGTTTATAGATGTTTATATATAAGCTCAATGATATTTCATTTACAGGTGCAAGTAAATCCAGTCAACTAGAGCAGATGACCATGAATAATAGCAACATTCAACACTGCAGCACTATCTAATGCTTAAAGGTATATATAGTTTGCATATATTTATAAACAACATGTCTCTTTTCATTATTAGCCAATGTTTTTAACTGAATAGTCCACACTTGGGCAGAATCTGAAATCAGACAATCATTTTTAAAACTGATTTTAAAAAAGATTTGTTTATGTCTCCTTGTTTTTAACTAGTGAACGGTGCCCTTAATATCAAATACACTATCAAAAACTCTTAACTTTACAGATAGTTGAGATTTGCAAAACATTATGGGCCCCTTTTAGCAAATATGTGCGCAGCCACTTCCACTTGGGCAAAAATGACAGCGTTAGCGATCCGCCGCGACAGAGCACAAAAACATGATTTAGAAGTTGGGTCTCATCCGTGGGTTAACTCACATCAAATAGCGAATCATGCACCCAGCCAATCAAATCACAGTGGGGGGAGTAAGGTTACAACCAATAAGGATTCAACATTCCCTTTAAGAGCACCTGTGCCTCTCCACTAGTGAACACAGGGCATTTTGAAACAAAAAAAAAAGAAGGAAGGAAGGAGACATCTGCAACCTCCACCACTGGGGCTTCAAGTTCATCATCTGCTTCCCTCAAACCCTGTAATCTTTCCTCTGTAAGTTCAACATTACATCCATGCTATGTGATGTAAAACACAAGAAGCCAGGATGATATTGCTAACCTTCTGAGCAGTGTACTTGTACTGTAGAGACATCCAAAAATCGGAATCACATTTTGAGCATTCCAAATTACAATATGAGCACATTTAAAGGTATGGTTATACCTCTGTTCGGCAGGGGTTGTGGGGTTGAGCAGTGGTGTCAGTAGCCACCATTTCAGTGGATACCCATTGTCCCCTATCAACCAGCCTCTCAGACTTCCCACTGAAACGTAGCTGCCACCTGTGAATAAGTGAGGATAAACGAGCAGAGCCAGGATAGTTTGCATACACATTTGTGATGTAGTTGTTGGCATCACTTACTAGTTGCATGTTGACAGAATAGGTCCTCTTACAATCTATGTAGAGGTGCCTATTCTGTGTTGGTGCTCGTAGCTGCACACGTGTGCAATCAATAGCTTCCAGGACACCAGGAAACCCATACCTCCCAAGAAAACCCTGCTTTGTATTTTGTTGCAGCTCGTGAGAGACAAGGAAATGGGTGAATTCTCCTGCCCGCTTTACTAAAACTGCAGTTACATCTCGCACTGCACATGATACAGCTGACTGGCTCATGGCTGCAGTATAACCCACAGTACGCTGGAACGAGCCAGTGGCATAAAATGTTAGTGCAGCGGGTACCCTTAGTGCTACAGGCAAACAATGTGCTCTCCGCACGTCTCCGACCAGGTTTGCCTGAAGCAGTTGGCAGATGTCAGTGATTGTTTGTCTGCATACATTGCTGCTAACATTGTGTGTAAGACAGGCTCAGAAAATTACTTCTAAATATTTGGGGACATCTCCTCCTCCTCCTCCTCCTTCTCTCTGTCTGGCCTCATAGCAATCCAGTGCACACTCCATATTTCTTTTATTTCTCTTTTTTCTCGCTCTCTTTTCTTTCCCTGCTTCCTTGGTAGTTTCAGCGGTATTTATACTCAACCATGTATTTTGCACAGTTTAGACCTGGTTTTCACATGTCAATTGAAATGCAAATGCTAGCACTGTTGATGGTTTGCTAAATTAGTTTAGCTGATCTGATCAAGTGGACCAACATATACTAAAACATTTTCTGTGTGCTGTAGTGCAAATATAATTTAACCACATTATTTCCCCCTTTTATATATATTATTGACATTATCTTATCATTTACACAATGTGTATGCTGTAAAGTAGTGTACATTTGCAGGGCAATCTACACACCCCTACATTGTGCTCTCATGCACACATAATGATTTATAACCTACTTGATAAAAGCTGTTTTGTATTTGTACTTTAAATATTCGTAGTACATTTGTGTTGTATTTTAATATGCAAACAATCTCATCCAAACTTCAATTAATAATATGCATCATTTGCATGGGGAATACAAGATACTGAGAAATTTAAGATGGATTTTAGTAAAAATTAATAATATATATAGACTCAACACGGTTTATTCTTTATAGATAACAAAAGCTTAAACAATATTCATATTCTTTACAATAAACTCCCCTCTCAGTCTACCAACAGAAACACAAGAATCAAAAGTAAAAGTTCTAACTTTAAAAAACTAAAATATAACACATTATAGTGTAATATGTGAAAGCATTGTAGAGCACAATGTACGAGAAGGCTTGCTTTATTGCCATTTAATTACAGACCAGAGAAACACTTTAGTAAATATGCCATTTAATTAACAGGGCTTCCAATTATATACATATTTTTCCATGACAGTTAAAATGGAGATGTTATATGTATAGTTTAGCTTGCATTTTCAAATGCAAGTTCTCCAATTTGCATTTCAAATTTGCATTTAGCAGAAAAAAAGCCCAATTAACACTACTTGATTCACTGCTCTACAAGTATCTTGGTGCTGCAATGGAAATTCTTGAATAATGAACTGCACATTAACTTCTGTGATCTATTGCAACAATGAAAATGTAGCATGAAGAGATATTGACATCAGGGGAATGATGCACCGCATGTATCTACTTGACTGTTCCTCTCTGCCAAATGCCTAATTTTGCTGTATTCTAAGAATCTAATGTTTCATAAAAATTCATTTCTAATGTTATTGTTGGAATAGTGTCTGGAATAATTTCACTGATCAAATACTACTGTGAAGTTTCTAAAGCTGGATATCACATATTTTCTACACATGAAGAGCTATACTTCCAGCATAGGGAATACACAATGGGGGATTATTAAAAATAAAAAGTGCTGCCTCTGCTGAAAATTCCTGCATCTGCCGATGAGCTTGTGTGATGGGAATTGGAACACACGTTTACTAGCTCCTTACTAGATATCCAGCTGCTTTATAAAACTACATGACAGGTTTACAACAATTTGATTAATACAAGAGTGTACACAACAATCACTGGACCATGTGATTTTACAGTACCAGTACATTGACTTTTAATTGCCATGTTGGTATTGCTGTTGTTTGCTTAAACCAGCATATACAATTATTATTTACAGTAGGGAGTGTGGCTAGGGTAGATGGGGCCTTAAACTTCTGTTTTAAAAGGTATAAGTACCTATTTTCTTCCTTTTTTCTTCTTTGAAGTACTGGTACATTGTATTCATTTGGATATCGTGCTGGTGTATCACATGGTATAGCACAGGTTTGCAGCAACATAAATAAATAAATAAATAAATAAATTAGTACACATATAATTGTGTACTGTAACTTTTAATTGCATGGTGCTGTTGAGTTCTTGAAATAGCAAATATTCAACCTGCATTTATCAGTTTAAAAACAGCAATTTCTGGAAAGTGATAGAGGTAGGCAAGATGATCTAAAATGAATTCCTTACAAATGAGGCTTCAAAATAATATGAAAAGCTAATTTATCTTGATACACTGTGTGGGTGTGTGTGTGCGTTAGTATATATATATATATATATATATATATATATATATATATATATATATATATATATATATATATATATATATAATTTTACAACAAGCTTATTAGAAAAAAATGACATGCAATAGAATACTTGCTAACCATGCTGTAGCCCCCATGCTATGCTTTCTAGAGTTCAACTCAATCAAGAACATCAGATCTGAATGCAGCACTATTAAAGGTTAGAGTTAGACCAATAGATAGTTGAATCGGCTTCCCAGCTGGTCCACACATTAAAGGAAAAGCTAGATGCAACCTGATGGAATCAAGGTGCTGAAAATTTATTTGGTGCATTTGTCTTCATTAAATCTTTCATTAAGAAACTGGATTAATGAGCCTATAAAAACATATTTATCACTGGATAAACAACATGCATAAATGAAAAGAGTATGCTGAAAATCAGAAAAAAGAGATAAGCCTATTATATGGACATTATATAAAGTGATTTTTTTGTAGCATGTATTTATAGTACATCAGTTACCTTATACTCCAATCACACTATCTAAATAATCCACAATCATCAAGTTTTGAAAACATAATTGAGAATGAAGTAAATGGCAATGGTTCGCATGGTTTGATTGCCCATTATTTACAGTGGGTAGTGTGGATAGGGTAGTCAGGGTCTTAAACTGTTTTAAAATGTATAGAAAACTAAATGTTTAATGTCTGAACTAATACAAGTATGACTAATCTGTATATTTATTTATGTATTTATTTATTTATGTACTGCTTGATTTTACTTACAGCAATGTATTTTTAGTCGTTTATACAATGTTTTACTTAAGGGACAAAAGATCCAATGAAAACATTTACAGTGCTTTTTTATCACAAAGTCCTCTATTTTGGACCACCGAGACCTGCTGGAAATCACTTTTCATTAGACTAGCCTATTTCAACACTTTGGTCATACTGAAGCTACTTAAAAAAAAATACAGGACACTGTGGGCTCAGTAAAATTTATCAATAGTTGCTTGGAGCTGACAATCATGTTATATACTGTACTTGATTGCTTTAGAACCACAGGAGATGCACCATATCAAGCATATTAGTGCATGGCAACTGCAGCAGTTCCCTGCTGAAATTTACATTGAAACAGTGAAACATCTTTACAAAAGAAATATGAACATTTATTTCTATTGAACCCGTTGTATGTGTTTCATGTTTTCTGTCTCTTAAGTGGGACAAGGAATACAGTATATTTCAACGCTTTCTGCTCTGCTTAGTGACATACTCTATTGGCATATAGGTATCCTGCTTTTCAAAGAAAAATGCAATAGTAATTGTGTGTGCTATGAACTTATGAATAACAATTGTGTATTTAAATAAGAAACCTACAATTATGGTTGACATAAATGACAGCTTTAACATCATTTCAGAGAGGTTTTATTTTTCAATGGTTATAACTTTCCTGAATGGTCAAAATGTCTAAACACAACAGAAAACCTCTCCTCAATGGTCAGAAAGATTTTGATATTCAGGGCCAGTTTGTACACTTTGGATCTATCTGACCTTGGTGGAAAAAAAGAAAGTCAGCCAGGTTTTCCGAGCTACCTTATATACCTCAGATACTGTGTGCATTGCTTCTGTTGTTCAGATTTACAGCATCTTCCACTTTATTTTCATTCCGGTTCATTTAAAAATCATTATCCCTACAGGAAGCTGTCTGATGCTGTCAGACATTGCAGCAGATAAGGACTTTTTCAAGACATGCCTTGTGTAATCACTGCGAGAGCCACATTAGTTCTTGCTCCAAGCTCAAGCTACATACAATACAAATAGCAGTCTACAACTGATGTCTCGGAAATGCTGTCTCATGCTTGGAGAAATGAAAATGTCTTGTTATGTTTTGCTTTGCAAGGGGTCACTTCTGCAGAAAAAGGGATTGTCAGTATAATTTAAGAGACAGGATCCCCCCTAACCCTAACCCTAACCCTACCCCGTGTCTTTCATCTCCAGGCTTTTAAATATATAATAATCTTACTGAAGGAAGATATGCTATATCACTCTACTACACTGGGTTCCCAGGAAAGGCTTTATCTTTCCCAGAATGAGGATGGATGAACTGAAGATTCTCATGAAATTGATATTCGCAACACATCTAAGTTTGTCATTACACTTTTCAGCACATTAAAATCCCACTGGCATATTATTAATTAATTACTACAGCTTATCTGAAAATAACATGTTATATCTTAATGAAGTATTTTGGGGTTAAATATTTTATTAAATAAAGTGCAGTTAGAAAATGCCCACCATATTTCAAAATGGTGAGAATATGATTGTATGCACTATATTTGACTCTATGCAGTTTGATTGCTGCTTTTATCAACAAGACATGGCATATAATATTATGTGCCATATTAGGTTTATGTTCGGTGCTTTAATATATTGTTTGAGCCTGATCATTGCTCCCATTGTAATATAAAGCCTGCTGGCAGGAGAAGCTGCTAGCACAGTTTTGTACTTATGCATTTTAAGAAGCTTACATTTTTAAAGCCCAGTGACAGGATTGCCTGCCATTTCACACATTACTGATGACATCGACTAAACAATGCATGACTGCTTACCACTCTCTGGAATTTTTTTGGTACAAATACTCGTAATACAATACTTCAGTTTGATAACTGCTTGTCCAAATGACCTGCTGGCGCTTTTGTGCAGATGTTATGACACAGGGCATGCAGACACAGGGTACAAAGTGTATGCCCCAGTCTCCGCATGTGAAGTTCAATAAAATGTGAGAGACATTTATTATCGGTTTTATCTTCCCTTCTTTTCTTACATACAACATCTGTTTTTGTTTGTATGTCACTAACATTTTATTTCCTTGTGTTTTACACTTTGGGGTCACCATAGATTTCTGATATGAATAATTGCCAACAAATATGGGCTGCTGCAGTACTTCATAAATAACTTTGTGAAAATGATAATTAAACACTGGATGCAAAGTACATCACTACTCATTGGTTCTTTATTTGTCTGCTGTGGCTCTGCATCCTGTTTGGTAAAATAACTGCACAATAAGGTTAATTTTTGCTGAGTTGCATTCAGCAGGTAAAATACTGTTTTCTGAAGCACTCGAAAATGCTCTCTGACACATAAGCACAGCACATCTAAAGTGGTCTATAGGGTCACAACAAGCCTTTCTCGTCTAGAGCACAATCAAACCCTCATAAAATGTAGACGAGGATTTATTTTTTATTTTCTATCCAGCACTGGTACGCAATCTTACTCTGTTCAGATGAAAGCACAGAAAGGGCATGAGCACATTAAAGAAAGAGTTCTTCCCATGTGTTTTCAATGCATTCTTGTGGTTTATTTCAAAGATGATTTGAAAGCATGGCTAGATGTAGCTGAACACAGTAGTGTGTTTGCATTTTAATTATTATAATCCAGTGTCCAGGGACTTTCATTCCAGCACCACCAAGTCAGCCTAGTATCAGAGAATCAGCATGTTTATGATATATTTATGGATTTTGGTACAAAATGACTGGGCGTGTCACCTTTACCTTGATAAGCTTAGAGCTTTCCCAGGGAATGTAAAACATGTCAAACCTTTACTGATCTTTCAGGGATGATCGTAACTATTACCAACAAGGAGAACTATTTGGTAAACCTAGAGGGTAATTTAATGCAACAATTAGGTACCAGTATTCATGCGTGTGGAATTTGTAATGCTGTTAAAATTACTTACAAGATGTGAGTCCATTCTCACTGATGAAGCAATGTAAAAAAAAAAAAGAGGAGCAATACAGTAGCAAGCTCTGTGTGTATGTCATGAAGAATTATATTCACAGACAGGTCAATGGTGTTCAATGAGAAAGCTACATGATACTAACTAAAATAGGATTTAATGTCCATCCATGTCAGTGTTTTTTTTTTTTCTTGTGCTGGAAATGGAGGAAACCAATAAACTTTCACTCTCCTGCTACCAAGCAATCATATAATACCATGCATGTGGAAAGAATTTTATATCCACATGAACTTAAAGTAAAAGAACTGCATTCTCATGCTGGTTCAATTAGGAACCATGCACAGTTCAGGTGGCTAAAATGTAAAGCCACTATACATTTAAAAGGGATGGGACTAAGTCCTTGGGGAAACTATTTATTACATTATACTGACAAGCGCATTAAGGTAAAGGAAAGCATAACAGATTTAAAAAATGTATAGAAACCAAACAGATATCAGATTCTCTTTGGCATGTATCTTTTTTATAAGGGATATTTTTAATATATATATATATATATTTTTTATACTGTATATCATATATTATGCATTTCTCTGTATTTAAAGTATTATGGCTTTTCTTGTTGTTACTGCATCTTGTAAAGCGCTTTGTGATGATGGTCCACTATGAAAGGCGCTATATAAAATAAAGATTGATTGATTGATTGATTGAAAGTGGATAAGGTTGCAGTAGCCTCTGTGCACCAGTCTGGCACCTGTGGGTCAGTTCCCTCATGTGGAATGTGGCCAGGTGATAATTGATTTATTGATTGTCAATAAACCCCTGGCCACATGCTATATAAGGACAAAATAGACAGAAAGAATAGCAATCATGCTAGATTTTTTAAATAACATTTCACTGGGATCTGTTAGTTCATTTGTCATTGGTATTATAAGACAAATATAATTAAAAAACAGAGATGACTGCTGGGGGAGTATCAGATTTTAATTTAGTTACTAGTCAGTGTATACAGGTGCACCATTAAGCCTACAAAGCTTTAGATTTGCCCTTGAAAATGATATTCCAGATTACTGTGATCTCCTCAGTACTTTAATTAGTTGACAGCAATGCAAAATTCAATGCCTCCACTCATTTGGCTAATATGTTTGTTGACACAAATATCCAACACATTTTTTTCAGGAATATGTTCCTGATTGCATGCAAACTGAAAAAAAGTTATGTTTTAATTATCATTTCTAAATACATGAGGAAAAAAAAAAGAAAAACATGAAACAAAGTTCTTGATTCAATATGAATTTACATACTTAATTTTTTTCCCACATTTCTCAAATGCACATGTTATATAAATAATGAGTTCTGGCAGATTGCTGGCAGCCTCAGTATAAAAACCAGGCAATACTGCCTGCACAATCTATAAATGATCATATTTAATAAATGATTAAGCAGCCTTTTCCTTCTTATCTAATGCCCCCATTTCACTTGATACATTAAATAGCAGCTCAAGGTATATTTTCAATTGTAAATCTTTGGTCAGATGTCAGGTGGGCATGGAGAACAAGAAGATCCAATCTTTTTGTTCTGGTTTATGCTGTACTTGCTGTAAAACTGCTTGCATGTGTTTCTCGTATACCCTGGACAGACAGAGTTGCCTTAGTTAGAGCAGGGCTCTTCATCTAGTTTTTTTTTAATTTAAGGGGGACAGATTGGAAAAAAGTAAGGAGTAGGCAGGCCAGAGTATTTTACTCTGCACATGTTTAAGCAAAAATAAATATTACATAACTTAATGTTCATATATTGAACACGACTTACATATTTTACCATATGAATAGTACTTTAATAATAGAACAGTGTGAGAATTTAACAGAGTATCATTACAAACATTTTAAAATATATGTGACATATTAATAGTATAACTGTTATGAAGAGATCAGCGCTTCTGCTTTTGAGCTTCTAACTACTGTGCTCTCTGGATACGTATTTCTAAAAGCTCCTTGTTTGGTTAAAATGCCTTTTCATATTGTATTCCTTAACTACTGACACACATTCATTGCACAATAAACACATTGGCTTTGCGTTCAGTACAGTTGGTAAAATAAATAAGTATTTATTGGTCCACTCATTGTTGAATCTACAATTTTCTCAATTTTCTGTTCTTACTACAGTAGCTAGAGTAGAGAGAGACATGTTATAGCAACATGAGTAAAAAATAAAAAAAAATCACTGAGTACATAGTATTTTTAAGGAGTTAATGATAAATTGGAAATAATAAGTTATAAAACCACCTGCTTTCTCGTTATCCAATGATCCAAATAAACATACAAAAAAGTTTTATACAAGCATCATCGCTTGGCTTCTGGGTAGTGTAGTTTTCAAAGCAATCCATTATTTTTTATAGGAGAATAACAACGGTAAAAGACTGCTTGCACAGTTTTTTTTTAAAGGTGGAGTTGCAAAGCAGATTTCCATTCCCAAAATGACAATTCTGTTCCCAATGCCTAATTCCGCGATTCTGTCCGTGATTCCGTCCATGATTCCGCGATCGTGGAACATCAGTAGCCCTACTGTAGTTAGGAAAGGGTGTTATTTGAGAATCTTGGGAGAAGCAAGTCAAGCAGAAAGTGCATCCAACGTAATATGTATGTGCCTATCACAATTTGGTTGCTTTAGTTTTAAGGTTTGTAGATTATGTAATGAATCACCCTGGTTCACTGCATGCAGTCTAATTAATGTTAACTAGAAACACACTGAATTCTTGAAACAAGAGTCTACCAATGTTTTACCTACAGTATTCCAGTTTTCTGCATTCCATAACTAGATAATGACTAGTTTGAATCCTAAGTGTTATGTACGGTAATCTTGCAGTAGACAACAAATACTGAAAGGCTTTCCTTTTGGTTTATATGTCTTACCAGTACACATTCTTATATACAAGCATTTTCGATTTGGGGGTGATTTAGATGATTTAGTTAGATGAAATAAATGCACTCGTACTATATATCCACTCTGTTCAAAGAAAAGGAGTTAAATCACTGAAATATTAATTGTTAGAGTATATATACTGTAGAATATTGGTGTTTATTTATATATATAAATATTTTAGTAGTCGTTAAATCTTATATGATTCTATTTTCTTACTTTGACCTTCAGTTTCTTCTTATCTAAAACACGTGGCTAAATGTAGCAGTATGAATTACAATGGTCTTATCAGTGATGTAGTCTTCACTTTGAGGAATAATGAATTATTCTTTTAGGTCAGCATCACTGAAGATGTATGGCAAGCAAATAATCATTTAGAGATATCTTAAAATATTTAAAGGTATCTGTAAAACATTTTGAGATATCTGCATTGTGCAGTTTTTAAGATATCTAAAATTAATTTTAAGATATCTGTAAATCAATTAGAGATATCTAAAAATGAAATAAAGATATCTCAAACTGATTTGCAGATATCTTTAAATGAATTCTAGATATCTCTAAACCATGTGGATTTTGCTAGCATGTCATTTAGAGATATCTTAAAATGCAATTTAAAATATCTTTAAATAAAGCATGGTTTTTAATGATAGCTCTAAATCATTTTGAGATATCTCTAAATTACCTGCCCATTTAAAGATATCTCTAAATTGTTTTAAGATATCTCAAAATAACTTCCTGTCTGTTTAAATATATCTTTAAATAATTTAAAGATATCTAAAAATAAATTCCTGTTCATTTAAATATATCTCTAAATGGACAGGAAGTCTGTTCAAACATAGAACATTTTCACAGGAAGCCATTTAGAGATATCTGTAAATGACTTCCTGTCTATTTAAAGACATCTGTAAATCATTTTAAGATACCTCTAAAATACTTCTTGTTAATGTAAATATATCTTTAAATCATTTTAAGATATCTCCAAATGACAGTTCGGCATGCCATGCTAGCAAAATCCACATGGTTTACAGATGTCCACATATTATTTATAGATATCTGCAAATCAATCTGAGATATATTTATTTCATTTTAAGATCTCTAATTGATTTACACATATCTAAACATTATTGTAATTGTAATTTCAGCAAACAATGCTGCTGTAATTGCCATTGTAATTATAACTGACCCCAGGTCTGCCATGAACACTATTGCAATGAGCAAATGTATTAATAAAGCTTTTTTTTATTTCATTATGTAAGTGCACATCTAAAGTTGGTTATTAAAGCAAAAAAGAAAAGAGATACTGTATCTGGTACATCTGGTAACATCCTTGGTTAAGGTAGGCTTTCAGGTAATCTGTCAATACTTCACTGCCGAAGTCATTTAACCTGAGCAGTGTGTTTGGGGATCAAAGACTCTCACCAAAACGATCACAAAGACATAGGAAGAGCAGGCATAACTACCTCAAAGTAAGATTTGCAATTAGAAATGTCTTTAACCGAGTGTAGTGACAAATGATTTTTGATTCAGAAAAACTTTATATGAAAGAAGGATATACTTCCAATCTAAACACATGTGCACGAGTTACAAACTGACTTTGGAGAAGGCCTCAGTACAGCTCAGTGCATGTGATATTTTTATATCAGAAAGCACAGATATCCAAGGAGTCAATTCGAAAGAGAGGAAAAGACAAAACTTTACAATATTTGATATTTATACCTTTTGTAATCAATTATTGACTCCCCTTCAACCCAACTGGCTTCTGTCTAATAATTGAGGTAGTTCTCTTATTACACACGGCGAGCCTACCACATACTTCCTCTGTGGGAAAGGGGGCAGTGCTCTCTGACCTTATGGTCCACAATGTGCTACCTGCAGCAGGGCGCATACATCTTGTCTTTTAAAATACCTCCCCCAATCTCAGGGTCAGCCACGTGTAATGCGGCATGGTGCATCGATTTTGTCTTTTAATGTACCTTCCCCCCGTCTCAGGTTCAGTCATGTGTAATAAGAGAATTCTAAACTTGGACAATACTGCATTAAAACAACTATAAAAGCACATTTAATTATTAGTTTATTTGGCAGATGCCTTTATCCAAGGCGACTTACAGAGACTAGGATGTGTGAACTATGCATAAACTGCAGAATCACTTACAATTACATCTCACCCAAAAGACGAAGCACAAGGAGGTTAAATGACTTGCTCAGGGACACATAATGAGTCAGTGGCTGAGGTGGGATTTGAACCGGGGACCTCCTGGTTAAAAGCCCTTTTCTTTAACCACTGGACCACACAGCCTCATCACATTCACTCACAATTTAAACATAATGATTCTTAATTATAAAAGACACACGCACACTGCAAAACATAATTAATAACATAATTAATACCTCATGCAGAAAGCCATTACTACACTAGTACAGTACCACATATATTTTTTTTTTATTAAAAACTGCATACTGTAAAGCCATAAATTGAGCACGCTCTGAATTTTCAGGCATTTCTAATGCGACATGATCTGAAATGATAAAATTACAGTAAAAATTGACCATGTGATTATCGCCAAGTTTTGATCCGCAGTGATTACAATTTAGTATTATCTTAACCAATTCATTCTGCTTCAGATGGCCTTCAAAGCCATAATAAAATAGCTTGTTAATAAACGTTCTGCCAATAGAAATATCTTATTTTGTACAAACAGTTGCATGGGCACAAGCAGTGACAATATTACCGTTCTTAAGAACCGTGCATTCAAAATCATAAGTTGATTTGAAAGAGTACTGTACTACTAGTGTTACAAGTTTACAATCACATATTCCACATCATATACAAAGTAGTGTTATGTGCAGAAAAATAAATGAAAAGCAATATGCCAGTAATTTGTGCCCCGGCACAAATTAACCACTGCCTACACATACATATAAAATAGGTGTACTTTCGATGGGCTAGTAAACATTTAAATGGCAAGTAAGTAACACAAATGTTGTTTACTTCAAAGCAACATGTCAGTTTTAACAATAGAAAAACACTTTTGATATGCATGTATTGATGCATAAAGATGCCGTTAGATAGGACTTAATTCTTCAACTATTTAATGTTTACTTCACTTCTATCAAATTATCACACACAGAATAATCACACTTGAAATGTATTTTTGTTTATGACTGTAAGTCACCCTGGATAAGGGCATCTGCTAAGAAATAAATAATAATAATAATAATAATAATAATAAATGAATGTCAGCTCTCACGTCTACGAACTGCTGTTTTCTAAACATTTTTTAAGCAGAAAAGTGCCCGATTTGTGTGTGATAACATGGACAATATATTTACTGGAACATTTTGTTTATTTTAGAAAGTTGTAAGTTTCAGAAAGTGGTACATTTGTATTGCTCAGCCTTTTGTTGACTGAAATAAGTGCCTTTAAAATTTCAGTTGACAGAAATCCCAACTCTGCAAAAAAAAATGTTTTCGGTTATAGATTTAAATTGCTAAATGGCATGAAAGATATTTTAACAAAGGGTTGTTTAAAGTAGATGTCTAGAAGTATTTTACATGAGTGAAAAGCTGAGTCATCTAATTTATAGGACAAAGTCAGTGTTTATCTGTTTGAGGAATCATCATTATAATGAAAAACAACAGCAATAAAAGCAGTGGAAGACACTTAAAAGTTTACTCTTTGCATACAATTTAAAAATGTTACATTGATTTAGTTCCTAAAATCTATTAAATAAACAAATTAATGCTAATAAGATAATATATAGGTCAATGTGAATTCAACCAATTTCAAAAACATCACGGCAACTGTTTGTACCTCATAAATCTATGGTTCTTTAAATTAAGCTTTATTTAAAAAATGCTACTGCTTTTAGAGTATCTTACAGACAGGATCTGCAATTTGTCTATATATACACTACCGGTCAAAAGTTTTAGAACACCTCCATTTTTCCAGTTTAATGTCTCAATGTACTCTGATATTAAAGCATAGAACAAATAAACAATTGGAGATAAAAAAAGAAATCATGGAATCATTTTGTTTAACAAAATTTAATCTAAATTTTTGACTCATCAAAGTAGCCACCTTTTGCAAATATAACAGCCGAACACACTCGTGGCATTCTTTCTACAATGGAAATCAAATATTGTTCGGAAAGTTCTTCCCAACACTGTTGCAGAAGTTCCCACAAATTTGTTGCACTTGTAGGTTGCTTTGCTTTCACCCTTCTGTCCAGTTCATCCCAAACCAGCTTGATGGGGTTAACGTCTGGAGACTGTGCTGGCCATTCCATGATTTGAAGCCTACCGTCTTGTTCTTTTCTTCTAAGGCAGTTCTGACATAGCCTGGAGGTATGTTTTGGGTCATTATCTTGCTGTAGGATGAACCCCTGACCAACTAGGCGTATACCAGAGGGTATTGCATGGCGCTGCAAAATGCTGTGGTAGCCGTTTTGGTTCAGGGTGCCACTCACTCTGTGCAAGTCGCCGACTCTGGATCCAGCAAAAGAGCCCAAGACCATCACGCTTCCTCCTCCATGTTTGACAGTTGGTGTCACACACCGAGGAACCATCCTTTCGCCTACTCGACGGTGTACAAAAACCCTGCGTGATGAGCCGAAGATTTCAAATTTTGATTCATCGGTCCATAAGACCTTCTTCCAGTCTTCAGTAGTCCACTGGCGGTGCTTCATGACCCAGGCAAGCCTCTTTTTCTTATTTTGCCATCTTAGCAATGGCTTTCTTACTGCCACTCGACTTGTCAAACCTGCAGCTCCAAGTCTTCTCTTCACAGTTGAAACTGAGACTTGCTTACTTCGACCAGTGTTAAGCTGTGCTTGAAGCTGTTGTCCTGTGAGCCGCCTATCACGCAAGCTGTTGACTCTCAGAAACTTGTCTTCTGATTCTGTTGTGGCTTTGGGTCTGCCAGACCTCTTCCTGTCAGAGTTTCCTCCAGTTTCCAAGTGCCTTTTGATGGTGTAGGAAACTGTACTCACTGACACCTTGGCTTTCTTTGCAATTTCTCTAAAGGAAAGACCTACACTTTTAAGGGTTATAATGGTCTGTCTGTCTCTTCCTTTGTTAATTGCCTTTTCTCGCCATTATGATAGCAATATACTACTTCCTGCAGTACAATACTGTCCAAATAATGCTTAAGAGGGTGTAGTAACACAGTCTGTTCCAACACTGCTTTATACAGACAGAGGGTTTGTAAGTAATCAACAAAAGTTGGGACACCTGTAGGAATTGTTAGCATCAACTTTCAAGGCTTAATTTACTTCCATTGCTGCAGAACAGCTGTAAGTTGTTAACCCATTACTGTTCCCTGAAAAGGCCTTTTGTATAACTCTGAAATGTACATTATTTTCAGTTTTGGTAACCTAAACTTTTTTTAACCTCTGGCAGTTTATCACTACCTTTGTACCATTTCAGGTTATTCACTGGACTTGAACTGCTTAAATTTCAATAAAAACTGGAAAAATGGGGTGTTCTAAAACTTTTGACCGGTAGTGTATATATATACAGTATATATATATACAGTATATATATATATATATATATATATATATATATATATATATATATATATATATATATATATATATGAAGGCTGTATTTGCATCCTGAGCCATTCGAAAAAAAGGCATAATACCACAGTAGTGACGACAAAAAGTGATAATTCTTCTAGAGGAAAATATATTTGAATTTTGACCCATTCGCTGGTTCATTCATATCTCAGAGAAACTGGAGAGGAAAGGGAAATTAAAACAAGGTAAAAGCAATCATCCAAATAAAGCTGAAGCACTAACGAATAACGACATAGAACGCCTGTACAGCACTGAAACACTACTTTTAAAAAGAAAAAAAAACTGTACTGCTGAACCTCGTCATCTTTAGTATTAGCATCACAAAGGTATCCATATAAAAAAAATATAAAAAATAATACATGTGCCTCTTCAGTGATTTACAGGAAAACAATTCCATCTCGGGTTTCTGTGACAGTTTATAAATTACTCGACCTTCGGCGGTCTCGTAATTTATGACGTCACAGAAACCCTGGATGGAATTATTTTCCTGTAACACACTGAAGCCCATCTATTATATTATATTATATTATATATATATATATATATATATATATATATATATATATATATATATATACTGTATATATATGGTCACTAACACACTGCTGGTAACCTGAGATACTAGACATGCAATTTATCAGTGACTGAGCATTTGGAGGTGCTTGTGACAAGACCATCTGGAGTACATCAGCAAAGCAAAACACTCAATAGATTATTGAGGAATAAGATAAAAGCATTGACATTTGTGATCAAAACACTACTGAATAGGCTAATGCATTTAGGTATTATTTGTTTAAATATTTATCTTATGAATAGATGAAGTATGTTATATTGCATTAACAGGATGGAATGTTTCACATTAATGTGTAAAAAGGTATAATAACATAGACACTATTTCATAACTTATTTGTGTCTGTCTTTGTTATAAATTAAAGGCATACTATATTAGACTTTTCCAGATATTACATTTAAATGTCAACCTTATTCATTTTGAGATTAAAAAAAAAGATTAGACAACTGCATGAATACAGTGTAACTTTTTGCTGATATAACATGACATTTTTATTGAAAATATCCATAATTTCAATTCCTCCTAGCTTTCAGATTTCTTTTTTCTTCATTTTTTTTCTGTTTTTTGTGCACATTTTGCATTTTTTGTTGATGTTATATATGAGTGGCACTAAGATAGGATGCTGCATATTTATGGTACTGTGGGTGCTTATTTTATTATATCCAGCTACATTTGGAGCCTATGGCTGTGATTTACAAGGCATTAATACTGTAGCTTGTCTTCTGTCTGTTTCATCCTTTTTTATATAGTTCATTTTCATGTCAGCAGATGCAATAAATGTGCCTTAAAATTGAAATTAAATAGAGGCTTTCTGTAGTTCTAGGAGCAAGGCTCAGCTCGCTACGTTAATCCTATTGGTTCCTTAACCTATATAGTCGAGGTTCACCTTCCAGTGCTTGTTCTGCAAGCCTTTCTCTTCCACCACCCTACCGCCTCCTTTGCAACTGTATCTCCCTTCTGGGGGTCGGTAGTCCTCCATCACCCGGCATTGGTGACCTCTGACCGACGTTGGAGGTCGCACCTCAAACGAGGGCGGCTCCTATCGGTCCAGAAGGCGAGATCCTGGGCCAAAGTCAATCATCCCACACTACACTTTCCATCTTACAATGCCGAGCTTCGATCTTTGAATTACACGATTGCTTAATACCCCTGTTTTAGTTTCATGTTGGCGCAGCCCCCCTCATCACAAATATAAATCAAATACAAAAGCATGCCATCAATATTGTTGACAGTAATACCCTGGCCTTATGCATGGAAATATAATACTTTTCATATTTCTCTTTCCAAGTATAGTCTATGGCATTTTTTGTCAAACAATATTTTAATGCAAAAAAGGCCATTTGTTATTTATTTATTTATTTATTTGTATCAGGTCATTTATCATAGCATTTATTAGCTTTAAAACATTTAACACATAAAAGTAAAATGTAGCACTTAAATTCTTAAATCAATCCATTCACAGCCTTTAAAACGCCTTGCTAGCATTTATCAGCCAGGAACACAGTATGTTGAACCACTGGACATGCGACTGGATCCATGATTCTAACCATTTGGAACTGATCAGAACATGTGCTAATTGGTGTACCAATAAGGTACACCAATTAGGTTTCCTATTTTTGTAATTAATCTTTTTCTTTGTTTCAAACTCTATACGTACAATGTGGTCATAAACCTACAGTAAGCGTTATTCCTGAGTTTCGACCATACCTTTCATTGAAAAGGAATAGAGACTCTGGCAGTGTGTGACTTTTATGGCCTTAGCGAGATGAATCCGAAAAGCCATTCAAGTCAATAGTGTCATGTGCATCCCAGATCATAAGACTTTCAAAATGTGTCCATTTGCATGATAATCAGTAATGAAGATACTCAAAAGATAAATCAGTCAAATAAGATCACCAGTGTTTTCACATCTGTTTTTAAGTTAAGCCCCTTTCATACTTGCCCTCCTACCCGGGTCCCTGGCTACGTAGCTGGGTCGTACTCAGGTTGACCCGGGTCGCAGCGTTCCACCACAGGATGTGGGTCGACAGGCTTTGACCCGGGCGAGCGAGACCAAATGCATGACGTTTGTTCGCAAGCCGAGGAAATACAAGCAGACAATAGTCTGACAATACATTGCCTAAAATTTCAAAATTCACAGGAAAACAATTACATTTCAAACACAGTATCCCAATATATATTGATATTGTTTCCTAACGAATCCTGTGATTATATCATATTTTTGTAATCAGTGTGTTTTTGTTTTTTTGGTTTTTTTTGTGTGTAGCTGCCCAGGTAATATTGCATGAATCAAGTTAACTTCACTGATCAAGAGCCAGCAACATATGCTTGCTGATCACACATTGATTAAGATCCAGCTACATAGTGCTGATTAAGCTGTGTGCTCACAGTAATCACAATTCAAGTACATACACAATTATTATATCATATTGAATTGTATGTCACTTTATGTAATACATACTGTATTTGTCCAAAAATTGGAAACTTTGCAATACCATCCGCTAAGTGTGTATACATGTCATCAGATTAAAGCCTCATCTTTAATTCCTGGTTGTAACACCAGCCTATGGTCATTATATTTCATATTCATGCTCTGACTTCCTTGAAATTAAATTACTGGTATAGAGCAGTGATGTTTCTACATGAGGGCCTTGAGAATGAAATCCCTCATAATAAATGGTATACTCTGCAATGTTTAATATTTCAAGTCTGTGAAGGTTTCTGTACTACCCACATGGGAGAAACATCCCAGATTGGGGGGGAGCTGTTGTACACTGTAATGACAAACAAACCATATGCTTTTGTAATTAGGGAAGCTCTATGTATAGTATTTCTGGTAGTATAACAAGTACTTTTTCATATTAAATGAATCCCAATCATTTGACTAAATAGGTTTCAGACTTAATCTCATCAAATATATTTCACATGTACAAAAATACCCTATACTGATGATATATCTGCAAATGGTATCCCCACTTTGTAGATAGCGCTATATATCTGCTGGCTGATCCCTTTTATGTGTGAATTAAATAAGTCAGCATAATTATGTAAGCAGTACAGGTTAGTACTCACCTAATGTGTATGAAACCAGTTCCTTCCATTGGCTACTATAAACTGAAGCAGAATTCTGCATGTGTAATCCCATATCACAATTCAGACTTGTGACCAAGGATCACTGAGGTATGTTTAATCAAATAAGATTAAAGGGTACTTTTACCTTTGATTTCATGAGCTGATATAAAACCATACCATGCATCCTTTCAATATATTACTTGGCAAATTATTTATATTATTCAGATTTTTGCCAGAAAAGCTGAGATGTTAAATCTGCTAGACTGTGAATGTTATAATGCTCTAGGTATCAAATTTATAACACAGACAGGAGTATAGTATTATAATATGATTCATGCTATCAGTACATTGTTTACAGCAGTAATTCAATGGTTTGTAAAAAGGGAATGTAGGTTGAAACCCATCTGGGAGCATCTTCATGTACAACATCACTAACTGTGTAGGATTGGATGAGGCAATTGTATTTTTGTATCTGCAGCCAAGGAGTTTTGCTTTACTACTCAATTGTAATATTCAAGGAAAAGCAGACCTGGAAGAGATGCCAGTTAAAAGTTCAGGAAAATCATTACACGCTAGCTTGAATGATGTGAAAAACTTACAACAGCGAGTTGAAAAGGGGCTATGAAGCATACAAAAAATAGAGTTGTGAGGAGATTATTTGTGCAGCTCTATCAGTTTTAGCTGCTCTAGTGCTTGTAGAGTTAGGAATGAGGAGAAAGACAAGCAGAGAAATGGTCTAAACTGGGTGTACTTTAGTTGAACTCAAGAACACATGCCCTGCTAACACTGCAAATACTGTTAGAAATTCTGTTATTCCCTTTTTATTTTCTTTACGTATTACTTATCCTACAATAATATATTATGTGTGCTTCACTGTTGTGTTTATGTGTAAATTAATTACCAAGATCTATTCCAGAAAAAAAAAAATCTATTTTTTTTAGCTGTTTAATTAATTCGGTCAATTCACATAGCCTCTTTAAATGACATAAAATGTGGTGTATCATAAGTTCAAGGAATTCAATGGACTGCCTGCAAAATACAAATGAAAGAACTAGTTCCTTATGCAGTTAGAAAGGTTAGATTCAGGTGGATAAAGGCACTGACAATATATTGAGAAAAGATCCACACTGCCAGTGAACAAAATGAACCTTCCATCAATTGTTGCAGGCTTGTGGAATGACAAGAGGAAATATTGACTAAAGGGATTGAAACTGGGGCAAAGAAAAACACAGACCATGGACTCATGGAGTCTTAATAATGAATGACAGGGCCTGCCTTAGGCTTAAGGGGCCTTAGTCAGTGATGATTAAATGTGGGGTCCAGAACATCAAATGAATGCTACAGTAGCAACCACATCTTAAAGTTAGTATGTAGGTGCATCATTTAATCATATGCACCTACATATACTAACATTAAGATACAGTAAATAATATTAATGATATTAATGTTAATGAATACTTGTTTCAGCTTATTTGTTAGACTGCATCATTTTATATGATTCACAACTTCAAAGCACTCAGAATTCCAGTCTACTTCAAACATATCACGTATTAACTTTTTCTAGTAATGCCCAACTATAAGTGGTTTCTGACAGGTTGGCGGTGAGAATATCCAGGCAGAAATAAATACATAAATAAATAATAACAATAACAACAAAAATCCCTCTTTGACACTCTGTGTGCAATGCCTCTTTGCCCCCCACCTCTTCAATTAGTTTTTTGTGTTTTGTGTTACAGTAAATATTTTTAACAAAATGTACCCCCTATCTAATCACACCCAGATTTGTAATATTTTGTAAAAGGGAAATTCTGCCACATCTCTGGCAGAATTTGGCAAGATTCATAGCAGCCTGTAATATTATTTTAATTTTCTTTTTGAAGAAGAAAAATTATTCGTAAACAAACGTACTTAAAAAAGAGGGTATTGTAAATGTGAGTAGATGTAGTTTAAGTCATTATTATTATTATTATTATTATTATTATTATTATTATTATTATTATTATTATTATTATTATTATCATTATTATTATTATTATTATTCCATTCAGACAATGTTAGCTGTTAAGTCTACTAATTGCTCATGTAACCTTTTGACTTGCTGAACAAAGATTTAATTGATAACTGTAAAAATGCGCTACGACATGTTTGCGATCACTTTCCCACACAAGACGAACCTTCTCTCCTGTGTAAGTGGCTGTGTGTTTTGCGTGCACGTAACAAGCACATTAAATCTCACGGCACATTAAGTCTCACGGCAGTCCGGTCGAGCGCAGGGTCCCCTAAAGGGTGGGGGCCCTAGGCTGCCGCCTCCCTCCGCTTGCCTTAAAGCCGGCCCTGACTCTCATTACAAAGGAGCAAAAGTTGAAAAAAGCTACATTTACCCAACTCTTCAAAAAGAGTTTCATAGAACAGACATTTCATTCTCAGTATTATACATGCATATACTCAGCAATATACACAAAGAGTTAGTGAGAGAAAGAAGGAAGTGATGGTTAAAGAGAAATATTAACGTCTGATTGGATTAACTTCCCTCAAGACACCTTCCTTGTTGAGTCTATGCTAGGCAAGTCCGTCTGAAACGTAACTGAAAAAAATCAATTAAAAAAATAACCTTTGTCAGGTTGACAGATACGAAGTTAACGATACTACTACTACTACTACTACTACTACTACTAATAATAATAATAATAATAATAATAATAATAATAATAATTTTGGTTTACTTTTGCCAGTCTTACTTGTCTTGAAAAACGTCTTAAATGGTGCAAGCACATTCCTTCTTGGTTTGATTGAATGAGCACAAAAAGCTTAATATGAAATGTGAAAATTAATTTTAATAAAGAAAGACACGTTTTTAATAATAAAACTTTTCTAGCGTACTTCACTAAAGTAAACCATGATTTAGTTATTTTGAAATACCACGGCTTCATATTATTACTAGAAGCGCCCGTCAAGTCCAGTGTGCCTGACACATTAACAGAACATAAACAACCAATCACAGAATATGCAGTCTGGTAGACACGCCCCCCTGCTCGCGCCGCAGTTTTGACCGAGAGCTCTCAGCTGTCAGTCTGGTGCGCAACAAAACAGCACAGATGCTGTATAACCTGCTGAAAGAAATATTACAGCAAGGCTGAGCTCTTTTTCTGTTAGTTTGGGGAGGCTATAGCCTGTTCAGCCCACCCCCCCACCCCCTCAGTGTGCCACTGATGAAGTGCAAATAGCTGGCCTGCACCTGTTCTGTTGTGTGGTACAATAGTGATTACATGACTGTTACCTACAATCAATATCTTTTTTTTTTTTTCATGGCATACTTCTGATAGGATATGCATTAGATAAAGGTAACTGTCCACTTTGCAACAGATTACTTATTGCTTAATTTCTTCATAGATGTGTATGCTTTAAGCACAAAGACCATATAGTTGAAGATCACAGATAAATATAATGAAATCCATAGAAATGACTTTGAAAAAAAAACTTGGTTAAGATGAACTTATTATCATAAGCAATTCCAGGCTCAGAAGTCTGATGGAACTGAAAATGAAAATGATGGAACTCCACATTCACAAAAAGTAATCTTTTTTTTGTAATTAGAGCTTCAGATGCTTGAAATGCACTACAAGGCCTTGGTAAAATGTATGTATTTCTATTTAAAATCCAGATTGTATTTATGTGAATGCATTCTTTAATGATCAAACAAACAGGTTTCCTTGGAAACACAAATGCAAAAGTCTGAATTAAGTCACTGAATTAAGTCACTTGATGAGTTTGCGTGCAGTACAGTACTGTCACTGTTATAATACAAAGTTACCTCTTCTCTTCTGCATTTGAGAAAAAAAAACATAATTCACTGCAGTACATTAACATGTATGTATCTTTGTAGGTGAACTAGAGATTTGTAACCTAATGCATTGTTTTTTTAAATTCTAGATTAAAATGTATTTACTATTATATTGTTTACGATAGTGTACACTGAAGTCCTATTCCTAAAAAAGCAATAGACACACACTATACTGTCCCTTTATTAAACAACTGTTATCCAATTTGACATGATGTGGTCTTCTTCCTAGGATGACCAGATAGCAAGAGTGAAAAATCTGGACACTTTCAGTTGGTGAGGGGAGGAAAGAAACCTCGTGAACTACTGCACAACGCAAGCGACGGAAACTACATATC
The DNA here is from genome assembly GCA_030684275.1 of Acipenser oxyrinchus oxyrinchus. Taxonomy (NCBI): domain Eukaryota; kingdom Metazoa; phylum Chordata; class Actinopteri; order Acipenseriformes; family Acipenseridae; genus Acipenser; species Acipenser oxyrinchus. The sequence goes on from CM060254.1 coordinate 43,547,382, forward strand.
TTTCTTTTGTAGATAGGCTTTTTTTTCATTCCTTCGCCTACCTGTGTGCATTGCACTTAGGCAAAAACAAAAACTTAGAGAACTATAATTTTAGGAAAAAATACTCCATAGCAGTTAACATTCTTGTTTACTGTTCAGATGACAACGATGTTTTAATCAGCCTATCAGTGTGTCTGTACTGGCTTTTCTGTGACCTGCTGTACTGTACGTAGCAGGTGGGACAAAGTCAGTGCTGCATTGTTTTGATTTAGGTTGCTAAAATCTAGTTTTCAGCATTAGACGTAAAATACCAAAAATGGATGACAAAGCAAAACAAGCAAAGTATATTTTGGCTGAGGATCGTGTCAAGACATTTCCCAAATAAACTGTAGATGCAGATGGAGGGAGGCAACATCCGAAGAATCCGACCCTTCCTCACCAACTATGCCACCCAGCTCCTGGTCCAGGCCTTGGTACTCTCCCGCCTAGACTACTGCAACTCCCTCCTGGCTGGCCTCCTTGCATCCGCCACCCGTCCGCTCCAGCTCATCCAGAACTCCGCTGCCCGCCTGGTGTTCTCGCTGCCTCGCTTCTCCCACGCAACTCCACTACTCCGCTCACTCCACTGGTTACCGATCACCGCTCGCATCCAGTTCAAGACTCTTGTACTAGCCTACAGATGCCTTGACCAGACTGCACCCAGCTACCTCCAGACCCTCATCTCTCCCTACACCCCCACTCGACCTCTCCGCTCCGCCTGCACTAGAAGACTGTCTCTACCTCCTCTACGCTCCCCTGCCTCCAGAGCCCGCTCCTTCTCCACCCTCGCTCCGCAGTGGTGGAATGACCTACCTACAGATGTCAGGACCGCCCAGTCCCTGACCACATTCCAGCGCCTCCTTAAGACTCACCTCTTCAGACAGCACCTGTAGAACTCCTCTGTTTCTCCCCTGGGACACTTTCACCCTTCCTTAAATATGCTTTACTTACTCTTATCTGCCCCTATTTTACTGCATTTAATCCTGTACTTCAGAGTACTGTAATCTGCCAAGTGTTTAAACTGTAGTATTTGGTATTTAATCATATCTTGATGTAACTATCACTGTCACTTTTATCTGCTGTATTATTGAATTGTATTTTGTCACACTTGTACTTGCTTGAACTAGTCATTGTATTTATCTTGCTCTTATTGTATTATTACCTGTACTGTAACACTTGAAATGTATTTGCTTACGATTGTAAGTCGCCCTGGATAAGGGCGTCTGCTAAGAAATAAATAATAATAAAATAATAATAATAATTGTTTTGCACATCTTGTAATGTGAATTAAATAAAATACGATCGATCGCTATAACTTCAGAATCACAGATTAAACAAAAGGGTACTACAGAAGCTGCTGAACAGAATGTAAAACAAACTACAGCTTTCAGAAAACAAACTGGAAAGTCAGCACAGACAAAAAAAGTATTCCTGTGTTGGTTAAGTTAAATCAGCACTACAGGTACAATCAAGCACAGCTACCTCGGTTCAAACAACCTGCTGTTTACTTTTTAAACGCTGTTAGAATTTTAGACCTGAATAGTCAAGTTTTCTTTGTTTTGACTCTGTACTAATAAAATAAATTCCTGGATGGGACAAATACCATGACAACGAACGTGCTGCATATATGGACTTTATTAAAGAATGCCAGATACCTTTGGGTAACCAAGTTTTGGGACTGTTTCTAATCGATTTCCACATCTGTATAACTTGGCAAAGCTTTGCCTTACACTTCCAACCAATTCAGTGGATGCAGACGTGCAGTCTCAATGTATGGGCAAATCCACACCAGACAGAGAATGTCGGCAGCAACTGTTGGGAGATGTTGCATGCTTGCCTTTTAACAAATGACAGCACTCTGCTTTAGTAAGGAATTAAGTACCGCTATTTTTAGGCTTTTATAGTGCTCTGAAATATGAGGTGTATTTAATGATTAAACAGTTCAGCGAAATGTCCGTGAAATCCTAATTATACTCTTAATCCTAATTGGGTGACTTGACCATGGGCATATGATTGAATCCATTTTTTCCCCACTGTGTTTGGTACTTTGTTGCTTTTTAGTGACAGGCTTGTCAACAACACCAGCCATCATGACACTTCGCCAGTAAAACCGGACGCACAGGTGCACGCACTAAGAAAAACACATGACACATACAACATCATATGTCTGCAGGTTAATGTGATTGGATAGCCGCATAGTTGCAGTGCAAACTCACTCAAACAACATGCCCTAAACCAGAAGAGTATGCTGTTGCACCGCGAGACAGTACAGAAGCCACATATACGAAATTTCCTAACGTGAAAATAAAAATTTCACATTTTACGCCTGGGTTTTCAACATTTACTCTAAAAATCGGGACAAATGGCATCCCGACAGTACCTCGATCGGGACGCGGGACAAAGCCCCTAATATCGGGACGACCCCGATTTTACTGGGACGTCTGGTCACCCTACTTCTTCCCCTGAAGTAATCCTACACAATATATATATATATATATATATATATATATATATATATATATATATATATATATTGTGAGGGATGGAAACCATGGGGGGTGAGGAAAGGATATCAGGAATGTGGGGTTCCTGATAGAATGTCCTCAGATAATGAACCCCTTACACAGAACAATAGAGTAAGAAAGGGAAAAAACTACAACTCCCATAAACCACTCAAAACCAGGAAGGTAGAGGAGCCAATTAACCAGCAGGCAGGTATAAAAAGGGAGCAGTACAGAAAGACAAGTTGGGTGTAAAGGCTTGGAGGAAGTTTGTGCTGTACCTTCAACCTCCAAGTGAAGGGACAGAGAAGATTGTGTTTGAAACAAGTCTGCTAGGTATTCCTAGTGTGTGGAGTCAAACGCTAAGAGACAGAAGAAACGTCAGTGGATCCAACTGTAGATCCAGAGTGAAGCATTTCCTATCTTTGGATCACTACACAATTGGAATTAAAACGGTGTCAATTTCAAATACGTTGCGTTCGAGCGATTCTGGAATGCAGAGAACAACACAGAGCTAGTGTGAGTACAACAATCTTTTATCATTTGAGTTATTTAAAAATATACCATGTATAAACAAAAGGTGCAGGTGTACTTACCGTGTCTTCTCCTTCGTGGAACAAAGTCTGTTTAATTTATGGACTGTGTTACTCGGCAGCATTGGACTTACTGCTGCATATGTAAATAATCGGGCCTAGTGTTTGTTTTAAGCTGCATGGAGCAGTGTATTGCCTGTGTTTAGTTTGTGTTTGCAAAAGGCCTTATTAGTTATATTTATTTAAAAAGATATGTTGTACTGCGCTTACATTCAGAGGAGTATTATACTTTTATATCGCATTGAAAGGCTGACTGTAAGAGCCCGCATAACTCCCCGCAAGGACTGTGATATTTTACCTGCAATAAAAGGGACACTGCAGACAGAAATAATTGCACCAATCAGAAGAATAAAACCCCTGTTTATTTAAGCAGAAACATGTTCTGACAACAATTGCATTTGTAGCAGGCAGCGTGGTCACGACTGTACAAAGGAAATCAACGAGAGGACGTCTGTCTGGGGACAAAGAAACAGATAGTGAGGAAACACATTCAAGTGAAATATCGCCTGAAACCATAACCTGTTATACTTACCCAGTCTTGTGAAGCGTTTCCTCTGCAGGACTCCTGAAAGAACAAGTTCTCCCTGTGAACTTACCGTGACAACACCAGACGATCTACCTGTGGAAGGAAATACAAAGCAACAGAGCTACCAGGACATCAAGGGGAATACAACGGACAGACTTGGAGTGTACATCCCTTCAACCCTGAGGCCTTGTGAACCATACAGTGCACCCAGACACTGGACTTTGGCCAGCTGTAGTAATTACTACAGAATACTACACCCTGCAGTATATAAGAGAAATATTGTTTTTACCTCTTTGAAGGCAAGCTTCAGCAGAATTAGCCAGAGACACAAAAAAAAGTGAAGTTAGAGACCGAGGGCAGGTTTTCTTTTGTTTTTAGATTGTTTATTTTTCTTTCAAATAAAAACATACCTTTTGATTCAGTAATCCTGCTGTTCCATCTCCTCTCTGCAAAGGCAAATCTTGGCTACCACAACAATTACAGAACTCATAGTTCACTATATATAGATAGATGTATAAAAAAAAAACTGTTTTTATCTTGAGATTTAAACAAGGGGCATGATTATGGAAGCACAGCCGATACATGATCAACAAAACTGTCATGTTGTGTCAAACAAAACATTTCCAATTTGTTGGTAGCATGCATGCAAAAACAGATTGGTTGTTATTTGAGTTAAGCTACAGTCATGTACTCCTTCTAAATCATGTAATAATTGGTTAATGATCTAATTATTTTACATTTTTAGATTCAGAGTAACCTAATCAGCATCTGACAACCAGCACCTTGAACATATTCATTTTTTTTTTCTTTGAAGAGAGCATTTGCTGGGCCTTCTGTTAATTTCTATTAAATGTCAATCTTTTTTTTTCATTCTTACAGATAATTGCTATGAACATTTGATTTTCCAATCAATGAAAAGATTGGTTTATTGTAGTCACTCGAAGAAAAAAAAAAACTTCATTTAATCCTGCTTATGTTTTAATGCATTTATTCTAGGATTGTCAGCCCGTATTTATTCATGCCATTCTGTCACACAATTACAATGACACATGCTTGAATGATTTTTTTGGTGCTGTTTCATTATAGGAAATCTACTGAAAAGAGTAAAATAGACACTATATAAAGAAATCCTCATAAATATTTGACTTAACACCGCAAGCCATGTAAGAGAAGAAGAAGAAAAAAGATAACAGCATTTGAACCTTACATGGAAGTTGTGCCACGTAAGGTATCTAAAAACAAAAAATGGCCGTAACAGTTTTTTGGTTGTATGCAACACAATAACGTTGCAAACACTGTTCCAGTTATGCCGCATTCACGGATGGCTCATGTCAGCTTGAATACTCCCCTTTATTAATATTGTTAGCTCTTTTTCATGGGTGGAGAGCTTGGTCGCTGACATAAGGGAGTTGTCTTTTTAAGCAGTAAATAAAACAGATTGAGATGTGTTGCTATATGGATTACCATCATTTCATGGGTCTCACATTTTCCTATCGATAAAACTAACATGTGGATTTTTTTTAATGGTACTTTTTTCGCTGCGACTAATGAAATACTTCTGATTGCTGCTTCCAGATATTTCAATGCTGCACTTGCAGCATCCCTGCAGGTGGGTCCCAGAAACACACGAGTCATTGGAAAAGCAGCAACTACTGTAGTTACTGACAGGAGTACGTATGGTGGGTCATTACGTTCAGTGGAAAACAATTAAATAGGTATGTGTTATGTCGAGATCATGAGATCATTCATTGTGTGATCTCAACATAATATATTTCCATGTATTTTTGTCCTCAATGAGCTAATTTAAGTTTGCTTCTCAGTAACACATCTCTGCTTATCTAATTATTATTATTTATTTCTTAGCAGACACCCTTATCCAGGGCACATTATCACATTATTTTTTACATACAATTACATTATTTTTTACATACAATTACATTTTTTTTTATACATACAATTACATTATTTTTTTTTACATACAATTTCCCAATTATACAGTTGGGTTTTTACTGGAGCAATCTAGGTAAAGTACCTTACTCAAGGGTACAGCAGCAATGTCCCCCACCTTGGATTGAACCCACGAGCCTCCGGTCAAGAGTCCAGAGCCTTAACCACTACTCCACGCTGCTGCCCTAATGATATACATGTTTTCAATGTCTCTACACTTCTTCATATGACCTCTTTAAGTACAGCTCTGGCCAAAAGTTTTGCATCTTCCTATAGAATTAACACATTTTGCTTCATAAAGTTGAATGAATCCTGCTGAATAATGTTACATTAACATATTAAATTACATACAGCAGGGAAGGAAACTGGTGTAAAACCTGATGTGTCTCAGAGCTGAAGCTTCCAGCATAGGGAATACAAACGTGCATAAAAAAAGGATCAACTAACCGATCAGAGAAAGCACACGCTTTTAATGGTGAGAGCAAACAAGGAGCTGTTTGACAAACCTCCCACTTTTAGTTTATTAAATTTACATGCATTTCTATTTTAAAAAAAAAATAAAATCTGAAATATAGAGGGTACTAAATTGGTAAAGAGCCCTTACACATTTAAATATAGTGCATGTTCAATTTACTGGCAACGTAGACTCACCCTGAATTAACTGAATTTGAAATATAAAAAAATGAAAAGTGAGCACTGCATCAGGTTTATAAAAGAGTTCAGGATATGAATAATTGGGATATTGAGTGTGATATGAACAAAATTGCAAAATGGAAGAAGTGGAAAGTTGGGGCTCAGTTGACTAACAATCGTCATCACATTTACACAATTTATTTTTTTTCTTTCAAATTTGTCTCATTTTCAGATATATATATATTTTTTTTTATCAGACTCTTGGCAGAAAGCCCTGTTCTCAGCTTGCTTTTGCAAGCCTCCTTGCATGTTAATTGGAGTTACATAACCAAAAATGACTCAGACTTCACTGTGTTTTCTGTGTGTATTTGTACTCTGCATCAGGGTTCAACCTTTGAGTCGGTAAAAACCTCCTGTATGTAAGAAGGTAATGTGGCCTATTTTGATTGCAAAAAGTACTGAGTTCACCTTAATATGTCACCTCAATGCCTGTTAAGGTGCTGTATGCTAATTCATCTTATGAATCCCAGCAAACCCAAGCTTAGGTGACCTACCATGATAAGGCATCAGGCACGACTGCTAGCTGGGGGTGGGGTTGGGGGTGGGAGGGAGGTGGTGGTGTTGTTTGTTTACATTTGTAAATTAGATTAAAAACAAAACTTTTTCGAAGTTATATTAGTTGACTCTCATTTACAAAACTTTAATTTATGAGTTGACCACAAAGTAGCTTTCGTCCTGTTGTTATAGACCTGGCCATAAAGAAATAAAAACAATCTTTTTATTCACAGAGTAATAAAAATGTTTTCTTACTCAATGGTAAGGGCTACAACAACAGGTAGAAAATAAACCCTTTATCACCATGGAAACCATTAGACCTAAGTGGTGTTTTGAAGGGAGCTACAAAATTACCTAGCTTTATGCCATTTTATGTTTTATTTTAATAGCTCAGTCTTTTATATGCTTTATCCATTACTGCTGACTAGGCAATGCCTTTTTTCACCCCAGCCATGCAGTGTATCAGGTGTTGCCAAGCAACCGAACTCTGCAGGACAAAATTCAGACCCTGACTCGTCTCTGACCAGCAGGGGCAACTGTGGCAGGGTGAGGCAAAACAACACTTGCCAAGTTGTAGATGTTCTCTTTAGTTATCTCTTTATCTATAATACATCTCTAACCTCAATACAAAATGCAAAGCCATTGTACACATCAGAAATTAGACTATACAATTAAAACCCTTTAATTGTTTAAAATTAAAAGAGAATACAGGAGTCATTATTTTATTGGAGAATGACTTTAGTGTACATCATGCTGTTTTAAGACTGCTATGTTCCTCCATTTTATCACCTCCCTGACACCCAGCCTGAAGCACTGCTTCATATTAACTTGTTGCCGATTTTAATCCATCCCTAATGTAGTTGTCTGCTCTTGGTCTACACCTACAGTACTGTATGTGCTGTAACATTTAATCTACCATACAATTTCCCTGTTTTAACAGATGTGAATCTTTCACGCTGTTACACATCTCATTGGGAATTTACTTAGTGGTGCACCATTAGATACACATTCGTTCACCATATGTTTTATTCAGCGGTAAGAAAATAGCATAATGATCTGGGTGTTATTAATGCAACTATGAAGTTATCATAAAATAGTTACACTTTTCTATGGCTGCACTGCAAACTCATACAGTAAATCAACATACCTATTTTATTTTTTAGATTTTTCTATTCTAAGACCTGTCACTCTAGGTATTTATCTGCGGGCTTGACATATGCAATCATACCCCCCAGTTTTCAAGCTTAATTTTACTGTAATTATATATGTAATATTTGTTCTTTTTGTGTCTCATCTTGTACCAGTAAAAAAATTGTGTTGCACTAATTTTGTAGAGCAGAACAAACTATGTCATACTGAAAAAAAAGTTACACACAAACTGTACTCGCGAAGCCCCGCACGCTGTCTAGCAAACAAAATTCTGCATTGCACTGCGCTCCTGCGGCAACAATGTGCATGAACTGAGTTTGAGAAACGTTCTTGAACATCTTGCAGCTTGAACAGTTGACGAAGCAAGCAGGCGTTCATCATGTCTCATCTGAAGAAAAAACTAATGAAACTTAAGATGATCACATCATTCTTTTCATCATCTACATTCACGGTGACTGATAATTCAGGTCAGATTTTGTTTACTTTATTTGTTTATTTTAATTATTTGTTTATGTATGTTTTTTTTTCTTTTCGTTATTTATTTGTTGTAGCCTGTGACTTCTATTGGATTTTATTGTTTTCATTTTCACATGCTTTCCCTTCATATGTAGTATAAATATCAGTGTCAGGTCCCTGAAATCCTGAAAAGTACTTGAATTTCATTTAATAAAATAAAAGTATTGGAAAATCCTTAAAAGTGCTTGATTCCCCCGATTCCGACAGTTTGGACAAAACAAAAAATCAGACCTACAAAAAAAAGTCAACACCAAGCCCGAACTAAATCAGCAAACTTCTCATCAGCCAGGACCTTCAATATCTGGACAACAGCAAAGAAACTCTCCAGCAAAGATTAATTCTGTTGATTGTTGGAGTAAACAACAATATCTGGAATACAAAGAGAAATATAAATAGCTGTATTAGAAAGGTTCTGTTGTGATGCAAATAAATGAAATACTGTCTATTCAAGGTGTTACATGAGCCCCTCAGTGGGTAGCATAATATATTCCCGTTTGGAAGCACCCCAAAACTTCAACAGCAGTCACTAAAAAAAAAAATGTAAATATTTAATTTATATAGACCTTTCATGATGCGTAATTCTGAACAGGCTAGATGTAGGGGTGATGTCAGGCCAGAAAGAAACACACAGACAGGTAATACTGGCAGGTGAAACTGAGACACTGTGGCGCTCAGTGTGTTTAATTACACACACAGAAAATAAAATGTTGAACAAAAACAGCACATGGCACTTGAGGCCAAAACAAATATACAAACAAAACGAACAGACACTAACAAACCAGGTGAACGAACACTAAACAAACAAGTATCATGCTGATCTAATTCAGCACGTCTAGCAATTGTAATTATTTTTATTATTATTCTTTTAAAGTTTGCTCCCGTTCTCTCTACACTGGACACCCAACCCCGAGTGAGTGAAAAGTGCATCTATATATACTTTTGTGCCGGGATTCAATTACTAATTAATTATTCACTTGAATCCCAGCATGTGAACTAATTTGTGCAATTCCGTGCTCACATACTTTATCTGCACGTGAAGTGATTATGCAATCCCTGTGCCTAAATACAACTATATATTTTCAATCACTCGTGCTAAACAGACCTATTTATATCCCGTGCACCAATACCTATACACCAACATTAACACACCACACACAACACATAACACATAATCCACACATGGGCGGGGCACACTGCCACAGTAATCTAAAAACAATTGACAGTAAAACAATTTTATTATTTCATTGCATAACATTAAAACACTAACAAGTCCTTAAAAAAAGCTTAACATATTGTAGATGGCATTTAAAATCAATAAATGTGGAAATTCATCCAACCGCATACTTTTCAAAAACTGGCCTGAGACATGACAAATTAAATTCATAAGCATATGTGTTTTCTGCGCTTTAACTTTCTACTTTAACTTGCGATTTATTTATTTATTTATTTATTTATTTATGTATTTATGTATTTGTTTATTTTTTTAACTGAGGCTCACTGATGAACTACAATGATTAATGGCATACTTGCCTGTCAGGTGTTTGGAGTCTTTAGACTTCAGTTTATCTATTTATGTTTAAGCATTTTCTTTTAACATTAACACATTGTAAATTTAGAACACATAACATGATTTTTGATAAAAGAGCAACGAAAATACTTTTGATCATTAAAAGCATTAGTACATTTAACTGTATAATATACTAACTAATACTGCATTGTTTTCAATGCATTGATACATGGATGGAATGTTTAATTAAAATCAACATATGATGTCCTTTTAAATTTAGGTACTTGAAAATGTATTGCAATTTATTTATTTATTTTTTTGGAATCGGCAATTGTTTTTTACCCCATTTTATCCCCAATTTGAAATGCCCAATTTTAAGCCTGGCTCACCGTTGCAACCCCTGCACGTCCTCCAAAACGTGTCATCAGCCGTCCGCTTCTTTTCACTCTGCAGGCCTGCCTGGTGGTTTTTGTTCCAACCGAGCTCTCAATTACTTAATTGAACCCTTAATGGAACTAATCAGAGCTTTTTACTTATTTTAAAGTGTTGGAGATTTCAAGTTAAATATAAAATGATATAAGGAACTTGAATTATCCAACATTTTGTAAGCTAATCAATTTAAGAAGTAAAATTAAGCAAATTATTAGTTCAATTAAGGTTTCAATTCTGTAATTGAGAGCTCGGTTAGAACAAAAACCAGCAGGACACTGGGACCCCAGGACCAGGGTTGAGAACCACTGAATTAAAACATTGCTGTTTATATTATATCCAAAACCTTGTTGGCCCGGGGTAATGTTCACCCTCCCAGAAGAGTACTGGGGTGAGAATTGGCCTGTAACACCGGGAGTGGAATAGCCTGGAGCCGGACCGGAGACCTCCAGGCTATAGGGCGCAACCTGCACTCCACGCAGAGTGCCTTTACTGGATGCGCCACTCGGGAACCCCATGTATTACAATGCATTGACATGATTATTAATACCAGTCCCTTCCACCCCCAGTTTGATTTTTGCGATCATAATCAGCTTAAAGTAAAACACCACAACCACAAACAAAGCGAGGGGGAAAAAAATAGGTTAAAATTTCATCCCCTCCAGGTTTTCAGACAGATCTATGCCCCTGCTGTTTCCACACATTTAGAATATTTTGTAGTCTCTGTCCTGTTAAATTCACAGTTAAATGGGTCTGTGCACGGAAATGTCTAAAAGCATACTCACGTCATCGTAGTGCTGCTATACCCGCCTTAGATAAAGGGGTCTGCCAAATAGATAAATAATAATAAATCAGGTAAACTGCATATAGTTTAGAATAAATGAAGTGTGCAGCAAAATGTACCTGACAAAAAACACTTTTAATAACATCAAATTACAATATATGGATCATGGACGGTTTGCTTGTATGTGCTTAAAATGAATCTGAAGAGTTGGTAGATGACTGTACTTTATTTTCTAACTTAATTTTCTTCAAAATTAAATACTCATGTTGAAATGACAACAGCCACACAAACAACATAAGGACAATTGCAATAAAATGTCAACCTAAAATGTCAATCTTTTTTTTCACTTATTTCCGAGTTTAGGTCTCTTATCATTCTTCACTTTTGACAGTAACAGGGCCACTGCAGCTGGTGATTAATTTAGCTTTTTCTGGGGTTTTATTAGGTTACGTGCTGAGATTGATCCTGGGTGCGTGATCCACTCACAGCCCCCGTTCTGTATATATATATATATATATATATATATATATATATATATATATATATATATATATATATATATATATATATCCTAATCCTAAAGTAACCTGGTTTCTGAAATCACACTGAAGCTTAACATCTTTTAACCTTCTTCATGTTGTATTTTTTCTACTTACAATGTTTACTGTAAAAACTACCTTTTTGTTCAGTCCCATTTTCAAATTGTAAACTCTAAGCCATATGGGACACTATAATGTACCTGTTGTTTATGTGTCTTTTGCAACATCTATTTCATAGTTCTTAGATACTGTATATTAATATTTTCCATATTTGGTGTAAACTAAATGTTTCTACATTTTGTTAATCACTAAGATATTTATACTGTGTTTAACAATTTTACGCCCCTCACACAATTTGCTGTAATGTTGCAAGATTTTATAAATCTGTTTATATATAAATGATTTTACCCATTTCAGATTCAAATAAACAGATATTGTATTTAATCTATTATACACACTTTTATAAATACAATCATTTCATGAATGGCTTTCCAATTATCTTTTCCATAAATACCTTGGAAATGGTTTAAGAAGCCAGGGGCTTGGCCACTCTTTAGCGATACGAATTGAATTCCCACTTAATTGTTCAGAAGTCACTGCATTTATTTCTATCAACCTTTGTACTGTGCCTTCTTGGCTCTGGGCTTGTCACCAAGTCGCAGTGACTTTTTATTAATCTTTTCTCATTAAATGCACACTCATTAATTATGTCCCCAATGAGCAAAGTTTTTTTTTTTATTAGTAAGTGGTTTAGAGGGCCAAAGGGTTGCAGAACAAAGGTTAGAAAGTGACACTGCTTTTAACGGCTCACATGTCATTCTTTTCTATTTACTGATGAGGTGCTTCCACAGAAACTGGAAGTGAAGAAGAGCAACATGTTAAGTTATTTAATGTCCTGCAGTGCATTAGGGAGAAAACAGCTGTGCTTTAGATGAACATCCAGACAGGAAATCAAGCTCCCATGTCACTGATACTCTTCATAAACATATTTGGACAATCAATACTGTTATATGTCAGAATCAGATTCATTTGAATTATCTGAGGAAAAATAATAACCAATTGCAAATACAATTGCCTGAGCAGGGATGAAGGTCAGCATTCTGGGCTTCATTTCCTAAAAGCTGTGCTACTACTGCTACAGGCAATGAATTAAATCATAAAGACTGAACATTCACCGTTTCATATAAAACATGGCTTTATTTCAATGTATTCTTTAATACAGCATCATAAAATAATATTTTAAAATGTACCAGGTCAAAATTATCCAATTACCTTTGCTGTACTAATGGCCAACAAAAGAAGGTTAGCACAGGAATCTTCTTGAAAAATGTAATTCAGTATGTGAAAAAAACCTCTGATCTACTGAACTTTGTATCACTAAATAGCATTCATGAGTGTGTCTGTAATAGGGGTGTGCTCAAGTATGAGTACAAACGAGCATTCATAACCAGTATACATTCCCCCCCTATTACTTGTAAAGTAATAATTATACATGTAGTGTTACAGATTTCTTGTCTTCTTTTATTGCTCTCATCATATTTATATACATACTGTGTGTACTACTCACTGCATAAGCAGCTCCTTATCACAATAAAGAACTGAAATCCCCCAAAAGCTAGTAAATAAATAATAAATAAATCTTGCAGACTGCTCTTAGCTGTCCCATAAAAAGTATATATAGCACCGCCCTCCCATCACAATAAATACAAATAAATCTTGCAGATTTTGAGTCTGCAACTGTGAATATTGAAAACTTTAATCATAAAATAAAAAACTATCCCCAAATTCATAAAAAGAGGGCAATACATCTCACCTGAAAGATGGAGCACAAGGAAGTTAAGTGACTTGCTCAGGGTCACACAATGAGTCAGTGGCTGAGGTGGGATTTGAACCGGGGACCTCCTGGTTACAAGCCCCTTTCTTTAACCACTGGACCACACAACCTCTTTTGGAACATGAACGCTGTTAGTCCCTCAATGGCACTTATTAGTACTTATTAGAGAGAGTAATTAACTTTATCCCCGGCTGAAATAATAGTAACAAGGCTCCTCTGTTGTACTGTGTTCCTGTCTGTGCTGAGCCTGCTGCAAATTGTCATGCGCCCATTTTCCTACAGACTCAAGGCGTTTGCAGGTCCAACATACCGGACTGTATTAGTCAATTATCCTGCTGTTCCTCCACATCTCTGACCAGATCAAGCACACCCGGGTCTCCGACCATACAGCAGCTCGAATGGCGAAAACCCGTGGAAGCCTGGGGTACCTCTCTGATCGCAAAGAGAGGAGAATCAGCTGGTCCCAATAACGCATCACTACTAATAAATCTGTGCAGCATGTTCTTAAGGGTTTTATTAAACATCCACAAGACCGTCGGTCTGAGGATGAAATACCGAGGTCTAATGGTCTTAATCCCAAAAGTTTACATGTTCCATGGATTAGTCGGGACATAAAGTTGGTGCCTTGGTCGGTTAGTATTTCTTTGGGAATCCGACCGGGCAAGCACCTTATATTTGAAAGACATAATAAACAGAACACTAAAAAGTGCCTTTTAAAATAATAGCAAATGCATGGAACTGTTTTAGGTCAACACAGGCACTCCAAGGTAAAGATTACACAGTATAAAGGAAGTTTGGCTTGATTTTCATTCTCCTGTGAAAATTAGATCATGTTTGCAATTTCTTAGATGTGATTTCCAGTGTTGTGTACATATTGATTGTTGGTTTTTATAAACACAGAGTGTGACTATTTTAATTGCTGTTCACAACTGAGCAAACGTGAACATTCAGCATTATTTGCTGATAAAAATTACAGCAATGCAGAGAAACCACACATACAGTCTGTGCATTTATTAAAATAAATAAACTTCGCTTGCTTGCTTTCCTTACTGAATCGTAAGGAATTTCTGAAGCTGAAAATATGCACCCTTTGCGAAAATATTTTGTTCCACCTAATACCCCTGGATTGCATTTTTTAGTTTTTAATAGAATTATATATCTTTTATGTTTATGTGTTCAGTAGCCGATTAGTCTGATTATTATCATTACTTGTTATATAGTACTCTATTACAAGGATTCATTGTCATTTGTAGACAAAGCTTGGGGAGTAAGGATGCTCACAGATAAATGATGTTAGATATTACCTGTGCAACCCAAGATTAGGCTTTGAAAAAGATTATCTGAATGTAACACATTTTGCAAATGGTAAATGAGAGAGGATGAGGGTTGAGGCCTGAGTGACTTCAAAAACATCTTTGCCGATCAATGATCAGCAATACCCCAATGACAACAATCTCAGACAGCAATTTAGATAAGAATGGAGCCATTCTAAAGATTAACCTGTGAGACTAGGTTTGACAGACAAAACAGTCCTCTAAAATATTATGATGATCAATGGTGCCAAAAGAATAAATGTAGCTGTTCTATCCAGGAGATGAACAATGCCCATTATCACTCCAGACAAGGATGTCATCAGTGAACCTTAGCAAAGCTGCCATGGTGCTAGGTGCAGGTTTAAAATTGGACAACAATTGAATTGCTTGCAGGAGTGTATCACAATTCTGTGCCCTCCTTCCAAGACCTTGACTAAATGGCGAAGGTCAGTAATTATCCTGAAGTTTTGAGAGATCCTTGGAATCTAGTGTTGGCTTTTCATCATAGAACGTTTGCTCTTTTAAATCTTTAATTGTAATATAATATGATTACTTCAAACCATCTTTCCACTCCATGACTTGGTTACTGTAAAGTGATTTGTGTGGAAAATAAAAAAGGTGGAAAAAGAAACAAAAATGTAAGTCCCCAAATGCACAGATCAGTGGCACTGAAAGTGTGACTTCAAGAAATGTCATATTGACAAAGTAAAACACTGGCAAATATTTATAGAGCATACCAAAGGAATACCTTGTAGAATAGGACTAGCTGGATTAGTAGGGTTTAAGGGCAGCACAAACCTGCCTGAGGTGGTTTGTGATGCATTTACTTCTAGTAGCACAGCAAGACATTGACTGTTAAATAGTTATAGCAAGAGCAATAAATTACTCATATATTGTGATGTCTTTTAGTAGGCCTGTTTAAACCAGTTTCATTTGTAAAATGATGTACTTGGCATAAAGCTACTTTCAATGTTTTACATTTTTATATACTGTTCCTACAGCTTTCGACAAAACAAAAGTACAATGGGACAACATACAGTATGTGAAGGATCACTACCTGACCAACAGAGAGGTGGGTTCTGTTTCCTGTAATATTTGAATTTCATTTGTACTTTTCTGTTGAATACACATCACAGTTTGTTGGTTTATCTCATAGAAAGCAGTGTAAAGCCATGTAAACTATAAAGTTAAATCTTTTGACTAATGTCACATCTGTTAGTTTATTTTTCCATTGAAATTGTTATATTGGAGAAAGTATGAATTAAAGAAGCACTTGTGTTGTACTTTTAATAAAATAAATAATACAACCATATGATAGTAAAATTCAAGGGCTATGTAATTTGGTACAGATGGCAGCCATGGCCTTATTGCTTTATCAAGAGGTAGCACTGCAGTAAAAAAAAAAAAAAAAAAAATCAAGCCAATGTTTGTTTTTAACATTTTATCGACACATCTATTTCAATATAAATGAGTTGTGTGTGTGCCGTTTGCTTTGGATCCCCTCTGGGTGATCTTGTAAACAAGTTGAGCACCTTAAGGAACCTGTCCTGGTAATTAAACACATGTTCGTGACTCAGGTTACTGTTGCCTGAACAGTTGAATGGTGAGAGGGTTAACCACTTGAACATTTTAATAGGAAATAGAGCTTGCTTTATTAATTAAATTGATTTTTCTTTGAGTTGATGCAGTATGCATTAAATTAAACCTTTTTACTATACAAACACATACAGTACACTTCAATAAAATTACATTAGCTCACCCACTGCCATCCAACACAAAGCAAACCAACAGTGTACTAGGACTAGTTATTTGTACCCACATAGTAAGGCATAAACCACTACTCACTGTTTTACAATGTACAAAATAAAATGAAAAAAAATGCTGAAAAAAATATTATACAGAAGGTATTAATTAAGACACTTTAGTGTCTGATTATATTTATTTATATTATTCCAGTATTTGAAATAAAGATATATGATCATATTTTACTATTATGCAGGCAAACTGTGTTTGGAGACACATTAATTCACCGGATTCATAGCAGCGATACATTCAAGATTTGAACCCGCCCAGTATAAACTCAATGCATAGCTTCCAGCGAAAACGTATGATAATAACAGCAATTACTGCATGTGTCCTGACCCATTTACAAGGTTTGGAATCCTTTTCAGCTAAAAAAACACATTGTTTATCCAAGCCATTTTATAAATGTATTTGTTATCTGACCTTTCTTACAGCAATTATAGAAAAAGCATGTTTCTCATGATATTTTTTTTATTGAGTGTCCCTAGTCTTCTTGTTGCAGTTCATGCTGACATGTCTATGAAAAATTAAGTCCTGTGATTAGAATTCAGTGGTAAGGAGAATGACAGCCTCAGTGGGAATAAAGCCAGGAGCAAGAGATCACTCTGAAAAAAAAAGTTTGATTTCACTGATGCTGAACATTTTAAATATTAAGGCCAAGCTATTCAAAGATGCACAGAATATTTTGATCTTTAGTGCACTATATCAAAAACATGTTAAAATATGCTTTTCAGGGTTAAATAAACTTTTTTTAGGTCGACTTTTTTAAGTGCTGGCAAACAATTTACAATATACTGGAAAGATAAACCAAATGTTCTTGTTTAATTGTTTTGTCATTTTTTGAGATTATCCTTTTTATAATGTGGCGTTTACTTGTTGGAAGATCACTTACTTATATATACACAGGGCATTTGATTTCTTGTGTGTACAATATAAGTCTGCGTAAGCCATTTCTGTTGCCTTCTACTAAGATGAGAAATGTGTTTATTGGCAAAAGAAGTTTAAATGAATTAATATGTTTAATTAGTTCTTATGAATTAATAGCTAAATGTTTGTTGTGAATGGGTGGCGTGTTTATTCTCCAGATAGTATTCAAAAGGGTGGACGTTGTCTCATTAACACAGGCTATAATGACTGCAGCCTTTAATTGGTGCAGTAAGCTAAAGAGGTACAGACCATTACAATATTTTAGAACTTGGATGACATCAGAGAACAAGGCAAGGTTTACCTTAGTTATGTCAGCTGGCAACCATGAATGCCTATGCCACTTTTAATATGCAATTCAAATAAAGTGATTTCTTTAATGCTGTCTCCACCTCCCAAAGGACCCAGTCAAAGGGTTTTAATTGGAATTTAGGCTGGGACCCAATCAAAACTTTGACAACCCGCTAATCACACTAAACAAAAACTGTATTTAATAGTGTTTTCTTTTTATGAGTAGAAGAAATAAGATTTCAAAAAAAAGAAAACGCTAATAAATGCAGTTTTGTTAAGTGCGATTAGAAAGTTTTGATTTGGTCCGGACTTTAACACTAGAACCGCCACGGTAGTCATTTTGACGGGTTTGGATTTAAAATGTAAACCAATCTGCGTTTGTGAATGCAATGCGGTTGTCCTTTTTTTTAATCTTTCTTGCTTTGCATTGACAGTATGCAGATTCGTTTACATTTTAAATCTCATTAATCCCACGGCGTTTCTAGTGTTAATCACAGTGGGGTAAGCAGAATGTTGTTCACATTCTGTAATACATTTGTGTTCACATAAGTAGTGCAATTAAATTCTGTTTGAAAACAATGGTTATTTATTTGAAAGTGTATGTAAACAATATATATTTGTTATACTTCGATGATTTCTATTTTTCTTCTATCATTACAAGCATTGTGGATGAATAATTTGTATTGCTAAAAATATCCATCATAAAGAAGATCTTAATATTTATGACTGACCATGGCTAATCTGACCACAATAAATGTAGGTAATGACTAGGACAGAATTAATTAATAATACTCTTGAATTAATGTGACTGTTTTAGTAATGGGTTTTATGCCATACACCAGTGCAAGACAGAAATAAATGATCTGCACGTCCAAGCACTTATGAAATTATTGAAAGAGGAATGAAAAATAAATTATAGCTTTCAGTTCTAGTAAAGCGTATATCTACAGCTGAAAGTAAAGATATGAACCAGAAAATACAATTCCAGTTAAATAATAGTGTCTGATTAGGTTTTAGTTTACTTAGTTGGGTGAAATGTAATTTATTTAAATCTCTAAAATATATTTTTGAAGCACCAACAACTATTTGACCAATAACAAACCAAAGTATCAAGTTCAGATAAAGCCCAATATACACTTGGTTTCTAGTGTAAATTTCCCAAGGGAGCCATGCTGTTGGTGGTTAGTTCAAAAGGTACATTGTTCCCTTGGGTTTTGAATCTAACATTGTATTGCCTGGACACAAAAAAACCCCTACACATAGGCATTGCCAATCTTTCTTTTTCAAAACCAACACTCATAACTGCACTTTCATTTATACATCATCATACTGTCCATATCAAGTCTGTTACTGTCCAATAGTGTGATCACAATGGTGCATAAGACGAGTAATACAGTTTTTGTACACATTGCCAAATGGAAGCATGATAAAGGAGTGATTATAGAATTCTGTCAACTTCCTTTAGTTCTATGTTGTGAGGAATTTCAACAAGCCATCACTCAGTTTGTGAGGATTTGACTGTACTATATCATTATCAAAACTGAAACTTATAGTTACTCTCTGTATCTTTTATATTTGGGAATCAGTACATAGGGGACAGGTAATCTTGGTGGAATACAATGCGGGTCTTATTAGGCTGTCTGGAATTGTTACTTTAGTATGTGCTAGGCATATAACAAAGTGAGGAGCAGATGTTAAAATAATGCATGCTGTCCATCCAACCTTCAGCTCCCTGTATCTTACAAACTAAGTAAGTCATGGATGTCATTGTCCTGCAAGCCTCTGTTTTCAAAATTCTCGCTGAGAGTAGAACCGATGATCCAATACGGATACACTTTTGTACAAACTATAAAAAATAGACCCATTATCTGTTTTCTCAATGGAGGACTACAACTTATGATCTAATTTGGGTAGTATTTTGTACAAATACAAAATATGCTCATTTTGACCTAATCACTTTTTTATGTTCACATCTGACCTTGCATATCCTCCTTTATTCAGAATGCTGCAACTTTGGAGGAACGCCTGCAGGCCTGGATAATTTGATCTTATGCACAGCATCCACTACTAAGGGTAATACAAAAAGAAAAATAGAAAATATATAAAAACAACAGAAACATTGTTAAGTTGGGCAATATTAATTTAGGAGTTACATTTTTTACCTTGGCCAAAGCAATTTTGTTGAAGGACAACTGAATCTGCTTAGAAAGAAGTTGAGAGAGAGGTTTTCTTGCAACGGCGTTGATGCAACCAGGTTTAACACTTTCACTAAAATAAACAAATGGGAAGTCGTCATACCACTGAACTCTCTATATCTTCTGCCGTACTGGAATAAAGATTCAATAGCTAATCAGATTCTCCCTGTGGACTTGACCTGACCAGTGGGCACTGTTTTCTTTAGTAGTGCCCAGTAGTAACCTCACCGTATCTGCCGGGCTGCACTAACAAGCTATATGGCAATTTAAGAATCACACTCCGCATTCCTTGCATTTAAACATAGTTTGTCAGTTTTTGCACTCAGCTGACTTAAATATACTGAAGAGTTAGCTTGGTTTTGTCCTTTCACAATAAAACTTTATTTACATTCAAAATAGGGTAACCGTCCCCTTTTCCCATCAAATGTCCCGGTGTCCTGCCATTTTTCACTAAACCTTAAAAAAGGAGCCAAATATCAATCAGCTATTATATTAATGGTTCCATAGTAGTATTTTTCATATAGGTTACTATACTAAATTAAAATAATGCAAAATTATATCAAATAACGGTTAAAATAGCAATAAATGCAGTTATAAATAACAAATAGATAACCACGAATTGGAAAAGGCAGGTACAGTGGTTGTGCAGGTTGTTGTTTTTTGTTGCTGTAATGTGAAAGCAGTAATAGGATAAAAGCACTATATTCAAATAAACATTCTTTAAAACTATTTTGAATCTATCTGTCCCGATTCTGAGCCTTGGAAATCTGGTCACCCTACTTCAAAACAATGACAAAATATCACAAACCACAGCCCCTGTGACAAATACTATCTAAATTAAAAGACAAAAGTTAAATTCTGCTGTGAATAAAAGCAACATTAGATCATCCTACAAATTATGACATTTCCAAGAATAGAAAATCTGTATTTGCTTATTAAAATGAGTAGAATTTCTGAACTGGCCTAGATCATTTCAGTCTACAGGGGCAAAACAAAACCGTTTGGGAACATGTAAATTGGATTCATAGAGCACAAACGAAAATAGATAGATATAGCATTAAGAAAGCATTGATAGCCAAAGCAGCAGGAATAACCTAGTTAATTGACTGTGGCATCTGCTGTTTGCCCTGAGCCAGGCATAAAATTCAAGGTCACTTATGTTCCAGGTATTGTCCACTGCAAAGGATTGTACCAAATCTAAACCCTCTCTGCTTTTCACTGGACATTAGCAGATCTATCTTCCTCAGCAACAGGATCATGACTTTTTGTTGTGCTTACTGTGTTGTCGCCCGTGAGATAGCATGCTGGCAAGTCATTTTTTGGTGTAAATAATAAATCCTGGTCACTTATAAGGTGTTACAATGTCAACTTCCAACATCATTACCCACAACCCCCATCACAGTTTATTGCAAAATGATGAAATAATATTATAATCTATTACAGGAATGGAACCAGCATTAATATAGAAATTGGGTAAAGGTATTTGGTTTGTATTTCTTTCTGGTCCTATTAATAGGCTACTGTATCCATGGAAAAAAACAAAAAATCCCCAGAAAAATGTGAGCAATATAGTAGTGGTTTGTTAAATAATATTTTGTAAGGTTAGTCGTCAGCAGCTATTGTTCTCCTTTTTTTTTAAATAAAGATGTCATTATTGAAAATGCTCCTCATTCTTTTGTGATTCTGTAAATGTATATAACATTCCCCTATGTTTAATCATATATATTATACATTATACATTTTGCATTACTAAAGTAATTGCACATACAGCAAACATGACTATAAAAAGCTTGCTGAACTAGATTTGGATATCTTACTGTCAACTTGAATTTCATTTTTTTTTTCTTGTTGTCATTTTTTACAATACACGTCCCTGGTTTTATCATATAGTAAGCTGTATGTTGATTGGGTCCATTTACCACTTGATGGGTGGCATTTCCAGATGATTACAAAATAAAAAAGTGGTCCCTAATTCGTTTTGCACATTTTACCAGATCTGAATTTTAAAAAAAATTAGAAGGACGATCTGCAAACAGCACATCTACAAACTGCTAACTGTCGTTGTGGCTAAATATTGCAACTACAGTAGAATTGTAGATTTAAACTGCCCCAATTGATGGCAACACCTCTGGTCCTGAATCGTGAATGTGCAGAAATGAGAATTGCTGAGAGCAAATAACTGGAATGGTGCACCATTTATTGTTTGAGGGTGTATATACAGTACTGTAAATAGTCCACCTTATAATTGGTTCCTTCAGCTTTCCACAAGAAACAGCCAAACATTGGTCCTAGTGAGCTTTTTTTTAAGATGTGCTGAAGGAACACAATAAGTAAAAAAAGACAACAGATAGCAGTGTCAGCAATACTGCTGTTACAGCAGAATAGAAGGTGTAATACATTGGGAATTTCAGTGATAAATGGGCAGGTCTGGGATTTGTAGGAAACAGCTTGGTATATTGGCACATTTACACAACTGTAACCACTTGGTATCAGTGCTATTCAACAACATTAATCCTGTTTCATTCATTTATTTACAGTAGCTGTTCAGTTATATACACAATGTAATTTCACCAGAAAAAGCCCATTGTGGCACGTAATCTTTACAGTGTTCCCTGATGCAGCAGTGACACAAATAACAATAAACACATGCTCAAGCAGCAGTCAAGAATAATGAAACAGATCACAAAATACCAAAAACACTTTGGAATCATGTACAATACAATCACATTTCTTATTTAATGAATATGAATAAGTCATCCGTCTTGCTCTTAAAAGCATTAATTATAGAAGGAAAAAATGAGATGATTGTATATTATTTATTAGCAGACGCCCTTATCCAGGGCGACTTACAATTGTTACAAGATATCACATTATTTTTACATACAATTACATTATTTTTTACACATTATTTGTTACATACAATTACCCATTTATACAGTTGGGTTTTTACTGGAGCAATCTAGGTAAAGTACCTTGCTCAAGGGTACAGCAGCAGCGTCCCCCACCTGGGATTGAACCCACAACCCTCCGGTCAGGGGTCCAGAGCCCTAACAACTACTCCACACTGCTGCCCTGATGGGTCTGAGCAAAAGAAAATCAGTGTCTAACATATTTAGGACTCAGCTGGGGTCAAAACTGTCCTTGCATTCAATAAGAAATGAGAAACATTGCTTTTCATATTATAAAATACTGTGTAGCCTCTGGAGTATCAGAAGCAGAAGACATGAAAAGACAAGAATTCGAAAGTTCATGTGAAGGAGCAGGGTTGTACACTTACATCTGCATGATTGGGTGCATCTGGAGCAGAAAATGGGAATAAATAGAAGTGTGTTTTACATCTAATAGAAGGGTCGGTTATTGTCTTCTGTAGCACATATTTACAAGCTTTAAGTCTTGGAAGCTGTAACTACATGTTTGTGTGCCACACTTGCCTGACTCGTTATTCTTTTTTTTCCTGGCATGCTAATATGTCAATGTGTTCTTCTTCTGGTATTTTTTTATCAGGGTTGAGGCTCTTGGGGCCTCATTTACGAAAGGGAGCTAAACTTTATGGTGTGCGATAATTGCAATTACTGTTAATGATTTCTGTGTTTACTTTTGCAATTGTATTCATTATCGTGCGAAATGGTGGGCATATCATGGCGCACATTCATTTTATTGTGCCATACTATGGTAATCGGAATAAAATGAAGGAAAGAGGTGGTTCAGGCAGGGAACTCACTTTTAATCAGTCAATCAAATCAAACTCATTGTGTTGATAACCAGACAATTGTCAATCGAAATAGCAGTACCTTATCGCTAACAACGTAATTACTGTCCAGTGATTGTCAGGGAAAGGATTTAAATCTTACCTCATCCATTACCTCCTGCTGCGAGGAGTTTGCCTCCTCCTCCCCAACCTCCACCTGTTTTTTGGCATTGTCCAACGGGGAGGGCAGCTATCCTGCCCCCTGCCCATGGCTTCCGTACAGTTAGCCTTTCCACTTGTCAGTGGAAAATTTTATGGGCAGGGGTTCCCTGAGGCGAAGCCAAAGGCCAAAGATGTATTATATGTTAAATGTGTTATCCAAGAATGTATAATATGCATAAATGTATTATCGTGTCTAATCTGTATTAAATATTTTATCTATCGCATGAGTTCACTGACTGAATATGTGATTTGTATGGTAATGCATGCTGATGGATTTAAATAAGCGTCCAGCTCAGAATAATGAGATGAGCTGTATTCACATGGTATTTACTAAAGGATGTTAATTTTAGTGTGCGCATTAAAGTGATCATTTATTAGTGTGTATGGTAATCAGGCTTTAACCACTGATAGGCGCGCTATTTTTCTGGCCTGAAAACTAGTGATGTGCAGTTCAATTCTTTTTACTGACTCGATTAGTTTGATTCATTCAGTTTAGTGGATCATTTCAACAGATCTGTTCGTTTGATTCACTGATTCACTAACGCAAAATAAATACAACTTGCTGAATTACATTGGTTATGAAAATTTGTTTTGAACTGGCAGCAAGATGCAGTGGGGGTAATGTGTTTTGAGTAATATATTTGAGTATATTGGCCTACAAACAATTTATATTGACATTTTCACGTGCTGTTACATGTGTGCGTGAGGAAACGGATCCGGTGTGCTATTTGATTGGGTACTTTACTATCTCTGTGAGCTGTGCTTGTCTTAACCCTTTGCAGACAGCCCATTATAATGTCGATCGATGACGTAATTGCTTACTATGCGATGACAAGTGTGTTATTTTTTTCAAATTGGCATAAAAACCATCGTCATACTTCAGACAATCAAACAAACAACAGTTAGTCCGGTCTGTAGTTCAAGGTTGATATTTTTATTTAATTTTTTTAGCAACTTTTTTTTTTCTTTCTGCCGAGCAATTCAGCGACCACAATGCGTTCTACAAGTACAAAGAAATACCTGACAGCATACTAAATCAGCCAGAATGTTTATAAACAAACAAAACATTTACTGTAGTGAAATATCTGTGTGACAAACTTCAGGCATGACAAACCAATCAAAATGTATTTCACTAAAGCCCCTAACCAACAGAGTTGAGTTTTTGGACGCAGTGCAGCATTTCAGTATCTATGGTTGCAGTGTTTACTCGAGATTACCGTAGACCACGGCATCAAAGCGCAATTCTTTACCAGAGGGGTTTCAAAATTGTTTAGCAAGACATGGAAAGCTTACTGATCAAAAAGAAATATGGTAGAAGAAAATCTTAGACAATGTTGATGGAATGAATGCCAGGAGAAGAATATCCGCTGAACTTCTTCACACTGATATGAAGATTCTGAAGTAGATGAGCCTGGGAACGCTCCAGTTCTGCTTAGATGTTAGTTATGTGAAATAAGCCCTGGTTATAAATATACTAATGCGTATAAGGATAGTACATTGTCCAATTGTTTAGTGCAGGCTAATGCATCAGACTTTGCTGTTGTTAGTGTTACCCTTTATTTTATTTTATTTTTTACATTATTGGCTCCTTTTTCATTTTGCCATTTATGAATTTGGTCCAATGTAGTGTATTACTTATATAACTATTAATTTGTTATTATAATTTAGTATTTATTTATATTGAAAATGTGTTTTTTTATATATATATTTTACGGACAAAGTGCTCTTTAAGTATTTTTCTGAAACAAAAGTTGTCAAAATTGGAAATATTTTTTTTACGTCTGCTGTTGCTCAGACATTATTCATATTCTAATATAATATATGTACATAAGTATACAGACAATATATGTTATGAATTAAAAATATTTTTAAAGCAATTTTTAAAAAAGACAAAGATGTATGTGTTTTTTTCTACTTTTGTTTTGCTTTCTAGTTGGGTAAATTAAGATTTTACTTAATATCAGAGTGTAACCCTTGGTATGTTCAGGTTCTACAGACACTCAGCTTTTCAAAAAGGTATCACACTCTTTGCTTCAAATGGATATATAAATAAACTCACATAATAAGCTAAAACCCTGCCAATCACTTCTCAAAAAGGTAAAAATGCGCACCTGTCAAACAATTTTGTATAAAATCAAGACCATACATGATATTTTAAAAAATATTTCAGATTCTAGTCCCTGCAGTGTGTGGCTACCACTGATAACTTTCCATATTTTAAGTTGAAGATCAGTAAATTACACTTATGAGGACATTTCTAAAGAAAAATGAATTTTCAAGTGGATTTTTGAACTCTTTTGTCACATTCAAACTAGGTCAGTGTGGGTATACTTGATCATGAATTAAATCATTATTTATTTAATAATCTGCAGAACAACAGCTTTTTAGAAATGTATAATCCTGTATACTTTAAGTAGATATTTGGTCTGATACATGCTCTAAAGCTCTAAAGTCATTTCAGTCGGCCCTCAAAATGTTAGAATTCTCATATGCGGTGCAGTTTCAATTTACGTTGATCGCTCATTTTCGGTCAATGTAAGCCTCCTCCACATTCACAATAAGCTACTGACCAAAAGATACGGCAGTACTGCTGGGTTTTTGATATCACGGTGGTCATGAGTAAGTCTCTGACATTATCATGCACATTAAATTATTGCTCAGAATGCATGTAGTGTGCATGCTATGGTATGTAAATTAGCCAAATAGTGTGCACGTAGATTAATGCGTTCTCTGTTAGTATATGGGGCAGTAAATTTTCGTTCAGCTCACTACTTTACGCATGCCCTAACTCTGAATTTAGTGCCCTTTTGTAAATGAGGCCCTAGATATGTACCCGGCCTATGTAACTAAAGGAGGCAGAGCAGAACATACTAAATATAACATTGTATTTCTGCATCCGTAACAAAGTTTTTTGGTGTTTATATATATATATATATATATATATATATATATAAGCAATAACACCTGACACAGAGTGCATTACCAGGCATTAGAAAACGATTCAGTACCGTCAGCCAATCATCTTCCAGCTCTAGCGGGCACTAATAGATGTCCGCAGGAACGTCTCAACACCAACTGTGAATCAAATTTAAAATCAATCTGCGCAAGTGCTGGCTTTCTTTTTGATTTTTTGTATTTTTTAAGCGTAGTTCACATCTATTGGACAGTAAATACAAAACAAAAACACAATTGGTCCAAATTAATTTATTATTCACCAAAACCAGCCAATCATACTTTGCTTTGACGAAAGCAACCAATCCTGTAGACTATATATATCATCGTTTTTAAATTTGAAAATACCTATTGTTAAATCCTTTTCCAGAAATATGTTAGGTGGCATTGCTACAGTAACTCTCCTGCATATCTACACTCATACACTCATTTATTATATGATGTTCTTTCATGGCCCCAGTGCATAATACAGTCTCTGGTGGTGTCACTAGGTTTATTTGTATAGGAGTTTATGTTTGATTTTCCCCTTGCGGGGGTTATAGCAGCCAGCATCTGCTAGGGAAGCTGTTTGTTTGTTGTCACAACATCAAAGCAAAGTAAACATTCCTTTTCGGTAATGCAAAATAGCTAACAAAACATAAGAATATATGCAAAAATATATTACTAATTTACATTTTATCCACAGGAAACCAAAACTGCAATTCATGGCATGAATTTTTTTTTATTTTTTATGTGGAATCAATGAATAAGAATCACTGTTTTGTCACACTATTTGCGGTAGTACCTTTCGGGCAATTTGGGTTTACATGTAGTTTTTCTTTCACTCCTTCAAACTTCAAATGATCTAGTTAATATAAAAATCTGAGGGCTATATTTAAATGTTTCTGTCAGTGTTCCAATTTGGCCTTGCGCAACTACTGATATCATGCAGCTTTCTTAAACTGGGTTTACGAGGTTGTAGTTTGTGTTAAAGAACCGCAAATGCCACCTGCTTCAATTGGCCTCCAAAAAATAAATAAATGAATAAATAAATAAATAAATAATGAGGGGAACAAAACAAAAGCCCAGACTAGACAAATACCTAAAGAAAATACCAACATTCCATAAGAGAGGATGTTAAAGGATGTTAATTTTAGTGTGCGCATTAAAGTGATCATTTATTAGTGTGTATGGTAATCAGGCTTTAACCACTGATAGGCGCGCTATTTTTCTGGCCTGAAAACTAGTGATGTGCAGTTCAATTCTTTTTACTGACTCGATTAGTTTGATTCATTCAGTTTAGTGGATCATTTCAACAGATCTGTTCGTTTGATTCACTGATTCACTAACGCAAAATAAATACATCTTGCTGAATTACATTGGTTATGAAAATTTGTTTTGAACTGGCAGCAAGATGCAGTGGGGGTAATGTGTTTTGAGTAATATATTTGAGTATATTGGCCTACAAACAATTTATATTGACATTTTCACGTGCTGTTACATGTGTGCGTGAGGAAACGGATCCGGTGTGCTATTTGATTGGGTACTTTACTATCTCTGTGAGCTGTGCTTGTCTTAACCCTTTGCAGACAGCCCATTATAATGTCGATCGATGACGTAATTGCTTACTATGCGATGACAAGTGTGTTATTTTTTTCATTGGCATAAAAACCATCGTCATACTTCAGACAATCAAACAAACAACAGTTAGTCCGGTCTGTAGTTCAAGGTCGATATTTTTATTTAATTTTTTTAGCAACTTTTTTTTTTCTTTCTGCCGAGCAATTCAGCGACCACAATGCGTTCTACAAGTACAAAGAAATACCTGACAGCATACTAAATCAGCCAGAATGTTTATAAACAAACAAAACATTTACTGTAGTGAAATATCTGTGTGACAAACTTCAGGCATGACAAACCAATCAAAATGTATTTCACTAAAGCCCCTAACCAACAGAGTTGAGTTTTTGGACGCAGTGCAGCATTTCAGTATCTATGGTTGCAGTGTTTACTCGAGATTACCGTAGACCATGGCATCAAAGCGCAATTCTTTACCAGAGGGGTTTCAAAATTGTTTAGCAAGACATGGAAAGCTTACTGATCAAAAAGAAATATGGTAGAAGAAAATCTTAGACAATGTTGATGGAATGAATGCCAGGAGAAGAATATCCGCTGAACTTCTTCACACTGATATGAAGATTCTGAAGTAGATGAGCCTGGGAACGCTCCAGTTCTGCTTAGATGTTAGTTATGTGAAATAAGCCCTGGTTATAGTTATATTTGGCCTTGCGCAACTACTGATATCATGCAGCTTTCTTAAACTGGGTTTACGAGGTTGTAGTTTGTGTTAAAGAACCGCAAATGCCACCTGCTTCAATTGGCCTCCAAAAAATAAATAAATAAATAAATAAATAAATAATGAGGGGAACAAAACAAAAGCCCAGACATAGCGTTAGACAAATACCTAAAAAAAAATACCAACATTCCATAAGAGAACGCTTTGCACTATCCATGCATTATTTGCTAATCATTTTTGCCTACATATGAATTTATATTAGGGCCGTCACTCGATTAAACATTTTGATTGGTTAATTTATGGGCATTAATCTGTGCACATTTTTAATAAAGCTAATGATCCTACAGCGACTGTCCTGCATAGAAATACTTAAAAAATCAATGATCTAAAAAAAAATTAAGCCTAATGGGAATTTGGTCTTTTTAAAACCATTTTTATTATTATTTTTATTTTAGTAAATGTATCAAATGTTACCTTTCAGTCCTATTCCACTACTAAAACAGATGTAGACACCTGATAGCTCAGTCACACAAGCCCCAAGGGCCAGAGCAGCACAGTTATGTGTGTACTGTTTAACCACTGTGGGGTAACCCCTATAACAAAATTATTAGCAATGCACAAACACAGAAAAAAAAACACTCTGAGGTTTATAACTAAATCAAGAGTTTATTATGTTGGTCAGGATACATGCGCCACGCTGGATTTTACCACAGCTGGTTACAATGCACACGAGTAACTTTGCAGATACATGTTTGGTAATCATTTAAATCAACGTAGATAAACATTCCAGTTCCAAATACGTAGCACAGCAATCCTTGTACTTTCTGTAATTTCTCTCTCTACCCAGAATGCACTTTTAATGCACAATTAAATTGTTGAAAAATTAATCTGCGATCAACTCTTTAGTAGTCCCTCGCTAATACAGACACTATTATGTCGTACATTCGGATATGCTGGACACAACATACAGTATGTCCCCCAATAATAACCAATTTAGTGTGATGCTAGGTCACTGTGATCCAAAGAGACTGGCTATTCCTCCACAGCTGAGCCAAGATGGCTGCCGGCCACAAAACACATAGTCTAATGCATAGGGCCTCTGTTTTCACACATCCTCCCCTTCATGTGTAAAAAACATAATGGCCACCTCCTTCCCTAAACATAACCCCCCATTAAATCCCAATCATTTCCCACAAGTTCCATATTCAGTCTCATCTTGTGGGTGGTCTGGAGGGCGGGTGGGTCAACATTCTGGCGCCCGTACCTTGAGATCAAAAATTCCCATGGCTTTGGAGACGGCAGCAGCTCCTCCCCCTCTGGCTCTGGAGATGACAGTGGCTCCTCCCCCTCTGGAGACGGCAGCAGCTCCTCCCCCTCTGGCTCTGGAGATGACAGCAGCTCCTCCCCCTCTGGCTCTGGAGACGACAGTGTCTCCTCCTTCTCTGGCTCTAGAGATGACAGTGGCTCCTCCCCCTCTGGCTCTGGAGATGACAGCGACTCCTCCCTCTCGATACTGTAGAGAATCCTCCCCCTCTGACTGGAGACGCCAGCGGCTCCTCCTCTGGCTCTGTAGACGGCAGCAGCTCCTCCCTCTCTGGAATCCTTATTTGGTTATACAGACATGTCTCATTTATTTATTTATTAGCAGATGCCCTTATCCAGGGCGACTTACAATTGTTACAAGATATCACATTATTTTTTACATACAATTACCCATTTATACAGTTGGGTTTTTAATGGAGCAATCTAGGTAAAGTACCTTGCTCAAGGGTACAGCAGCAGCGTCCCCCACCTGGGATTGAACCCACAACCCTCCGGTCAAGAGTCCAGAGACCTAACCACTACTCCACACTGCTGCTTAATGTTCTCACTTGGTGTCTCATGATTAGCATAAAAATAAGAACTGGGTCAGTCAGTTTACATTTTAAAATTAACGAACAAAATAATAACCTAAGATGCTCTTTAGACAAGAACATGACAAACAATATATGTATGTATGTATGTATGTATGTATGTATGTATAGTAGTACATATACAGTTTAATAGCATAGATTTAGACATTACTGCAGTACAAGGAAAGTGAGTGGTATATCTTTAATGAGTTATTATTATTATTATTATTATTATTATTATTATTATTATTATTATTATTATTATTTTCTATATTTTTTCTCATTAGCCATACACCAAATGCAAAATGTTTGCAACGCATATGTTTGTAACCTGACTAGAAAAGTAAAACAAGAAGTTTAATCATTTTGAAACAGATATAAAGATGATTTAAACTTCTGCTTACTTTGCATAATGTCCTACACATTTTAAAGAAAATGGTTAAGGGGAATGCAATTTTTTTAGGCTGTAGAAATTGAAGAAAAAAGCTTTGGGTATCAAAGACTGAAACAACTAGAACCAAACTCAGTAATAGAAGCCGTCAGAGACAAAACCAACACTCTTGTTACAAACACAAAAGGAATCAATTGAAAATGTAAGTAATTGTATAGAGTTCTCTTTAGCTGTAAGAAGAGGCACTGTTTTTGAGAAACTGAGACAATTTTAGTATTGTAATCATACTCCAACAACAAAGAATAATACTATCAAATCACCTTGATAGAACTAAAGTGTGCTGTAAAACCATTAAAGTAAAGGGAAAGCACTTAGAGAAAATAGGCTTTTAATAAGAAATATGCTGATCAAATTGCTACTTATAAAAAAGACACAGTAAAAGGTACATTTCTTAAAAAAATATTATAATGCCCTTATTAAACACATTTCCGTCAGGGCCCAAAAACAGGCTCGCCACTTATTGCATTACGTCCCTTCCCTGCACTGGGTATTAAAAAAAGACAAATGAAACACCTACGGATCAAGCTGGGTTTATGAAGGAATGGAAATCTAAGGAAAATAATAAATCTAACACAGACTGTGAGGGGGACAGCACTTTCCTAGTAGCAGAGATATCTTCTGAGAGAAAGTGTTTATTGGGATTGAGTAGGGGATACAAATTTCATTTCAGTGTCATCTTTCTCCCCTGGATTAAGATACTGCATGAATGCATATGAGCTGTTCTAAGGACCTGACATGGAAGATTCCTGCAGCTCTCAGGGATGGTGGCAGGGATATATGTCCTCTATTTGCTGTTACTTATGTGTTAAAACCTTTTCTCCTCTGCAAACTGCATACTATGTTAGTACAGACAATATAGCAGCATTCGTTATTTCTACATATATTTGCACTGACATACAAATACTACTGTTAAATACAATCTTGCATTATATTATCAGGAATTATGCTGTAAGGAAACTACTCGGCAGACATTTTAATAAC
Source organism: Acipenser oxyrinchus oxyrinchus (assembly GCA_030684275.1). Taxonomy (NCBI): domain Eukaryota; kingdom Metazoa; phylum Chordata; class Actinopteri; order Acipenseriformes; family Acipenseridae; genus Acipenser; species Acipenser oxyrinchus. The sequence goes on from CM060254.1 coordinate 43,579,900, forward strand.
CATAGTGCCATGTATAATCAACACTCTTCTCAAAGAAGCTGCACATTAGCATCAATAGAGCTGTGGATGTAATATACATGTTTCAATACACCCTTTATTATAAGGTCTATTATATTGCACTACCTGGAGGTGCTGAGGGATAGCTGTCTTATCTCTGAAGATGGGTGGTACATCTGAATGCCCCTATGATACTACTTCTAGCGTCAACATAAACAAAAAAACAACAGTGCTTTAAAGTGCATAGAGGTAACAAAATAATTGCAGTAAATATTGTCTCATTTTATATGTAGGATCTCAAATTGTCAAAAATAAACCAATTATAATAAACATGCATTTAATTTTTTTTTTTTTTAGTTCTTTGTAACTGCCAGTCGCAATTCAGCTCCTCAGTAACCAGTCGCTACTTTTCCAATGACACTTGTTTTCAATGTCTCAAATGTTGCTTCATGTGACGGATGCAGCTGAAGTACGATATTAAATTTTCTGGAAGGAGCTATTTGTAAATTTAGTTCATTCGATGCAATGAAAAATATAAACAAAATATAAAAAAGCATACTAAGTGCATCTTTTGAGCATGATTGTAAACTAACTGTATTTCTGTTTCTTTTAAGCTCATAGCTTATACATCTTGCACTGCCTGGTTGTGGACTGGTGACAAAGAAATAGAGATGGCTGGTGCCACTCTGCGACCCCCTGTTAAATCAACCTTAACCTTAGTATCGATGCAAAACGCCAGAAACACCAAGACAATGCTGTTGGCCATTCACATATCTTTCCATTATTGTTGTCATTTTTTTTTATCATTCTGATAAATAAATTTCATTTGTATGCGAAGCTTGGCATGTGTGTTATCAGTGAAAACCTGACACTTATCTTTCCCCAGGACAAAGCTATATCAGCCTGTCATGCAGGTGCTAACCTTTAAATAAACCAAATGATGTATTCACTAGAGAAACACATGGAAGAAATACAGACGGAGGATGGTCATCGTAGAAAACTAAAATCAAGGTGTATTTATAGTCAGGTTGAGTATATTGTTTTCAAATGCCGGGTAATTAATTAATTAGCTTCGGTGCTGAGTGGGGAAGCAACAATAAAGTGCTACAAATCAATCATAAAGTGCCCTATCAAAGAAAATGTGCGCAAATCAGAATATACAAATAATAAATAAAAATGCAAAATAAAAATGTGAATTAATAACGGGTCATTTTGACCCTGTCACACATGTATAGTCTTTTCTGTTAAGGCTGAGGTTCTTTTGTATACCAATTCTTCTTCTTATCTAGACAGTATTTAGTCTTTTATTTATTCAAAGACAACCAGGATGCAAGCAAAGTGTTCTCTAGACGGAGTTGACCACAAGACACAATCAATAAATAAATCAACATATGAACTGAATAAGTAAGAGAAAAGCAATAAGCAAGTATATGTTAATAAACTATAATAATAAGGTAACAGACAAACTAACGTTAATAAACTAACTGTCAAACTAAATTAACACAACACCCCCACACACGTTATAAAATACAGCAGCAACTCTAGATTAATTATAAATAGATGAACAGGAGCAATATTCAAGACATTTAACAGAATGGTGAAGCAACTCACCAGAGCGGGAAACACAAATTGCTCGCGAACTTGTGTCTGATTCAGGTTTTTTTTAAGAGCTCGAACAATTTCCAACTTTTTGTAGGAAGAGAAACAGCGGTGCATTTTCGGCGATTGTTTACATGCCATTTGACAGCGACAAGGTGCACTCATGGAAATCAGAATACAAAACGAGCCAATGATAAGACAGCAGTTATTGAAAGATTGAATAAACCAGTGTGCCTCAAGACACTCTCACAAGTCACTTTTGAAAAGACTGAAAAAAACATTTTAATTTAAGTTTAATCATGAAGAGTTACAATTTTACAAGGTTACAAAACAGTACTGTATCCGTTGGGAACAAATCGCTATCAGGGTCAAGAAGGTGTTTTTTTAAACTAAGTTCCTGTTCCTTTAGCAAGAGCATTTACAATGGGAAAAATACGTTTTCACCACAAGGATGTTCGCTTAGAGATGTTCCTATACGTGGAGACTACTGTGTATATATAATTTTAAAGCTATGAATAAATAATACTTCCTGTACTGAATTTGTGAGTAATCTAAGTAATAGAAAAATCTTAAAAAGCCATAACCTTAAGAGCCATAAGAGTGCAAAAGCCTCCATTTGTTGCAATGAATGTTGCAAACTGCTTCCACTTCAGTCATTTTTAAAATGAGATGTGAACTGCAAACAACCACAGCGTTGGAGAGTCTGCATCATGTTAGCCACAAAGATGGCCAAAAGCAATCATGTAATTTTTTATAAAATTAGGAAAGACATTTTTATAATAAATAAACTATTTAACACCAAAAGGTGATATAACGTGCATAGGTATGCATTATGTACATATATACTGGTATATAATGTAAAGGAATACGTTTATTAACAGGAGTAAAAAGGTCATGGAGACTCAAGTAAAAAGTTGTGCACTTTGTGCAGAATGAAACTGGTCAGTATTCTAAAGTGGACTACAAGCACACTAAAAAAAAAAAAAACGAGGAATTCAAACAAAATAATCTTTTGAACCACAATGAATATTGTTTAAAAATGTAAATGAGCATGAATAATATGAATAAGAATTGCCTTTGCTCCAGTAGAAAATGAATGCATTAACATCTGATATGCATACTCAACGAATATAATTAAAAACACTACCTGTTGGTTGAAGACACTACGGTACTATATGCAATCTAGCTGCCTTTTGTTGGGATATTTTTTGTGTGGGCTTTCCTTTTAGCAACATAATGTACATTGTTGCCATATGCTCTTCTTTACTACACTAATGCCACGGTCTCACAGGACTTTGCTATGGGTCTATGTTATGCAAAGACCCAATTGCTATGAGAATTCAGACAAGGACTCAGTTTTATTCTTGCTTATTGAAGTTTTATGAACATCTGAAACACAAGGAACCGAAAGCATTATATTTGATTATATATCTGATTTTCCACTGGTAGCTGTCTGCTGGTAACTTATTTATATTTTCATTACTGTTAGCATATTATTAACAAGATCTTATTCTTTACTGTCTCTAAGTTATTTTACAATATTACAATATAGTGCAACATATATCCATTCCAGCATATACGCAGTTCTGTACTTTCATCGAAGTTGTATGCATCTTATAAGTAACAAATACAGAATTGTAAACTATTTAACCAAACTGATATTATCTAATACAAACTGAATACCCTACCTGAAAAAACAAGGAACAGAAAGAGGTAGAACATTCTGATTGTCCACTGTTCTCTACCTGCTGAGAGCCCCTGCATCCTGTCCTAATTTATTACCGGTGCGCTGCTGGCTGCGACATGCTCTTACCATCTACCTCCTTACCGAACTATGCACGTCCCTCCTAGCTTAACAAACGGTCAAGTTATCAACAAAGCTGCAAATTTGTTTATAGTAAATAGTGCTATGGTTTTGTGAATACAGTTATTTGCTTTCTTCTGATATTTGATTTCAAAACCCCTACTGTGAAGGCTGGACTCTACTGTATATCAACACCATACATTATTACATGTACTCTAACACTTTGTATTCATGACAATGAATGCACCAGTGGAACTTGGGTAAATGCAGTTCTGTGTTATCCTATCCAAGAAATACACATAGGGATTGAGGTTTTTTTTTTTTTTTTTTCTATGGCAAAGGCCTATTATGACCTTATTTGCCCCTCTCCATCTGTTGTGATATTTCATTAGTTTGCTGGTTTGCTGGCTGAATGTGGTTACAGTGAAAACAAACTGTGACACATCTGCTTCAGAATAGGAGTGTGATCAGGGCCAAAATGAGCCCATGAAAGGCATCAACACGTGACACGACTGCATGGCAATGTGACATGCCTCCATACATTTCAATGTATATTTTAGTGGTGGTATGTGCTTAGGAAAAGCTGGTAAATTACAAAAGTTCCAAAATACATTTTAAAAAATCAGGGAAAATCAGTGTTATTTCCTAAATAAATATTTTGTGGTCATCTTAGGATTCTCCCACAATCAATGGTACGTTGTGGTGGATCAACCTATGAATTAAAAAGGGGGTACTCAAGTGACCAATGGAATCCCAGTTAATTATAACTGGTCCAACTGGAGCATACAAAACAATATTAAACCAGGGTCTATATTGTTGCTCCTCCCAAAGTTACAGGCCAGATCAAATCCCAGCATATCAACAATGAAAACATCAGCTGAAAAAAATATACAGTACTGTGCAAAAGTTTTAGGCAGGTGTGAAAAAATGCTGTAAAGTAAGAATGCTTTCAAAAATAGACATGTTAATAGATTATATTTATCAATTAACTAAATGCAAAGTGAGTGAACAGAAGAAAAATCTAAATCAAATCCATATTTGGTGTGACCACCCTTTGCCTTCAAAACAGCATCAAACATCAATTCTTCTAGGTACACTTGCATACAGTTTTTGAAGGAACTTGGCAGGTAGGTTGGCCCAAACATCTTGGAGAACTAACCACAGTTCTTCTGTGGATTTAGGCAGCCTCAGTTGCTTCTCTCTCTTCATGTAATCCCAGACAGACTCGATGATGTTGAGATCAGGCTCTGTGGGGGCCATACCATCACTTCCAGGACTCCTTGTTCTTCTTTACGCTGAAGATAGTTCTTAATGACTTTCGCTGTATGTTTGGGGTCGTTGTCATGCTACAGAATAAATTTGGGGCCAATCAGATGCCTCCCTGATGGTATTGCATGATGGATAAGTATCTGCCTGTACTTCTCAGCATTGAGGAGACCATTAATTCTGACCAAATCCCCAACTCCATTTGCAGAAATGCAGCCCCAAACTTGCAAGGAACCTCCACCATGCTTCACTGTTGCCTGCAGACACTAATTCGTGTACGCTCTCCAGCCCTTCCGTGAACAAACTGCCTTCTGCTACAGCCAAATATTTCAGATTTTGACTCATCAGTCCAGAGCACCTGCTGCCATTTTTCTGCACCCCAGTTCCTGTGTTTTCGTGCATAGTTGAGTCGCTTGGCCTTGTTTCCACGTCGGAGGTATGGCTTTTTGGCCGCAAGTCTTCCATGAAGGCCACTTCTGACCAGACTTCTCCGGACAGTAGATGGGTGTACCAGGGTCCCACTGTTTTCTGTCAGTTCTGAGCTGATGGCACTGCTGGACATCTTCCGATTGCGAAGGAAAGTAAGCATGATGTGTCTTTCATCTGCTGCAGTAAGTTTCCTTGGCCGACCACTGCGTCTACGGTCCTCAACGTTGCCGTTTCTTTGTGCTTCTTCAAAGAGCTTGGACAGCACCATCTGGAAACCCCTGTCTGCCTTGAAATTTCTGCCTGGGAGAGACCTTGCTGATGCAGTATAACTACCTTGTGTCTTGTTGCTGTGCTCAGTCTTGCCATGGTGTATGACTTTGACAGTAAACTGTCTTCAGCAACCTCACCTTGTTAGCTGAGTTTGGCTGTTCCTCACCCAGTTTTATTCCTCCTACACAGCTGTTTCTGTTTCAGTTAATGATTGTGTTTCAACCTACATATTGAATTGATGATCATTAGCACCTGTTTGGTATAATTGTTTAATCATACACCTGACTATATGCCTACAAAATCCCTGACTTTGTACAAGTGTACCTAGAAGAATTGATGCTGTTTTGAAGGCAAAGGGTGGTCACACCAAATATGGATTTGATTTAGATTTTTCTTCTGTTCACTCACTTTGCATTTAGTTAATTGATAAATATAATCTATTAACATGTCTATTTTTGAAAGCATTCTTACTTTACAGCATTTTTTCACACCTGCCTAAAACTTTTGCACAGTACTGTATATACTTTTTTTCCCTCTTCAAATTTATAACTAAGTGTTTGAAGTTAGGATAGTACTGCAGTTACAATGAGAGAAAGCTTCGTTGTATTTGTTTAGCAAAGTGAGATAGCAGAGGCTTTTATGAGAATGGCAAGGGATCTAAAACACCTTGCAGAGGAAGCTTCAGACATTTTACTGTTGAGAATGTTTGAAGTCATCATACAGGAATGATTCTGCTAACTTTACTTTGTGCTGGATTTTTCCTAAAGTGCTATCATGAAAACTTATCCATTCTGTACTGTTCCTTGAAAATGTAGAGAATCCAGTTATTTTTCAGTCACAATCACAATGCTGTCTGTCATTCTTTCCTTCGCAGTAAAGGACCTGTCAGGTGAAATGGTACTGCACTGTCAATCAACGTGGACACCGCATTTCCTAGACCTGCTTATTAAAACATACAGCATAATATTTGGTGCATGTCATGTACTGCATAAAATGAGACCTTTTCCTGTCACTAAGGAAACTGAAAGTTAAAAGCTCAATATATCTCCACCTGCATTTTACTTTTTTACAAGCTTCTAAACTGAATTATTAAAAACAAATAAGAGCTTTTTTGTAACCTTCTGTGGCAGAGCAGAAGCGATGCACAATCCAGATAGTATAGATTTGGAAACAAACCTGTCTCTAGGTGTACATTGGCTCCCAAGTTCTTCTCAGTTCTAGCCAGGTGACAAAAAAGCTTCTGGCCTGTGAAAAGGTGACTTTTGTTTTGTATTTTATATTCTTAATTAATAAAAGTGTGCATCCTTGCTATCTGTTTTTTTATCCATTCAAGGGCCCAGTTCTCCTCCATCCAGCCACAGTCTGACATGAACTGGGGAGCTGAGAAGAACTGAGCTAATTTTCACTTTTTGTTGCTAAATATGTACAATTTGTATTGTGCAGTGCTTCTGCCCTGCCACACTTCCATTCTGAAGGACCATCAAACCACTCCTCTGGTTGTCACTATTAATATATTGATACAGTGTGGCAGACGGAGATCAATAGGGTGAAGCGACCCAATGACAGGTGAAGACTGGATCACAACAGGTTTATTTGTAGGTGCAATTACAGATCTGAAGTATAGCCTTTATGCACTGCCTCCTTTCCACCTCAATCAGTTTCATAAAGATATCAGTTTCAAAAAGATATTGGCCAATCATCTGAAACCCTCCGCTACAAAACTTGGTTTAAAGCGCAACTGGACATTCCAAAACAACAGCGATCCAAAGCACACATCAAAATCTACTTCAGAATGGTTAAAGAAGAATAAAATCAAGGTTCTGGAATGCTGTAGTCAAAGTCCCGATCTAAATCCGATTGAGAATCTTTGGTATGAGTTGAAGAAGGCTGTGAACAAGAGAAGCCCTGTGAATTTGAATGAACTGGAACGATTTTATGTTGAAGAATGGTCAAAAATCACAAAAGAACGAGACAAAGATTGTGCTTATTATGAGATTTCTATCATTTCTAATTGTTCCATCGAAAGTTATAAATTAAAGTAGCTTGATAATAAAACAAAAAAAATATTACATATCATGCATAAAATGAAAAAATAACATGCAAAAATAAATTTCATACTTTGATAAAAGTATTTGGGCAATCAACATGTTTCATGTGAAACCCATTTGTTGCTAATTATTGACAATTATCATGATTGAAAACCAGCACATGATGATAATTATAGAATAAATAAATACATAATCATCAATTGCTGAAAAATAAATTGTGAATTTCAAAATGGTTAAAACTAAAGAGTACAGCAACTATCTCAAAATGACAGTGATACAACTAAACTAAAAAGGAGAAACTGACAAAAAATATCAGAAAGGCTTGGTTCACCGAAAAGCTCTCTGTGGGCTATTATTGACAAACACAGAAGAATAGGAACTACTGTAACTAGCTCCAGGTGTGGAAGACTGTCACAAAGACGGCTGCAGTGGGTGACGTCAGACCAGAAACAGGAAGTAACACACAGAGACTTGGGGTTTTGATGAAGCTGAGCATGTGATCGCGCTCAGCATTTAATAATTAAACAGAACAGAAAATAAAAGGTTTGAACACAACACAGGACACGGCACTGGTAGCCAAACACCTTTTTAATACCGCCTGCATCTGCTGCGCTGATGTTACTCTGGGCCCCCCTTGCTTCTCCTGATCCAGCAGCCAGTCGATCACCTCCTCTGGCCTGCAGGATGGGTGCTGCTGTTGCTTCCTCTCTAGCGTCTTTCCTCCCTCCATTTCTCCAAAAAAAAAATCCATTTTTTTTTCTTTCCAAAAAAAAAAACACACGGTACTCCTGCTCTGGTCTGAGTCTAGGAGGCGCTGATAATCCCACGATGACACCACGTGTCACAAAGATGGCTGCAGTGGGTGACGTCAGACCAGAAACAGGAAGTAACACACAGAGACTTGGGGTTTTGATGAAGCTGAGCTTAAATGCTGAGCGTGTGATCGCACTCAGCATTTAATAATTAAACAGAACAGAAAATAAAAGGTTTGAACACAACACAGGACACGACACTGGTAGCCAAACAAAGAGACAAACAAAACGGACTATACAGACAAATACGGCGAGTACAAACAACTATCAATTTACTTTACTTTCTCCTCTCCACACCCGTTCTCCACTCACCGAACACACCACCCCGAGTGAGTGAAAACATGCTGTTTTTATGCAGTTGTACCGAGACTCGATTGCTAGTCAATCATTCAATTGGAATCTCGGTACAACTGCACGTGAATTAATTAAAGTGCACTTTCCCGTGTTCACATACTAATACTTTAAATGCACGTGATGTGATGTGCCATCCTCGTGCCTAAATACAAATATACAATTTAAATCACACGTGAAACACAGACCCGTTTATATCCTGTGTACCAATGCCTATACACCAACATTTACACACAACACGTAACATATAAACATAAACTACGCACAAGGGCGTGGCCACATTGCCACAAAGACCAAGAAAGATTTCTGCAAAATCTGGAAGAAGAATCGTTCGAGCAGCCCGGCAAAATCCTCAGATTACTGCAAAAGATCTAACACAAGAATTGAGAGAAGATGGTCAAGAAATTCAACGATACCTTAACAAGATTAATTTCCATGTAAACCTTTGTAAACAATACACAAAAGAAAGCGATTGGAGTTTTCCATCGAATACGTAAGCCTGATGATTTCTTCAACCACATTTTATGGACAGACAAATCCAAAATATAACTTTTTTTTCACCAAGAAAGCAACAATTTGTTTGGAAAGGAGACGAATTTAAAGAAAAGTTCATCATGCCTAGTGTTAAATATGGTGGTTGTGTGATGGTATGGGCTTGTTTTTCTTCCTCAGCCACTGGTAACCTTTGTATTGTAGAAGGATCCATGAATGAGGTAAAGAAGTATCAAGAAATTTTGCACTCTCATTTGTTACCAAGTGCTTGAAGGCTTATCGGATGGGAGTTTGTATTCCAGCAGGATAATGACCCTAAGCATTCTGCGAAGTCTACAAAGGAATTTCTGAAAAAAAGGGTATAGTTATGGATTTGCCATCTCAATCCCCTGACTTGAATCCCATTGATATGTTGTGGATTGACTTGAAGGCTGCTGTTGCAAAAAGGAAACCAAAGTCAATTGCAGAACTCAAAGCTGTATGTGTTGAATAATGGGCATAAATATCTCCGTAAGATGCCAGAAACTGGTTTTAAAATACAAAAAAAAGACTGCAAGCTGTAAATGAAGCAAAGGGTGGGCACACAAAATATTAATGTAAGGGTGCCCAAATAGTTTTGTCAAAGTATGAAATTAGTTTTAGCATGTTATTTTCCATTGTATGTAATAATGTGTTGTTTTATTATAAAGCTGAATCTCTTACTTTAATGTATATCTTTCAAAAGAACAATTAGAAATTATATTAATCACTTTCTTTGTGTTTTTTTTTTTCATTTTTTTAACTGCCCAAATACTTTTGTCTGCGACTGTATATGTATTGTTTAAAATATATGGGATATATATTTTTAAAAAAAATAACATAAAAAAGACTCCTCAGCTCCAGGAAAAAGTGCCTGCTATTGTACATCTTATCATCCCTGCCCCCTCCGCTATTATTAATCCTTGTTCACTCTAACCTATGAAGATGGACTGGATCTCAACCCAATTCTACTGAATGTGATGTAGCTACTCTGCTTGTGCAGTGTGGTGAGACACGTTACATAAAGCCAATGTTTTTGCTCTGCTCCTAAACAGAATATGAAATTCCAGGGCACCAAGGAGAGGACAGGTGACATTGGCCCCGAAAACACTGCTTTGGTTGAATTCTTGCCCATAGGGGAGACTGTTCCCTCTTCTAACTACGTCATTTCTGACAGCAGTCATTTTTTCTTTGGGGTATCCCTTCCACACAATCTCCAGGACCAGTTCTGCTAAGCTGAAGTGATAGGACAAGATACGAATCCAATGTGATATGTCTGCAGGCATGTATGATGCAATTTTAAGAATCTTCAGAAAGGAAAACTGCATTATTACTCATTTGTATTCTGTTTGCATCTGGTTTGTTTTTAATAAATCTTACCAGCTTCATTGTATGCCTTCATCATGTCTGCTGTCATTTGTCTCTAATTATCCAAGAACCATCAAGGAAACCATTTGATTCTACATGTCTCTCTCTCTCTCTCTCTCTCTCTAAAGGTTGCCAGTTTTTTCTTTTTTTTTTTAGACATCCATTTACACTTCTGGCACACTTTCATGTTGCCGTTATTTTGAATGTATTGCTTAATAAATGAGGTGTGACCACACCTTTCAATAATATGGAATTATGACTTTTGACCCTTGTCCTGGGACCAAAGTAATTTGAATATATACCAAAGTGTGTGTGTACACGCTAATGGATGTGTTTTACAAGGACGGGGAAAAAAATATAATAGTGCAATGCTAACAAGCACATCTGTAGTTTATTTTTTTAGTATCCATGAATTTGCACCATTGTATGTTCATATATATATATATATATATATATATATATATATATATATATATATATATATATATATATATTCCTCTTGCTCCTTCAAGTGATACTTGACACTGTAGAGTATGTCTGACTTGAACTATTAATAATGTCGATACACTAATTAAGCCAAGGCTGCTAGTTGTCTATTACGTTGCTTCATTCAACTTTTTTTGTAGTATAGTAGCATGGCATCTACTTTGAATCCACTTATTGTGTGACCTATAGGTGACAGTTTAGGAAGCTATTTTCTCCAGGATAAGAGGGATTACTGAGAATAATGGAGCGAGCTGTGGCTTTCCCAAGTGGGAGCGCTCTCTAATGAAGTGCATTTTCCCTGCTGTTGTCACTGCTTGTAATGCACACCTAGTGCAGAATAAAATGCTTTATTGACTTCAGTGTTTCCTTCATATTTATTTATGACAGCAAGCTACAAACGTATTACAATATTTATTGCAATCTATTGTTTTTCAGTCAGTACTTGTGGTACTTTAATAGTATTGGGTATTTGAACACAAGGTAAGAGAGTCAGAACAGGTGTACAATTCTGCTGATATTGACAGCTATTTTGCCAGTGCAGAATACTGCCAGAGTCCAGCTGTCATGAGTTAAAAGAGGATTGAACAATGAATAGATTTTCTGCCATAAAAAGGTTAAAGTTAATATTTAGATTGCATGTAATGAAAGTGATTGTACAGTGGGGTGGCCTTGGTAACGTTACTGAACCACAAAGGACGTCTGTTGAGAAAGACTTGCGTTGTTATAGCAATGAATTGACTGCTTTTGTTTCAGGCCTGTAGATGAGAGAAAAAAAAATATTAGAAGACAAATCTGTTTATTTGAACAACATAAGTAACCTTTATTAAACATCTAGTTTGCTTACAGGTTTGGTCACTGTCACTTGCATGCGTGCAACTCTGACTCTTCTCTAAAGACTAACCTTCCATGTACCGGTGTTACATTTTTATTTGTCCTGTCCACAACTGTGGCTCAATACAACATAACCCACAACAATATCTATATTGTTACAAAATGTAAGTGAACTCAAGGGAACGTGAACATAACCAACTGAAGAAAGAAAAAAAAAACAACAACCTTAAAAATCCAACTGGATAAAAAGGCAGTTTACATTTAAAAGAAATGATGTGAGCAGGTTGTTAGCTTAGGAGGATTAACAATACAACATGGGAGCGCTTCCCTCAAATTCCCTGCTTATTACAAAACATATTTTAAACTCATTTTTTGTTTGTGTGTTTCATCCACACATTCTTAGTAACACACAATCCCCTCTCCCTATTAGAAGCCATTTGTTGTACTGTGGTTCAGTGGTTTGACCTGACCTGCCACTTGTTCACCAATTCACACAGGATGAACGAGTCAAACCAAATGTCCAAGCGGAGGGACTTGTGAATATATCGTAACAGTGATATAACCCAGCTAGTACTACAGTTGTGCTCAAGGGAGCTTGTAAAAGGGGCGCTCTGTGACTGGGTAGGTATCTGTTGAGAGACGAGAGAGACACAGAGGGTTTGTATTTGAAAACGCCACTCAGGCGTCCAGGTTTTATTATTTACAGGTATTGCAGGCAGTTGCGGTGGTTGGAGGCCGCCACTAGGGTACCAGCAATGGTAGCCCTAGTGCAGAAAGATATACACAAACACAGTGTATATTACATAAATGCAAAAACAGACAAGAAATAAAAAGTGGCCAAGCTCGGGCCGTGGGCTACATCCGCTACACAGGGAGGTCCCGCATCAGTAACCTTCTTCCTAACATAAACTAAATAAACTATGGAGGGAGGATTAAAAATCCCCAAAATGTATCCCTTTTCTATATACATATGTGGAAGGGTGGGGGTATTCACTGACACGGGAGACAGAAGATTTTATTTGCAAACACCGCACAGGTGCCCAGATTTATTTATTTATTTATTTATTTATTTATTTATTTTAGCCCGCAGAGGGCGCTGTTGTCCGTGGTCTGCTTATGCAGTGCCCCCACTGCCGCTAAGCCGGTCAGCACGGGTCTCTATCCTACACTTAGTTGTGCCTATACAGTGGGGTTGGCCAGGGTTCCCCGTATATCTACATACATCCCTCGGTACATATTTATTTATATTGCTTTGTGAAAATTAGTTTTTATGAAAGGCTGTCCCCTCAGCCGGGGTCGCCTGCTCCTTGTTTCACTCTGGCCTCTTCTGCCAATGCCACTGTATTTCCCTGAACATGGCCACCCGAGTGCACAGTTCTTATGGGCCGAGCAGTCTCCCAAGGCCCGCCCCTCAGCCACTCAGAGAGAGGGAAAGCACACACACCCTCTTCCCCACCTCTCCGTGTCATCGCCATGACCGACAGATGGATCCCACGAGACTGCTGCCCTCTACCTGCAGTAATACGGATGTGCCAGACAGTCAGTCCAGATCTCCCCTGTTACAACATATGATCCCTGTTAAACACACAGTCTTGGTTCACTTTCCCTGGATATACAAACAGCCATGCGTCTCTGCGCTGGTACACAAAGAACAGAACCAAACAACAAACAAAGGGTAGGCTTTCCAGGTGACCAGTGTTAATTGATCATCAATTATGTAATTGACACCTGGCCACCTGCTGCACATTAAGATTCAGTTAGGCAGGGAAGGAAGTCTCACGTCTTAGCCCTGCCATATCCATCACTTTCTAATTATACAAATGAAACATGTTTTTATGTTACAAACCCCACCAATATTCCTTAGGGTATGTGGTCAGCAGAGCATGTGAGCGAAGCGGAGCGAGGAGTGGAGCGCTACCATTTTGCTAGGAGTGTGGAGTGGAGTGGGTAAAGTGCCTGAGCAGAGCATGAGCGCGAAAAGCCTCTGGCACCGCTCCACGCTCCAACATTTGCAAAGGAAAAATATTTGACACTGTACATATAAGATATGATCCATAAACGATGCAGCTTTTGCGACGCTCAGACAAAATTGTGCAATCTATGAAATCGCCCTGTATAATTAAAGTTAACAAAATAATCAGTAATGTACAATTTACACATTAAGGGTTTTATTACAAGAAGCCATTGTGTGCTTGTATATGAACCATGTTAATTGCAAATTTCACAAAGCTTATACAATTAAAAAAAAATATTTAACCACATGGTATGTACAAAAGGGTCAGTGTATGTTAGGATCCCAAGCTGAAATACGACACCATCGGCTTGGGGTTATATTACTTTTTTAGATAGCTGAAATCGTGGCGTGCTCGGCTTGGGGTTGTTTTGCGAATGATCCCATCGAGGTGCAGAAGATTCACTTTCCCAAAGCTATTTCATCACTTCAGGTAAAAGTGAGATTGAATTATTCTCCAGGGAAATAAATAGAATAAAAAATAAATTAAAAAAAAAAACTTTAAAAACCCCGTTATTGCTGTAATAAATATTTTGCAGACCTTTTTTTTTTCTAAGTGTAAACGTGTCAATTATAGTTATCAAATGTATTTTTGACAGAAATGAATGATGAATGTTTTAATAATCAGTTTTACTAAAAACATAATAGTACTCACTGGAACCGGATCCCTGATATTTGTATCCGGTTGATCGGTACCAAAGCAGGAACTGAGTACCCGATTTCACAGACTGCAGAATTAGAAGCACCGGATTGGAGCGGTACTGGGGAAATAAAAGCCTTGGAGCGAGCGGTTTCAAAGAGGAAGAGAGCGAGGATCGGCGTTTATGAGCGTTCCACTCCACTCACATGCTCTGGTGGTCAGGTGTAGTGGAGGCACTGAACATAAGGAGATAGCAGGAAACGGATAACGATAGGTTGCGGATGCAACCCCGGTTCCCTGAAAGAGAAAATAACCATCAAATATGGGATATTGCCGTCAGGCAGTAGCGATTGGCTGAGCTTTTATAGCAAAGCTGCCGATAGGCCTCTGCGCGAGCTGCCACGTAAGCCCGCTTGGGAGCTTACTATACGCGCGCGCAGAGACTCACGTCCTCTTTGCTCTTCAGGCCGTGAAGGCCTCTGGAGCGACCACGCGGCTTGATGGTTATTTTCTCTTTCAGGGAACCGGGGTTGCATCCGCAACCTATCGTTCCCTTTCAAGTCGAAAATAACCATCAAATATGGGAACAGTGTACCCAAGCTGTCGCGAGGGAGGATTCTCGATAGTAGGACAGACTTACGTCATAACGCAACTGCGTAGGGAATACATCTACGCATATGCGGAGCTACGCCTCAGCGTCTATGCTCGCAATGACACCTGTCCTAAGGTGGAATATTCAACACCACGGGGCAGAGCATGTGTAACCGTTCTTCCTCTGGGGAAGAAAAAGGAGGAGGATGGAACGCCATCAACTCGACTGGTTGGTTCATATGAAACGGGGATATGACCTTGGGTAAAAAGGCCGGGTTTGGACGCATGGAGACCTTAGAACCGTCTCCTGCGAAACGAGTACATGATGAATGCACTGAAAGTGCGTGTAACTCGCCCACTCGTTTTGCTGATACCACTGATAGCAAAAACGCAGTTTTTATAGACACGAAGCTTCATGTCCACGCTGTGGAGAGGCTCGAACGGTGCCTTGGTAAGGGCTTCCAGCACCACGTCAAGGCTCCATGACGGTAAACTGGTCGTCCTTGGAGGCCGCAAACGTCTTCGCCCTTCAGGAACTGCGATGCCAGAAAATGGCAACCTGGTGATAAACCGTCAATACGTACATGGCAAGCCGATATGGCGGCTAAGTACACTTTAAGTGTAGAGGAGATTTCCCTCATCTAACAGTTTCTGTAGAAACTGTAATATCACTGCCATAGGGCAGGATATTGGGTCATGGCCTTCCGCCAGACACCAACTTTGAAACAACTGCCACTTGTACGTATACTGCGACCTAGTAGAGGGTGCTCTAGCACTCTGAATGGTCGAAATCACCGCCGTCGAGAGCCCTAAGGCTGACAGGTGCTCCCGTTCATGGGCCAAGCCCATAGCTGCATGAGCTTGGGGTTCGGGTGCCATAGCCCTCCTTGGGCTTGGGACAACAAGTCCGCTCGCAGAGGGAGCTCCCTCGGCCGACCGTGCAACAACTGCACCAGACTCGGGAACCATATTCTCCGAGGCCACCGAGGAGCGATTAGAATCACTGTCGCTTGCTCTACCCTGACCTTCTCTAAGAAGGCGGGGAGCATCGGGATCGGTGGAACGCGATATAGGAGCCCTGGCGGCCATTCGTGAGCCAGTGCATCGACTCCTAGGGGCTGTCGAGATCCTTCACTGAGAACCATAGGGGGCAGTGCGTGGTCTCTTGCGAAGCAAAGAGATCTACCTGGGCTGTGCCGAACCATTCCCAGATGCGCTCTACCACTTGAGGGTGGAGACGCCATTCGCCCGCAAGAGGGCCTCCTCTGGATAGGAGATCCGCTGCGTAATTGACTCTGCCCGGTAGGTGAACCGCATGCAGAGAGGTTAAGCGGTTGTGCCCATAGCAACATCCGTGCTACCATCCGGTGAAGACCGGGGACCGCAAGCCGCCCTGGCGGTTGATGTACGCCACAACTGTGGTGTTGTCTGACCGCACTAACACATGCTTGCCTAGAAGCACTGGCAAGAAGTGCCGGAGGGCGAGGTCCACCGCTCTGAGCTCCAGAGCATTGATGTGGGCTGACCTCCAGGGTCCTGACCACACTCCACGGGTCCCTGTCCCGTTCCAGACCGCTCCCCAACCGTGGTTGGAAGCGTCGGTCGTGATGACCTGCCTTCTGAAAATGGGACCCAAGTGTACGCCTTGGCGGAGGTTTGACGGAACTTTCCACCAGCGTAGCGCTTCCCAGCAGGCTCGGGATACCCTTAGCCTGCGGTGTTTGTCTCTCCGCGGATGCAACGCGAAGGCATTGAACCAGGCCTGCAGAGGTCTCTGGTGTAGTAAGCCCAAAGGAAGGGCTTGTGAGGCGGCAGCCATCAACCCCAGCATGCGCTGACACAGCTCCATGCTGACTGTTTGTCTCAACCTGAATAGGGAGAGACACCGCTCTATTGAGGCAACTCTTTGTGTCGACAGGGTCGCTTCCATGGACACTGAGTCCAGATGCAGACCCAAGAATTCGGTCTGTTGGCTCGGCACTAGGCGGCTCTTGTCTGAATTGATCTTCAGGCCTAGCCGCTGAAGATGGTCTGTAACCATCACTGTGTGCTGTGCCACCTGCTCCTTCGACTGCGCGCAGACGAGCCAGTCGTCCAGATAATTCAGCAGTCGGACACCTTGAGCCCGCAAGGGAGCTAGAATGGCATCCATACATTTCGAAAAGGTTCGAGGAGCTAGTGACAGGCGAATGGAAGGACACAAAACTCGTATACCCTGCTCTGAAATGCGAACGCAGATACTTCCTGTGACCTGGACAGATGGGAACGTGAAAGTACGCATCTGTCAGGTCCACGGTGGTGAACCAGTCGCCGTGTAGGACTGACTGAATGATGTGCCTGTGCGTAAGCATCCTGAATGATAACACCCGCAGGTATTTGTTCAGTACTCGCAGATCTAAAATAGGACGGAGCCCGCCGTCCTTCTTGGGCACCAGGAAGTATTTGGAATAGAACCCCTGGTCGATCAGAGCAGGGTCTACTTGTTGAATGGCACGCTTGCTGAGCAATGCCTGTATTTCCACATTCAGAGCTGAGGACTGAACCGAAGTCCTTCACTGCAGTTACAACCACTCCCCAGAAGGGGAGGATTTAACTGGAACTGAAGGGTGTACCGGTGGATATAGTTTTGTGCACCCAGATGTCGTTGGTGCATTGTTGCCAGAACTGGAGCTGGGAGACAGTGTAGGGGCGGGTTAACAGCTGCCTGGTGTTCTCAGGGCTGTTTAGGCTGGGCTCGCTCGCGAGGGGCCTGGCCAGAGCCCCGAGGGTGTGGCCTGCCACCACCTCTAGGGCGCCACCCTCCGGCTGCGGTCTTGAAAATGGAGGTTGACCGCGCTGCTGTGCTTGAGGGAGAGGTCTTAGTACCCCTGGCCGTGGCTGGTGCTGCGGTGGTGTCCTGCGCCACTGACGTTCCTGAGGCCGCTTCGGCTGGAACGGCGGTTTTGGCCACATTTTCGCCATTTGTTGCGACGCCTCTCGCGCCTTGGCGGAGCGTTGCAGCATCTCCTCCACCGCTGGACCAAATGTGTGTCCCGGTGTAATTGGGGCATCCAGCAACGGGGCCTTATCAGGTTCCTGCACTCTCGCCTGCGAGAGCCAGAGCTGCCTTCTGGCCACCACCAGAGATGCGATGCTCCTGCCCTGAGCCCGCGCGTTGAGCTGGGCCAGCTTCACCAGCAGTTGACTGACGGTCCCCAACTCACTTCTGAGGGCCGCCGAAGGGCACTCAGGCAGGTCTTTAATTAGTGGCGATTGGTAGACCGTCAGCAAGCTGGCCACATTAGAGAGCTTGACCGCCTCTGTGGCCGCAGCGTACCCCTTTTTGAGGTGTACCTCAGTGGTCCTGCACTGCTTATTGGGGCATGCAGGATCTTTCGTCAGCCCGATAATGTTGGCGTCTTCACCAACGCGCTAACGCAGCGTCCACAGGTGGGAAGGACGCCAACCCAGCCTCATTCGCCCCCTGCATGTTAAAGGCTGAGGCCTTGCGAGAAGTCGCAGGGGCAGAGGCCGGAGCCCCCCAGGTGGACTGCACCTCCTTAATAAAGTCTGGGAATGCCGGAAGCATCCTGGACTGATGGGGCTGGGCTGAAGGTGACTCAAACAAGGAGCGCCGAGGCAGTTCCGCCATAGGCCACTCGACGCCCAAGTGGCGGGTTGCTCTGTCCACCACAGACCACGTTGGGTCATCAGTATCTAGCACGTGGAGCTCGGTGTCTTGCTCAGAGTGCTGGGAGGCTACCTCAGCCTCTGTACTGTCCCCTCTAGGATGTCAGATGCGTCTCTAGACAGTGCATCGATATCCCACTCCCCTTGAGACTGCACTGGAAGAGCGACGACCGGTGCAGGTTGTGGAGGGGCCACTGGCTGACTAGCAATGGGCCCAGTCGGTTGTTCTGGGACTGGAGGCACCACATTTGCTAGGGACATGAGGATGGACTGCTGCCCCATCATAACCTCCATAAACTGAGACATTTTGGAGGTTAGCTCCGCCACCCCCGACCTGTCTCTGTATCGCCTCTCCCGACGAGGGGAACGAGAGCGTGCTCTCCGTCGAGGCGATCCGGAGTGCGACCTAGACTCCCGACGGGGGCTTACCCTAC
This sequence comes from Acipenser oxyrinchus oxyrinchus, assembly GCA_030684275.1. Classification (NCBI taxonomy): domain Eukaryota; kingdom Metazoa; phylum Chordata; class Actinopteri; order Acipenseriformes; family Acipenseridae; genus Acipenser; species Acipenser oxyrinchus. Next base: position 43,599,016 of record CM060254.1, read on the forward strand.
GAGGGGAGGGGCTGCGTTCCCGAGCGCGTCTGGTGGGGGACCTCTGACCAGCCGTTAGCTGGGAGGACAGGCTTCTGGAGAGCTGCAGCCGCCCTGGCGGCGTCGCCGTAGACGACGGCGGGGCAGAAATGGTGTGGGATGATCCAGAAGAAGGAGAGTGCCCACCCACTGCTTTCTTCGCCCTTTGGCGGAGGGTGCGTGTCTGGAAACCAGCACAAAGATGGCAAAAAGCCCTATCCGCCAACGCGGATGCGGCGTGCTCTGGCCCCAGGCACGCCACACAGTCCTCATGGGGATCGCTCGCTGGCAATTTTGCCTGGCAGGTGACGCAACGGTGGAACCCGGACATGGTTGCCACTCTGACCCTGAACGTCGAACGGCGAAGCGTTGAACGTGAAGGTATGTGCACTAGCGACGATGCGTCGGCGTCGAGGTGCGTGCACCGGCGTCAAGCGTCGGCGCCGAAGCGTCGAGGTGCGTGCACCGGCGTCAAGGCGTCGATGCGCCCGAGCGTCGAGGTGCGTGCACCGAGCGTCAAGGCGTCGGCGCCGGCGTCGAGGTGCGTGCACCGAAGCGTCAAGCGTCGATGCACCGAAGCGTCGAGGTGCGTGCACCGAGCGTCAAGGCGTCGAGCGCCCGAGCGTCGAGTGCGTGCACCGAAGCGTCAAGCGTCGATGCGCCAAAGCGTCAAGGTGCGTGCACCGAGCGTCAAGGCGTCGATGCGCCGAAGCGTCGAGCGTCGAGGTGCGTGCACCGAAGCGTCAAGGCGCCGGCGCCGAAGCGTCGAGGTGCGTGCACCGAGCGTCGAAGCGTCGAGCGTCGAGGTGCGTGCACCGAGCGTCGAGGCGTTGACGCGCCGAGCGCCGAAGCGTCGAGCATCGAGGTGCGTGCACCGAGCATCAAGGCGTCGATGCGCCGAAGTCCCCAAGCGCAGACGCGCTAGCACCAAGCGCTGATGCGCTGCACAAAGCGCCGAAGCGCTGCATCAAGCGGCAAAGCGCCGACACCAAGCGCCGAAACGCAGCACGCCGGAGCGTGAGTACCGAGCGTAGAACGCTAGCACAGACGCCTAAGCGTCAGCTGACCCGCAGAGCGGAGACACTAAGTGCTGGTACAGTGTCCTGGATGCTGTGCACTACTTACCTGTTGGTGCTGGGGATTGGGCTTAGTGGTCGTCTTCCTCTGTGTAGTGAATGGGATTTTTTTTTTTTAACGCTGCAGCAGCACTAATGGTAGTGATTATGTGACTGGGGCACAAATATATGTGGGCACAGTACAACTACCACGCTGTTGTTTTTTTTTACACACCGCAGGCAGTATGTGGGAGACAGCAGTGCAGGCTCCACACACGCGGTCTAGCCAAGGCAAGACCGGGGCTGCAGACACGCGCACGGCCAAGACAACGCAACGTGCGTCCTTCACAAAATATATATATACACACAGAATATATACAATTTTAATTACAAAACCCAAAACACAACACTAATAATCAAAAATAATTATTAACACAGGAAAGACGGAGACCACGAGACAACGCGATGCCAAAGCAAAGCGTGAAGGAAATATATAAAAATATATAAATAATAACGACTCCGAAGAGTGTAACTAAATAAACTCAGAGAAGGGGCAATAACCAGCTTCTCAAGCTTTTTAAGCTTATCGAGTACAACAGCTACGAGCTCTAATACCTACCGCTACCAATGCTGAAGACAAAGAGGATCGTGAGTCTCTGCGCTGCGTATAGTAAGCTCCCAAGGGGCGGGCTTACGTGGCAGCTCACGCAGAGGCCTATCGGCAGCTTTGCTATAAAAGCTCAGCCAATCGCTACTGCCTGACGGCAATATCCCATATTTGATGGTTATTTTCGACTTGAAAGGGAACTGGTGTTACAAATCACAAAAAGAATTGGAACACCTGCTAAATCATGACAAATTGATAAACATATTAAAACATCAACAACTTTATTTTAAACTTCCTATTGTAGCAGCTGTTATACAGTATGTTCCCTGAACTGCACTGCTGCTGGAGTAGAGGTGCTATTAAATGTAGTTACAGCATAGGTAAGGTGCAATCTAATACATTGTTGTCCCAATCTTATATTTGTGACAGCTGTAAAACAACATGCATTACAATTATTTCTTAGTTATTGAATGAAACATTGATTTTCCCCTGCTCTTGGAAACTGTGATGTTGAAAAAGAGTATGTTGATGAGAAACTCCAGCTGTGCTGTAGTTACAGTCTGTCCTCAAGTGAGTGCTGTAGACTCTGTAGTCTCTGTAGTCTGTAGAATTCCATGTCTCTGGATCAGTGAACGCTGTTCCCCAAACACAAAACAGTAGGAGGAGTCAGTATTCTACACAGACAACATTTTTATTTCATTATATTTATAATATGATGTCCATCTTTTTTATTCAAAATAACTAGTGTTACCTGTCAGTGTTTATCCTTTTTCTCTTTTCAGCCTGTATTCTAGTATGTAGGTATAGCTGTAACCTGAACTATACAGTGCTATGATCCCTAGGTATTGCCAATGAATGCTTTGCATTTCACAAGCCTCAAGTGCAAATGAAATGTGGCCCCTATCTACAGTGCCTTGTGAAAGTATTCGGCCCCCTTGAACTTTGCGACCTTTTGCCACATTTCAGGCTTCAAACATAAAGATATGAAACTGTAATTTTTTGTGAAGAATCAACAACAAGTGGGACACAATCATGAAGTGGAACGAAATTTATTGGATATTTCAAACTTTTTTAACAAATAAAAACTGAAAAATTGGGCTGCAAAATTATTCAGCCCCTTAAGTTAATACTTTGTAGCGCCACCTTTTGCTGCGATTACAGCTGTAAGTCGCTTGGGGTATGTCTCTATCAGTTTTGCACATCGAGAGACTGAAATTTTTGCCCATTCCTCCTTGCAAAACAGCTCGAGCTCAGTGAGGTTGGATGGAGAGCATTTGTGAACAGCAGTTTTCAGTTCTTTCCACAGATTCTCGATTGGATTCAGGTCTGGACTTTGACTTGGCCATTCTAACACCTGGATATGTTTATTTGTGAACCATTCCATTGTAGATTTTGCTTTATGTTTTGGATCATTGTCTTGTTGGAAGACAAATCTCCGTCCCAGTCTCAGGTCTTTGCAGACTCCATCAGGTTTTCTTCCAGAATGGTCCTGTATTTGGCTCCATCCATCTTCCCATCAATTTTAACCATCTTCCCTGTCCCTGCTGAAGAAAAGCAGGCCCAAACCATGATGCTGCCACCACCATGTTTGACAGTGGGGATGGTGTGTTCAGGGTGATGAGCTGTGTTGCTTTTACGCCAAACATAACGCTTTTGCATTGTTGCCAAAAAGTTCGATTTTGGTTTCATCTGACCAGAGCACCTTCTTCCACATTTTGGTGTGTCTCCCAGGTGGCTTGTGGCAAACTGTAAACGACACTTTTATGGATATCTTTAAGAAATGGCTTTCTTCTTGCCACTCTTCCATAAAGGCCAGATTTGTGCAGTATACGACTGATTGTTGTCCTATGGACAGAGTCTCCCACCTCAGCTGTAGATCTCTGCAGTTCATCCAGAGTGATCATGGGCCTCTTGGCTGCATCTCTGATCAGTCTTCTCCTTGTATGAGCTGAAAGTTTAGAGGGACGGCCAGGTCTTGTAGATTTGCAGTGGTCTGATACTCCTTCCATTTCAATATTATCGCTTGCACAGTGCTCCTTGGGATGTTTAAAGCTTGGGAAATCTTTTGTATCCAAATCTGGCTTTAAACTTCTCCACAACAGTATCTCGGACCTGCCTGGTGTGTTCCTTGTTCTTCATGATGCTCTCTGCGCTTTAAACGGACCTCTGAGACTATCACAGTGCAGGTGCATTTATACGGAGACTTGATTACACACAGGTGGATTCTATTTATCATCATTAGTCATTTAGGTCAACATTGGATCATTCAGAGATCCTCACTGAACTTCTGGAGAGAGTTTGCTGCACTGAAAGTAAAGGGGCTGAATAATTTTGCACGCCCAATTTTTCAGTTTTTATTTGTTAAAAAGTTTGAAATATCCAATAAATTTCTGTTCCACTTCATGATTGTGTCCCACTTGTTGTTGATTCTTCACAAAAAATTACAGTTTCATATCTTTATGTTTGAAGCCTGAAATGTGGCAAAAGGTCGCAAAGTTCAAGGGGGCCGAATACTTTCGCAAGGCACTGTAGGCAGTGCATCCAAGGTGTACCGTATGTATCTGGGGACATAACTTTTATTGCATTTTCAGATTAAAACCAGAGGATGAGTCTCACTTTATTCCACTAGGATGGATTATTTGTCATGTTGGGAGACAAGCAAACAATCTTAAAAAGCTATTTCAATTATTGAAGTGGCTTTAAACATTATCTGTGTGTGGGCTTCCTTTAGGGGACTCTCAAGCAGACATCTGCATAAATCTGATTGTACAAATCTCTGTAAGTCATCATGGATAAAGGCATCTGCTAAATAAACAATAATAATAATAATAATAATAATAATAATAATAATAATAATAATAATAAAGCTCAGGATGTCATGTTTATATGGAACGGCATGACTAATCATATGCTACATCTCACATACCCTATTTGTAATACTTTATGTTGTCTCGCCGTGAAAGCTACATTATCGCTGTGTCATATAAATCCATGATAGATTTATACATGAATGTTTCATTTTTAATTGCTTGTATTGTTAGTTTGGTATACATCTGCTTTGCTGTCTTATCAGAACTGAATAGGTTCACAGGGAGGTACAGAATAGTCTTTTGTTTATTTTTTGAATAGTCACTATTTTTATACTATTTAATAGTTAAGGGCTAATATACTGTATATGTTTATCATTTCAAAATTAATTAATGTTTCATAGCAAAAGCAAAAGCAAATAAAGCATATAGAGAAATTATTATGCTAAAAAAATAATAAGCAAACATCCTTGTGTCGGTGAAGGAACTGCACTATTTTGCAGTTGTACAAATTGAATGATTGGTAAATCCTGCTTCCATACTTATTTTGGCCATTATCTTCCCAAGACTATTTCCCTCTGTGATGGGGTATGCCCGCCCCAATGTTTATTTTGTTATTATCATTATTGTATTTTTTTGTGCTGTTGTTTTGGGTTTGCAGGGAATTGTTAATTGCCTCCCCTGCCAAAGCAGAGTGGCAGGGTGGCAGGGTGGCAGAGTGGCAGGGTGGCAGGGTGAAAGCCCTGCCAGTGCACGGGTGTGTATATGTGGGAAGGATTGGGTGGCAGGTAGGGAGTTAAAAACCTCCCTGCAAACACATGTGGGAATGTGGCTGGAGATGTCAATTGAATAAATGTTTAAATGACTCATTAAGGCTCCAGCCGCAGGTGTATATATAGAGTGATCACAGGTGTTCGTGGAGGAGTGCAGAGAATTAATGTTGGTGAAGGTGAGGGTTTTGTGTGCTGAGTGTGTATATAGAGAAATATTGTTGGGGCTTAGGGGTGTTTTTATGAAGCCGTGTATTGTGTGTATGAAACCGGTGGCTCGCACTAAAAAGGCAGTATTTTAAAGTAGATATTTTGTTTTGTTTAAACTGTTTGTTTGGCCCTTGTCCCCGTTTATTTTGTTTTGTTTATTATTTATAATTGAAGAACGAGCGCATTTGCCTCTCACCCTTCAGTACTGAGTATCTGTGTATTTCCTGTTCTGGTGACGTCACCACCCAGCCATCCTGTTCACACCCTTTTCATTGGAATTCACAAATAATACCGTGAATGCTGCTTAAAAAGACAAATTGTACAGCAGATTGTTAGGCCAGGTGGCATTTTAAACTATAAATATTAATGGTGCTTTGTGTTTGGATCAAGTTGAGCTGTTCATGCAGAGCAAACCTAAATTGATTAGCAGTAGAGCCAATCAGAATGGAATCCAATTAAGATTGGTTTACTAAACCAGTGGCAACATGTTGTGATCATTAGACCGCATATACAGTACCCTGCACCAGATGATTAATAGCCTTTCAAATAATGTAAAAATAGCCTGTAATACAATATGGCATGTATTAGTGTGTGTCTTCCAAGCACATTTATGACTTTGTCATGTCTTGTCACGTCTTTTCACAAAACACTGCATTCGTTTTGAAATGGTTGTAGCCAACAGATACAAATTATGTTTATAATGTTTTCATATTATCTATTACATAACATTTTATGATGATACAAGGGGGGTGAGATGGGGGGAGCATTCACCATGACAGCTGTCCCTGGTCTTGAAATAAACTCATTTGGGGGCTTTATCTTCTTTCCTTTCAAGAATATAAATGTATGTTATCACTAAGGATACAATTTTGTCACAGAGGCCACGGAGGTCGTGGAAATCGTGGAGTTGAACAAAAGTCTGAAATCTTGGAAATGGATGTAAAACACATTTGGTTAGGCACTTCCTTTATTTCCTTTAAAAATGCAGTATGTCATGCTCTGAAAATACAAATCTGTGAGTATCTGTAAATTATTTGGTTGTGTGCGCACACAGCATTTACGTGTAGCTATGTAGGTCAGCGAATGAGATTTGTATTTTGATTTGTATGTAAATGAAGACAGATCGTATGTTACTGTAAACTCTCGGTTATGATCTTCACATACATACAGCGCTTGTTAATTTATTTTTTTAAACAAAAAAGTGGGCTTGCATCTTCAAAAAATATAAACTAATACTTACATTTTATTTCTTGAAACTTTTTTTCATACAATGTAGTGTACCCAAGTAGTCTTTTGAAAATAAATACTCACTTTCTCTAAAACTAAAAATTCCTAAACAAAATACTTCAGACTGCTGTTGAACATATTTTTTGTTTTTTATTTCCTGCAAACTGTAGCTAAAACGAGAGGTTTAATTGTTTTGTAGTCTTACCTGGTGCCTGCTTGGGGAGGGGGCTGGGGTGCTCTGTAGGCTACAGAGAAACAAACAATTTAAACGTTTAAATACTGTCTCATTTTTCCAAGGAGGCTATGTGGTCCAGTGGTTAAAGAAATGGCCTTGTAACCAGGAAGTCCCTGGTTCAAATCCCACCTCAGCCACTGATTCATTGTGTGACCCTGAGCAAGTCACTTAATCTCCTTGTGCTCCGTCTTTCGGGTGAGACGTAGTTGTAAGTGACTCTGCAGCTAATGCATAGTTCACACACCCTAGTCACTCTAAGTCACCTTGGATAAAGGCGTCTTCTAAATAAACAAATAATAAATAATAATTTTGAACACAGGAATAAAAACAATTATTTGACATGCTGATTTTGTATATGTACATTAACGTCGGACACGCACAGAGAAATAGGAACATTTCAGACCCTGTCTGTTTCTCTGTGTGGCCAGTGTGAAAGCTTGCATTGTACAGTATTCTTAAAAAAAAATAATAATAATAATGTTACATTGGTGTTAGGACCTTTAACTATGTTTTGTACTCTAAAGAAACATTTTAACTTGCCAACAGTCAAAAGCAATAGTCTTTATATTATTGTTTTTGGTGTACTACTTAAAAGATCTTGAGTATGTTGATATAGCTAAACCTACATTATTCGGTGACCTTTCTGTGAATTATTTTTCGCAACTCGCCCGTGAAATGTACAAAAAATCACTGTGCCAAAATCGTATCCTTAATTATCACGGTTCACCCCCTGTCTCCAATTACAGCTATAAATGCATGATATTAATGACATCTCTCATTTTGTTGTAAAGCTGTTTTGCACAGACCAGAGCTCTAATTTTGAACTCTGTTTAGTGAAAATTCTCCTGCTTGCCTACAAGGGTCTTCATCACACAGGTCCAGAGTATCTCTCCAACCTGCTGACCCGCTATGTCCCTGCACGTACAGCTTCCACAATTGCTCGCTTCAAATACACTCTCAAGATCCACTTGTTCTCTCTTGCTTTTAATGCTCTCTAAGCCTGATATCTGTTATTAGCTGTTGTCTAAATTGCTATTTCAGGTTTTTCACTCCATTTTATTCGTATAATTCTGCTTGACACACGCATCCACAATGTTTAGAATTCACATCCTAGCCTTTTATTTAATGTATTATGCCTAGGTTTAATGTATTTGCATTGTTTTTTACTGTAGTTAATGTACTCTGCCTTGTATTTCACTGTGGTTAATGTTTTGTAGCGATCTCGGTTAATGCAGACAGGCGCATCACACAGGCCGAGGCAATCCAATACACACAGGCGGAGGGCGGGCGCGAACCTGGGACCTCTCAAGACTAAAGCATAGCGCCGATACCGCTGTACAAAAGAGCCCTGCCTTTGCAAGGAGCGTATATCGGGCTTATGTCCCTGTGCGTGATTACATCACCTACCAGCCCTGCTGCTGCCTTCCCCCGTGCATGCTATAGTATTATGCATTGTTCCTCACTGTCTTGTAAAGCGCTTTGTGATGGTGGTCCACTATGAAAGGCGCTATATAAAATAACTATTGATTGATTGAGTGATTGATGTTTTGCTTTTTCTATCTTGTTACTATGTTTACAGCACATCATAATGTGTAGCCAGTGGCAAATTTACATGACAGCGAGGGACAAAACTGGCACAGATGGGATGATAAACAATATTGTTATTGTTGTTAATGTCTACTTCAATTGTTTTATAATCTGTAATTTAAAACTGGCAAATCTGTTTCATCTTTTACAAATGTATAATGTAACAAACTTGTAATTAACAATCAGACAATCTTTGTGATTTACAAAATTTGTAATCTTTTTGAAAAATTAAAATTTATAAATAGGAGTTTAATTCAAGTTTCTCAGAGTCCATTAGGTTCAACAGAATTCAGTGTGTGTATCCAAAACACTTCCCTTCTCAAAAGCTGTTTTACAATGTTGCCTCCTCTAGCAGATATTTTTTCAATGCCAATAAGTTTTAAGTTAGATGAAGAACCATGTTAAATTCATTATAATGTCTAGCTATTGCATAATATATATTGTTGTTTCTTATCGCTGCTTTGTGTTCTGCAATTCTGATTTTTAGATTACGTTTAGTTTGTCCCATGTAGATGAGACCACAAGGGCATTTAAGCAAGTAAATAACATGTGTCGAATTACAGTTAATAAGTATTGGAACAGTGAACAGTAAACCCTTGAGCGGACTGTACACCGCCAGCTCTCTGCTTTCCTGTCCAACCACTCTCTGCTCGACCCTCTCCAATCTGGCTTCCGCTCTGCTCACTCCACTGAAACCGCCCTCCTATCTGTCACCAACTCACTTAAGTCTGCCCGAGCTGCCTCTCTCTCCTCTGTCCTAATTCTCCTCGACCTCTCTGCTGCCTTTGACACTGTTGATCACTCTATTCTACTATCATCTCTTGCTGACCTGGGGATCTCTGGCACTGCTCTGGCCTGGTTCTCCTCCTACCTCTCCAACCGCACTTACCAGGTAACCTGGCATGGAGCAACCTCCACACTCACCCTCTCTTAACAGGAGTCCCCAAGGGTCAGTCTTGGGTCCTCTCCTGTTCTCTCTCTACACCCGCTTCCTGGGCCCCCTCATCGCATCCTATGGTTTCTCATACCATTTCTATGCTGATGATGCTCAGATTTTCCTCTCCTTCCCTGCCTCTGACTCCACCATCTCCTCCCGTATCTCTACCTGTCTGTCTGCTATTTCCTCCTGGATGCACTCGCATCACCTCAAACTTAACCTGTCTAAATCTGACCTCCTTTTCTTTCCCTCCTCCTCCTCCCCCTCCTCTGATCTCTCTATCTCTGTTCCTCTGGAATCTACCACACTCTCTCCCTCTTCCTCCGCTAAGAACCTCGGAGTCACCCTGGACCCCTGCCTCTCTTATTCCCAGCACATCTCCACTCTGGCACGGACTTGCCGATTCTTCCTGAGCAACATCCGAAGAATCCGACCCTTCCTCACCAACTACGCCATCCAGCTCCTGGTCCAGGCCTTGGTTTTTTTGCCTAGACTACTGCAACTCCCTCCTGGCTGGCCTCCCTGCGTCCGCCACCCGTCCGCTCCAGCTCATCCAGAACTCTGCTGCCCGCCTGGTGTTCTCTCTGCCTCGCTTCTCCCATGCAACTCCACTACTCCGCTCACTCCACTGGCTACCGATCACCGCCCGCATCCAGTTCAAGACTCTTGTACTAGCCTACAGATGCCTTGACCAGACTGCACCCAGCTACCTCCAGACCCTCATCTCTCCCTACACCCCCACTCGACCTCTCCACTCCGCCTGCACTAGAAGACTGGCTCTACCTCCTCTACGCTCCCCTGCCTCCAGAGCCCGCTCCTTCTCCACCCGTGCTCCGCAGTGGTGGAATGACCTACCTACAGATGTCAGGACCGCCCAGTCCCTGACCACATTCCGCGCCTCCTTAAGACTCACCTCTTCAGACAGCACCTGTAGAACTCCTCTGTTTCTCCCCTGGGACACTTTCACCCTTCCTTAAATTTGCTTTACTTACTCTTACCTGCCCCTATTTTACTGCATTTAATCCTGTACTTCAGAGTACTGTAATCTGCCAAGTGTTTAATCTGTAGTATTTGGTATTTAATCATTTCTTGATGTAACTATCACTGTCACTTATCTGCTGTATTATTGAATTGTATTTTGTCACACTTGTACTTGCTTGAACTTGTCATTGTATTTATCTTGCTCTTATTGTATTACCTGTACTGTAACACTTAATGTATTTGCTTACGATTGTAAGTCGCCCTGGATAAGGGCGTCTGCTAAGAAATAAATAATAATAATAATAATAACATATGAATTTACAAATAAAGATTGAATACATTGAATACACATATAAAGCTGTTTATTGAATAACCTTTTAAAAAAAAACAAAAAAAACATGTTACTTTAGGAACAGTACATGAAAGACAAGGATGATGCCCAAATGAGAGAGGGTTACGTAGATGATTCTGTTACCAGGGTAACGTAGATGATTCTGTTAGCATGAGGAATTTCATGAGCGTGAAAATCTTGCAAAGCCATTCTCTGAGGTTCTATTCTGAATCACTTTCTACAACACAAAGTGTGGTTAACTGGTATTACTGTATATTTGACCTTAACAACATAAGAAATCAATTCTTATTTTCTTCAATGACATATATACTGTAATTAAATTATGTAACCCAAAATCCCTAACTAAAGTATGAGCATATATGCCATTCAATAATAATCATCATCTGAATCTGAAGGCATAATTTGTGGCATATGCAAAAGTATAATTAGTAATATCTAGTATTATAGTTACTTTATAGGCTACAAATTATACGTATTAATCCTTGTACACAAACAGTATTTTTTGTATTCTTCTTCTTCTTCTAATTATTATTATTATTATTAGCAATTAAGAACTATTATGGTAATGATAAAAGCATAAAATAAAAACAATACCATAGCCATTCGCTTGTTTCAAATAGAACAGTATTAATTGATTAGACCTGTTATAACTGGCATATTACTCAAACAATAAGGCCTGTCCCTCTATTAGCCTTATTGGTTCACAAGACACCTCTTTCTGCATCAGGGGATTATCTGCATATGCACTTAGTCCTTCTGTAATCTCTAGCTTTCTACAGTGATTCCCCCATTGCTTTCATAGCAGGGGTTGCACAACACACTTACATGTACCTGCAATGAATATTGTTAAGGGAGGTTGGGACTAAAACAGCTGCAAGCGTTCCAAAAGCAGATTCCTTTCTCAGTTTTTTCCAAGTCTAAATGGATCACTAGATTTCTTGATATTACACTGTGCCGATTCATACTGCATTCATTTTATCCAGAGAGATTGTATTTGTATTGCAAATGACTGTTTTATAATAAAATTAGAGTTTCTTAACACTTCTTTCTTAACACTAATTCCTAATTTAAAAGCACATGGGGTTTGCCAGGAAAATGGTATTAAAGTAGGTACCATATTCAATGATCTTCTTTAATAAGAATGTATTGGGTACAATTAGTTGAATTGATTAATTGATTTTGGTATACAATTACATGATGATAATTCCTTCATGTGTTTGTTAAAGATATTAAGCATTCTCTAACAGCATGCTATTTCAATATTCAATATTATGAACACTGATGACTGTTATTTTCCTAAATAATAGATGTTAATGATATATGGTTAGATTTTCACATAATAATTTAATTAACCTTTGACATTTTTTTTCATATTGACAGGTAGTAAGCAACATAGATACTTTTGACCACAAATGATTTGACTGTTCAAACAGTGTGAAACATGAAGATTGTGGATTAATCAATAAAATCTTGGGATATTATCAAAACAAGTATTTTTTAAGTCATCAGTCTACCTTTTGACAGTCAGTGTTTCAGTTTGTTTAAATTCCAAACTGCTCCTTTGTTGAGTGACCGTGAGTAACATGTTTATAGTTTGTAGGCTTTAATTGTATACATTTTTATTCACAGAGGTGAGATCCGCATTTTAAAAATCATCTTTTCAGTACCTTCTTTCTGTCCAGAACAATAAAGAAGCGCTGGAGTGTCATGCCTTTGCTGAGATGCAAAAGGATTTTTGTCCTGGTTTCAGCAACATTTTTTATAGCATGTTGACGTGCCGAGTTTCTAGTACCATGGTAACGCAGACAGCGATGACGTTCCTTTTGTATCCAGACTGACATGGGAACTTCAACATCCTCCATTCCATTCAGGAAATGTGTGGTTATTATTGCTTGCAGTAAGTGGCAGGACATGTGACTTAACCAATCATGAAAGCAAAATCAAACTCCCATTGAATAGCAGCTATTATGATTGGTTCTTTTAAAATACAGGGCATATTTTATTAGTCATGTGCACTGCCCCTGAATTGAAACAAGAAAATACATTTGTGGTGCAGATTTTTCAATGTTTATTGGCAAAGACGTTTATTGCCAAATTAATGTTCCTGGTCTAGGCCAGTGGGGCATTGGAAAGCCACAAGATAAGAATCTTGCCATGCCTCTCTTATGAGTGAGTGTAATAAAGTGTCTCCTTTGTTGGATGATGTGTTTGAATGTCTGTTCCTTTTACTGTTTCTGGTCGGTTTGTTAATCCTTTTGATTTCTGTTTAGTAAAAGAGGAGCACACTCAATTTAACTGGATAGTAACACCATTGTAGTATAAAGCTTTGGTGTTTTATGGTTATTGTGTAATTGAAAGACTACACAAAATGTACCTCCTGGTCCTTCAACGGTAAAACTGTTTATTAGTGACAAATTATGTAAATGATTACATTTGCTATTTATTGAAAGTAACATGTAGTCGGGATAAACCTGACAAATAAACTGTTCCCTGGGTATCTGAGCATGTTCTGATCAATTTACCCCAGTGTAAATCATGCATTCCTGAACGTGACAACTAGTTAAGCAGTTGAGACAAACTGAGTGATCATTTTTTTAAATGACAGTGTAAAATTTAATCATGCAGCACGGTACAAAGAAAGTTTATGTCCTTACACAATAAATTAAAGCCCCAACCACCACCATATATATTTTTTCTAGGAAATATTTTATATATACAGCGATACACTTTAAAGTTATAGCAAACATTAATGGTCTGGCTCCAAAAAGTGGATTTCGACTGTTGTGCAGATTGTAGCGCTGATGCTGGTTTGGTAATGAAAACAGGCCATTATTAAAATCAAAGTGTCATATTAATCATGTTTCGTTTTTGTACTTGCTTTTCTTCTTAATGTGACTGCCCTAAAATGATTTTATATGCTTGTGACAGGGTGACTGGGCGGTGACGTCAGGCAGAAGCAGGAAGGAAACTGACACCAGGCAAGTACTGCAGTTTAAAGGCGCTTGCGCCGTTTTATTTTCAAATAACAAAAATAAAATAAATATTTAAACAAAAACACTGTGCTCACCGAGCAAAATAAATAGTTGAACAAAACAAATCACGAACACAAAATATACATAAACCATACAGGTCTGGTTGGGCAGTCGCTGTCTGTTCCTGTATTCGTTTATTCAGTTTCGTTTTTGCTCTCTCGCTGCTTGCTCTCTCCTCTCTACACCCACCACGAGCGCAGAGAGCTGCAGGCTTTTATAACAGGTGACCATCTCCCGATTAGCAACAAATTAAATCACCTAATTAATTCGGGAGATAGCCACCTTCTGCACGAGTTTAAAATACCATGTGGATGGGGCTTCCCATCCACGTTACTAAACAGTATAAAAATAAACAAACGGCTACGCCGTCACTAAACAAAACAATAACAAACATACGGCGCTCGCCGTCATATATACAATAATAAATTACAATAAAACAAATAAACAATACAAAATAACACAGGGGCGGAGGGGGATCCCGCTCTAAAATAAAATAAACAAAACAATGTACAGGGCACCTCGCCCTGTTACAATGCTAAACACTGTTTACAGTAGAATTCACAAATGCTCTCTATAACTGAGCTTTTTATACTTAGATTCCTCTTCCTCACAAATGTCTCTCCATTTCCTCCTGGATTTATTGCTCACCAGAGGAGAATTTGTCATATATTGTCTGGATCAATATATATGGTAGCGAACAAACATTTGTATTTGTGTTTGAGATTTGTAACTGGTGAAGGTGTTCAACATCTATAGTACTAGAAATAATCATTTCATGTTTTGTTAATTCATGAATTAATTAAACATGTTTCTACAAGACTGCCCCAGCCAAGTTTACAGTTTAATTTTTGAGAATAGGTTACATTGACAATAACTTTAAAAGACACAATTATATAAAGTGACATTTGTTTGAGACTACAGCTTTAGTAATCACATTTAGCAATGTCAACTATATTTACAAACCCTAATATAATGCATTTGCATAATCAATATTTACTAAGATATATTGTATTGCACCAGAATATTAAACCATTTGTTAGTATACACAATGACAAGCCTGCCACAAAACTTTAAGGAAATCTAGCCTGGTCTCAGCTCTGTGTACACCCTCAAGAATCTTATGTACACAAATTTAGATTTATGGCAACTGATGTCTGTCAAACTAAAACCTATATGTATGACTCATCCTCTTTAATTTAAACTAAAAGAGACTCATAAAGTACTTCAGTGTCTTTTCCTTTATTAGAAGATTCTGACCCTGTTAAAATGGCACTAGTTAGAATGAATCAATCATCCCAAATATGCCGTATTCGTATATTCTACACTAGCAAACAAATCAATACAGAACCTGTTTTATACAGTGTTGGTTTAACTTATGCAATAGTTTTAAAATAAGAAGATTCCTTTCTAATGAATCTGTGCTTTGTGGCTGATGAGTTTAAAATACCATGTGCTATAAATATAGATATTAAGAACACGTGCTAACAAGATTTTGCATAAAATACTTTCATTTTTGTATTTATTAGATAACATCGTATTATGGACAAGTCTGTTCTGAAGATAAAAATAAAATAAAAATGTGGATTTATTTTTTTTCAATGACTGGGCTCTACTATATCAAGTAATTGCTATATTTGTTAAATTTGCTTTACCATACTATACCCTTCGGATTGTACAGTATATAATATTGCATTGTAAGATGAACTGGTATTTTCATCTGTCTACAGTTATTGGATTGGATTACTGTATTTGAATTTATGGTTGTGTTTTTATTTTACATCTGAAAAAGCTTGGATGTCTCAGGATATCTCTGGCTGGTTGTTTGGTATTGGATGGGTGGATAGACTTTTCTATGTGCAATCCTTTATCTTCTGCCATATATGTACTGTAGATATGTAGAACCTTGACTGTTCCTGTTAGTCTACAGTCATCGTGCTATTTCTCTTGTCTGTTTTCAGTTCTGCAATTTTTATTATATGATGTGTACCATGGCAATAGGTCATCAAACTGCACCAATACAATGTATTAGAAAGGAGGTGGACTTATCGGAGTTCACTTACTTCCTTTGATTGACTGGTGATTGCTTTGAAGATACACCTTTAATGTGTGCACCTTTAAACATTTTTAATTTTCTTATTCTGTACATATAATGGCAACTGATCAAACCTTTTTAACATGCACTGAGAATAACATTTAATATTAGCATGGTTTCAATCTCATCCTGGAAAGATAAACATGATCACAGTGAAATGCGTATGTAAATAGCTGGCCAAACAGCAACGCTTCACTTGAGCACCTCTTTCCCAATGAACCTTCTGTGTCAACAACCCCAGTAAAGCTATCTCACACACAACAAGAAAAAGTTGAACACATGGAAGGCACTATTATACTATACTGAAGAAAATCTGTGTTCCTAAGATGGACAATACAGCATCTTCTATAGGAGTTACTTAAAATAATACCTAATGAAGTATAAATCAGTCCCTCTCTGCTTATTATTATTTAGCAGACACCTTTATCCAAGGCAACATACAGAGACTAGGGTGTGTGAACTATGCATCAGCTGCAGTCACTTACAATTACATCTCACCCAAAAGACAGAGCACAAGGAGGTTAAGTGATTTACTTAGGGTCACACAAAGAGTCAGTGGCTGAGGTGGGATTTGAACCGGGAACTTCTTGGTTACAAGCCCTGTTCTTTAACCACTGGACCACACAGCCACATCAACTGTTACTTAATTAAATGCCTATACAATACCATGCCTATGTACACTTTGTCACAAACGGACAATTATGTTTCCAGCTGCTAGTTGCTATAATGCTGGAATTAAACTTGGCCAGCATCCAACAATAGAAGCCGGAGCCAATATCATGCATATGTAGTCTGTTATATAAGTGTATGTACTAATTCAGATTGGAAGAAAACAAACAATGTGGATGCTTTTAAACTTTAAAATGCTGCTTTAGTGCACAGAAATGGTCTTACCTTTTTCCCTACATTTTCACAGGTGCAAAAGCTGCCTATGGTTACACAGATTTAACTTATCCTGTATGTTTGATACTGTACATGATGTTGTATGGATGCTGTGTGGTCCAGTGGTTAAAGAAAAGGGCTTATAACTAGCAGGTCCCTGGTTCAAAGCCCAAGGCGTCTGCTAAATAAACAAATAATAATGATGTTATGCAAAGTTTTGTGCACATAGAGAATTTTTTTTTAATGCACATAATATATTTTGAGCCTATGCACTGAACTCTAATGTGAATTCTGATTGCTTTTTCAGAGGTTCTTTATGACAGCCCTCTCATATATATTCTGTGTTCCTTTGGTACAGAGGGAACTCACATAGGACACCACTGAGGGTGAAGTCACTTCTGGGATTGCTTCAGAAGTTTCATGGATATTCACTGTGGAAACAGAGTGGTAAGGGAGAGCAGAGCATATAGAACAAATGTGACAAAGAAATGAAATGAAACAAACTACAAAACCAGAGCACATAGCGGAACTGCAGAAACACAGCTCATAGCATAAAGAAATACAGCACAGTTTTTCAATTCCTAAGAGACAACAGTGCTGAACCACCCATACAAAATAGACTACAGTATATGTTTTCCAAGTATTCTAAACTATTGCAGAGTTTTATTATTTTATTGTCAGCAATACATTATTTATAATCTTGTATACACTCTTGCAGCTGTACTGTTAAAAAGCACAAATTAGTGATCATTAACTTTGGAATTTGGTCTGCAATTGCATGATTCAACAACGTGATTAAAGGGTTCTGGAATAATCCACTTCACAGCCAGCAACATCAGCTCTGGCCTCTCTCCATCCTTATCTGATACAGGTTGAAAACATTAGATCCTGATAGTGTTTTAGCTGATACTGACTATTACAGGATTTTGTATCCCCTGACTATTACAGGGGATACAAAAGCACCAGATCCTAGTCTTATAGAAGAATGTACATTCAAGCTAAGCCAAGGGAGGGATAGGTTATAAACGAAGCATGAAGACAAAGCAGGCAGTGGAACAAGGGATGATAGTATGACTGTCAGACAGGATATGGTTAGTTAGACAGTGTCTGTATGTAAGGGAGGTGGGCAGCATATCAATGGTAGAATCCTATTGCACAGAGAAGCCATGCGGTAACCAGAAATTAAAATAGGTGCTGGCAAAGATGCATAGCTTCTGTCTTCCATCCAGCCGGCCCTTGGTACTCATCCAAGTGACAGCTGGCAGTTAAAGTGTTCTCAGGCAAATATGCTTTGAATCCTCCTCTGCAGCAGAAATGAAATTCAGCCTTGCACGCTTGCTCTCTCTCTCATTCTCTCTGCAGTAGGAAGAATGGAATAAAATAGCAATTCTCAGGTTACCATGGCCCCTAACTAGATGGGTTGCTCAATTAGTTATTTATTGAACGCTATGACAGTGAGTATGTCCTGAATAATGAGTTTTGTTTTAAAGAAACAATGAAGTGGTTACCTGCTATGGTCTTATGGAAAATGTGTATGTGTACATAGTTTGGCTTTAAAGAATGCCAGATGTAGCATTTCTGTTTGCTCAACAAAAGCCTGGTAAATGGCTTTGTGATCCGGTGCGGGTGATATACAAAGTGAATGTCCAAACAGTAGTTCTCCCAAAAATGTCTGTGTTTTATTTTAATATTTTACAAAAACAAAAGAAGCCACCCCTATACTAACGATGGTATCGGGGGGGAACACGGCGGGTGTTTATAACAAGTCTTCAATAAAACAAACCTCTTAAGATGCATTCATTCTTTTTCAATTGGGGCCTTGGGGGGATGAATATTAACAGACAGCTGTACACATTATACATATTGAACACCACCTGAAAACAATTACAACAGTGTATTTCAATATAGCTAAAGACGGGGGGGGAGGACCTGTTGAGCATGGATTCTGTGTAGACGCAAGAAGAAAGAGCTCCTGCAATATTTATTTTTTTCAGCAAACGGGCGATATTATTTTTTTAAAGTAAAAAACATCAATATATTGTTACCTTCATTTTTTCACTATGTCCAAGCAAAAAAACAAGAAGGGGCAAGCAACAGATGCAACTCAGTCCGATCGAGATTCAGGCCTGGCTGGAGGCGGCAATCCCTCACCAGAAAATGGCGGAAACCTGGCTTTCTGACCTCAGCGTTGAACAAGGTCCAGAATTCTATAGACTCATTTAGATCTGAAAACCGTGAAGCTATTGCTACACTCCAAGGTACTGGCTGCAGGAGGTAGAGAGATCTCTGAGTGATATCTCTGACAGTGACAGGGCTGGAGGCCTCTGACAGCAGCCTTTCTGCAGAGAACGAGAGGCTCAAATGGAAAGTCAAGGACTTAGGTGGAAGGGGATGGAGGAACAATTTACAATTTACGCGTTAAGGAGTGGAGGGTCGTGATCCGACAACTTTCATGTTGCCGATCTCTTTAAGTCTTATGTACTGGTCATGTCCTAAATTAGCTGAATTCTGGAACTCTATCTTCTAATCTCTCTCACAGATCTTAAATACACCCCTTGAACCTCCTCATAGCAGTTTTTGGTGTTGTTCCCAGTCACGTAACCCTGCGCAATGCACAGCTAGGCACTAGGGCCTTCTCCACTTTGCTGGCAAGACGCCTGATTTTGTTACATTGGAAGCAATCTGCCCCACCCACTTTCACTCACTGGGTAAGAGATGTGATGAATTTTGTTCACCTGCAGAAAATCAGGTTTACGCTTTGTGGCTCCACTGAAAGGTTTTACTCTACTGGCAGCCCTTTTTAACTTATTTTTACAGACTACAGCTCAAATCCACTGTATAAATTACCCTGATGACTCACATAGGACTTCTCCTTTGCTTCCATATTTTCCTTTCTGCCTGTTACGCTTGTCTCTACTGTTTCCTTGTCTTCTTTTCCTGTCTATGTAAGATTTACATGATCTAATGTACCTCATCGTCATTAGTCTTAACCAGAGGGACACACAGTATACATTTTGTCCTGGGACACAGACTATATTAAATATAAACAATTTAAAGCCAATTTTACAAATAATGAGAAACTACAATGTATAGTTTA
Source organism: Acipenser oxyrinchus oxyrinchus (assembly GCA_030684275.1). Taxonomy (NCBI): domain Eukaryota; kingdom Metazoa; phylum Chordata; class Actinopteri; order Acipenseriformes; family Acipenseridae; genus Acipenser; species Acipenser oxyrinchus. Next base: position 43,618,905 of record CM060254.1, read on the forward strand.
AAAAAAAAACTTTTCAAATTACATGTTTTAAAGAACAATTGTAGCCTGATGTGTGAAGAAATTACAAGGAAGTATTATCTGACATAATTTATTTGGTTTAATGTACTTAATACACTGTCACATGTAGCCTTCATAATATATTGCTGTTCCTACAGGCTGAACATTTTGCATGGGTATTTTAATTAAAGTAGTTTTTATACCTGTGTAATATGCCAAGTCCTCTAGATATTTAGATATTTAATACAAATTACTGAACAGTGTGTGCACCAAAGTAAATGTAATGTGAAATGTCAATTAACACGATCCAGATCCCTAGTAATTATATACCTATACCTTTGTTTTGGCCATCAATCCCTTTTGTTTTGTGTTCCTGTTTGTTTTGTTTGCTATCTTTTATTTTGTATGTTTATTAAATATGCACCATAGTGCTTAAACTCATTCCCCTGCCTGTGTGTCTGTCTTCCGGGTCCGTCAGCCCCTGCTACTGCCACAAGCATCCAGTAAAGGCGCTCCGCGTGGAGTGCAGGATGCACCCTATATCCTGGAGATTGCAGGTTTGAATCCAGGATATGTCATTGCCGACCGTGACTGGGGGTTCCTAGGGGGCGGCGCACAATTGGCCAAGACCTGCCCAGGTAGGAAGGTATTAGGTCGGCAGGGCAATCCACGGTTCACCGCACACCAGCGACCCCTGTGACTGATAGGGTGCCTGCGGGTCTGCAGTGGAGCCATTCAGATCTGTGTTGTCCTCTGGCATTATAGGTCTGGTGGCTTCGCTGTGGACCCATGGTGCGAAAAATTATGGATTGGCAGGAACATGTTTCAGAGTCGTCGGGGTTGCAGCGGTGAACCGGGATAAAAATTGGGGAGAAAACCGGGTAAAAAAACATTGGCGACAACTACATTTAAAAAAATAAATAAATAAAAATAACTGATAATACATTTTCATAATCCTGAAGAGCCACAACTTATCAATGTGCAAATATGCCCACAGTTTTAATTGTCTAGGCAGTAAATATTGGCTCCTGGCCATGTTATAATGGAGAAGGTCAGTAACACATGAATGTAAATGGATAACAGTGACAAATTGCAGAAACATGGGGATCAAACCACATGTATCTATGTACGTGTACCCAATGGCTCCTGTTATTTTTACAATATAATACATATACCTTATATCCCTCAAATCTTTGCTTGATTACTAGTTAAAGTGAACCCGATACAACCCTCGCTTTTACTACCCCTGTTTAGGGTTCTGAAGGAGGCAATAAGGGAGGAATATAACCTTTTAATAGAGTACCTTCAGACACACTGGTATCCCATAGACTTGCTCAGGGGATCTGAATGTAAAGCTATGTGGAATTTCAGGCAGGTAACTCTAAGTAAATGGGCAAATACAATAATTTGATTGACATGAAAATCTTTGCAACCATCACCAAAAGTCTAGCAGACATTGGACGAAGGAGGTAACTCCTGTATTTAAGTCATCCTTCAATCAATGTCAGCTACTACTATGAACACTACTAATAATAATAATAATAATAATAATAATAATAATAATAATAATAATAATAATAATAATAATAATAAGAATAATCAAGCCAGGTAAAAAGCCTACCTTTCTTTACAGTCATTGCTGTGCTTTGAGTTTACCTCATCCCCACCCCCCAACCTCCACCTAATTTTCGGCCTCACAGGGGGGTTGGCAGTCAATCTATCAGCACAGACTGAGAGATGTCAGTCAAAACTTTGAGGCAGCATCAAGTTCCCTGAAAGGCAAGGCCTCAAGTCAAAATGATGTAATATGTGCTCATGTCAATTGTTTTAATTCTCATAAAATGTTGTTTTAAATCCTGAGTTCTCCTGACTGGATTTTTTTGTTCAGGATTTGCCATGCACCTATTTTGCATTACGCACGGGTGTGACAAAGCCTCTACAAGCAGGCAGTGCTTATGTGATGCTTCTGCATAGTTGCATCAAGTCTAACATACTAGCACGTTTCCATGGATACCATGAGTGCACTGAAAAACTAATCAGGAAAGTACAGAAATGGATGTCAGAACAAACAAACTGGATAATTATGAGATAGGCACTGTGAAATGGCAGCAAGTAAAACAAAAATAAAATATAAAAACACAATACAACTATTTATTATACTTGTTCTTATAGTCGTATATTTAAAGCTGCTATTTGATCTTTGTGCTGTGGCAACAACTTGGGAGATATTTTAACATGGTTAACATGTTAAGGAAATAGTATTCTTGCTTGTGGCAAGCACCCTTGTAAACTAACAGTCTGGATCACCCTGATCTTATAAATGAACAGCTCGGATTATGTCCTTGTTTTACTTATGTTTTTTTTTGTTGTTGTTTTTTTTTAAATGTATTTACTATAGGATAAGCGAGGGGAGTTGGCAAACACGACTTTGATCACAGGAGCATCCGACTCTTTGACAAACAGTCAGCAACTAGTTTAAACAAGTGGTGTTTTTTTCTCTTTAAACTTTGACACAAAAAGAGAAGTGCAACATCACTTCACTAACCACAACCTACTGAGGCTGTTTCCTTTATTATAAGGACCAGTCTATGAAAAAGGTCATCCTAAGTGTGAAATGCTTACCCACAATTTAATTTAAGCAAGGAATGCAGCATGGTCATGACAGTTAATGTGGTTTGTTCAGTTATCAAGAAATGTGCTGTTTTCTGGAAAGACTCAGATGTACATATAAGGATGGCTGATCCTTAAAATTACTCAAGACATGAACAGAATGTATAGCAAGACAAAAGCAAATTGAGTATTTTTTTAATGAAATACAATAAGCAGAAAATAAACCTCCAGCAATCATTTTGCTCTCTTCTAAAATAAATAAATAAATAAATAAATAAATAAATAAATAATCTGGATGAAGCAGGTGTCAATTAACATATGTAAATGAATGATTTATTAATAATGGGTTTGATTGGAATTAGAATATGGAAAATAATCTGCATTGCATTAATAAATAATGACTTATTCAGAAGAAATTTTAAATCGGTTTATTTCCCAATATACCTTTTTCCAAATTGGACATGATTAATTGCTAATGATGTGAACAGCGTAATAAGCCATGCAAGGGCTTCCAGGCTCACTCTTTTGTTTGTAAAATGCCAAGATGTGCAGATGAAATTGCCAAACATAAGAAGACAGATCTTCATCAACGAGATGATAAACAAGTAACATGCAGGGCAGCACAGGGCGATGATACAGAAAACAAATGACCATGCAAAATAAAGTATGGTAGGAAACAGCTTCCAAATTCCTTTTCTTTACATACTCTTTCGACCGTTGTTTTTTAAGTGGGTAAATAGGGGCACTTGCACAATTCTCCGTGCACAATAGAGATTCAGTGCAAAAATTTTTAAAACTTGATTGAGAAATGTCCTGCCCATTTAAAATGTACATTTTAACTTCCCATTTCTTATTTATGAGATTAACTTTATGGTCTTCCCATGCAGACGGGGCGAATCAATACAGAGCTTCCAGGATTCCCTTAGCAACGGACTGTTGCACATTTCATTATGTGTCAATCTTAACAGACAAGCAGAAAGAAATGGGAAGCTGCACAGTAAAATCTAACATGCTGACAGCCTATAGAAACTATAATTTATGAATTGGATAGATACTTATCCTCAGTCTTACTTGTGGAGATAGAGGCACAGTGTCACTGTCACCACAGGTAAGACTGCAAGACGCACACATCACCAGGTTTGAATATTTTGACTACAGTAATCAGTAATGGTATGTTGGTATTTTGTAAGCAGTTAACTATAGGATGTAGTTGACTTTTTTTCTACAATGGTAAAAATGTAATCTTGAAGTAGACAGTATTATGCAGCTTACAGTTTTATTACAATGCTAGCTGTTAATGCTTTTTTTGTTAACTGACTGTTATAATTCAGGGAGTTTCAAAATTGGACAGCCTAGCCTTTCACTGTATACTGGAATGTTATGATGAAATAGTTCTGTTTTTTTATGACATGATTTGTTATGCATTACCGAGAATTATGCCATGATTTCTTTGTTGTTGTGGGATTTCTCTCTCTCTCAATTTTCAATTCAATTCAATGGTGTTTTATTCACATGACTTACAACAGCAGGTGTTGCCAAAGCAATTATACAATACATACATGTATATGTGCATTGCATCATATATGCATATATATGATGCAATGCACATATATATTTTGTTTCGTTTTTGTATTTATTTAAAAATATATATGACCGCGAGAAGCCGTAGTTTGTTTTGTTTTACAGCGTGGATGGGAAGCCCCACCCACTTGAAAACCTCGAGCAGAATGTGGCTATCTCCCGAATTAATTAATTAATTGTTTAATTGTTGCTAATCGGGAGATGGTCACCTGTTTAAAAAGCCTGCAGCTCTCTCTGTTATGGGTAGAAAGTAGTGGAGTATTTTGATGGAGAGGAGAGAACAAGAGAGAGACAGTCTGAAAAACAAAACTAAAAGAAAACTTTAAATCTTGGAACAGTAAAGGCGATTTGCCCAGCCTGACCTGGAATGAGTTATATTTTATGTTCGAGACCTTGTTTTCGTTTACCAGTTTTATTTTGCTCTGTGAGCAGTGTTTTCTGTTTAAATCTTTTATTTTATTTTTTTGTTTAAATAAAAAAACAGCGTTGCAGCTACCTGGCCTGCATTTTGGCCAGGGGCTGCAGACTGTTCCAGCATCATTGCTAACTCATTGATGGAAATATTGAACAGTGTTGGGCTCAGACTGCAGCCCTGTCTCACCCCACGCCCCTGAGTGAAGAATTCTGTTCTTTAGTTGCCAATTTTTACAGCGCACTTGTTTTCTGTGTACACTGATTTTATAATATAATCATAGACTTTACCCCCTACACCACTTTGAAGAATTCGATAATATAAACCCTCATGCCAAATGGAATCAAATGTTTTATTAAAGTCGATGAAACAGGCAAAGATTTTGCCTTTACTTTTTTGGTGTACATGTTTGTCGATTAGGGTGTGTAGGGTGTAAATATGGTCAGAGGTGTGGTGATTTGATAGGAAGCCAATTTGACTCTTACTCAAGACACTGTATTCGGTAAGAAAGGCTATTATGCGGGCATTGATTATACTACAGAATACCTTCCCCAGATTACTGCTCACACAAATATTCTCTCTCTCTCTCTCTCTCTCTCTCTCTCTCTCTCTCTCGCTTGCTCGCTTGCTCTCTCTCTCTCTCTCTCTCTCTCTCGCTCACTCGCTCTCTCGCTCTCTCTCTCTCTCTCTCTGAACAAAGGCCAGCTTTTATGCCATGTGGCTCAGGCTTAATTGATTGCCAGTTATTCCCCAATTACGCCTTGGCCACATTCCGGGCAAGGACTCATTAAGGCAGGATTATTTTTTTTCTTGCCAACCACCACCCACACCTGTGAACACACACACTCCTCTCCATTTCCCCACCTTGGCACAATATATACAGAAAAAAAAGTTGCTATTAGTAGTATAGTGACATTTACATTTGCTGTCAGAAGGCTTAGCTGCAAATGCAGTGGGCCAGCTTTATTCACTTTGAATATCTTTGGCAGTCAATCTCAAATTGTTGTTAACCTTCCTCACAATTCTTCGAATTGTTCTTGGTGAAAGAACCTTTCTTCCAGACTGAGGGAGCGTTGTGACAGTACCATGAGTCTTGTACTTGATAATAGAAACAATAATTGAAATTGGGATACTCAAATGCATGGAAATCTTCTTGTATCCTTCACCAGCTTTATGACAATAAATAATTTTCTGCCCAAGGTCTTCAGATAGCTCTACACTTTTTCCCATATTGACTAATTGGTAATGACAACAATCATCCTGGCTTTCTAACATTTAAAGAATTCAAATGCCTTGAAATCAGTTTCATTACTGGAACCGGAGACTGATTTATATCATCCATCCATCTATCTATCTATCTATCTATCTATCTATCTATCTATCTATCTATCTATCTATCTATCCCACAGTGAAATCAATACATGTAACAGTTATGTTAAATCCCCAAAGCAAATACTGGAGTCAGTTTATGTCAGGTGTCAAAGTTTAGGTTGCAGACCAAAACTTAAATATGTGAAATGAGGTCAAATGGAAAGCAGTCAGCGCAAGGGGACCATTGCATAATCAAGCCTTGTGAGGTTTATTAGATTTATTGTGATTCTCTATCCACTGGAAGATATGAGATCAAATCAGAGCACATTGTCCAGTCCCAATGCAATTCTCATTTTAACTCATTTCTCTTTAAAGTCTGAAGTGGATTTGTGTTTATCTGAATAATTCTATTTGAATCATTTTCAAATTATATACAAGGAATCTCATACACATATATACATACACATATACATTGTAACCTGTATTTCATAATTATTACATAACAGGAATACTAAGTAATGCAATAGTTAACATACATTTTAATAAGTCAATATAGTAAGCTAAGGGCAATAATTTGCCTACTACACACAAAACAAAGCAGAATTTGTTTTATTAATCATGAACTATAATGCGCTCTTTAGGAATGCAGGTAGAAGAAAACTCAACAAATATGTACTGAGGGTATATAAAAGGAGTGAAGTTTGGCCTCCGACAGACAGAGGTGCTCATGAGGCTAACTTTGGTATTATTATATCAACAGTGGCGTCTGCTAAGAAATCTTGATAAGAGCAGCAATACAAGTGCTCCTGGTTTTCTCTCTATCAAGTCCATGGTTAAGCAATTAACCAATTTGTTACTGAATGGCTGAGAATGGATTGATGGGTTAGAGCCTAGAGTATATACAGAGCTATGTTAACTGAAGAAGTTAGTTGAATGTGGGGGGCCGCTGGGAGAGAACTGAGAGCCGAGCTGGGACATTACAAATACTGAACCGTTGCTTGTGGTGTTTTCCTGTGACCATGAACCGTGATCACCACTCTGCATACACATACCTGTACCATTTACATCTGCTGTCAGAAGGCTTAGCTGCAGAACATAAGAAGGTCAAAGAAGTCCCCTGGGTCGACATTGTCTATACCTTTTAGGATTTTGAATGTTTGAATCAGATCGCCGCGTAGTCTTCTTTGGTCAAGACTGAATAGATTCAATTCTTTTAGCCTGTCTGCATACGACATGACTTTTAAACCCGGGATAATTCTGGTTGCTCTTCTTTGCACTCTTTCTAGAGCAGCAATATCATAAGAACATAAGAAAGTTTACAAACTAGAGGAGGCCATTCAGCCCATCTTACTTGTTTGGTTGTTAGTAGCTTATTGATCCCAGAATCTCATCAAGCAGCTTCTTGAAGGATCCCAGGGTGTCAGCTTCAACAACATTACTGGGGAGTTGGTTCCAGACCCTCACAGTTCTCTGTCTAAAAAAGTGCCTCCTATTTTTTGTTCTGAATGCCCCGTTATCTAATCTCCATTTGTGACCCCTTGTCCTTGGTTTTTTTTTTCCTAGATGGTCGAGAAAATGGCTGTCCTTCATCCTCCCAGCCCTGAAGAAACAGTGGTAAGGGTGTTGGCTGTGCAGCCTAAATTCATAAAAAATGTCAGGTGAAGATGATACGGAGGCTTTTCAGTGACTTTTGAAAGGTTGGCTGAGGCTGCCCAGTGGCCCATTTTTATGCTGTTGATATTGTTGGTACAGCTATTTTGCTTTTTTCCCCACCTCAACCTCTTGGCTTCTCCCTTCTTCTCCTAAATAAGATAAAATAAAATAAAAATAATGACTTCCTCTTGATAATTTGTGTAATATATAATAATCTGTGTTTTAATTAGTTGTTTGTGAATGTTTTTAAGGCTTTAGAATGTAACAAGTTGTAGATCATACAGTCTTTGTCATCAGAAATATATTGCAAATTTTGTGGATATTGTATATTTTAACAGAAAGCTAAATTGAATTAACTTTAATCTTATTTGTCTAGCATTGCCTAGCGATAACAATTGATCTAACACCTTGAATGCATCAGGTACTCAGGAAACAAAAGGCTAATCAAACCCAGTCTAGTGAGGGAAAGGTGGGTTAACACAAAACCTACACAAGGTTAAAGAAAGAGAAAAAAATGACCAGTAGTTTAAAATCAGCTTAAAGAAACAAGAGATTTGAAACAGTTTAACATCATTATTGATTTGAATTCATTACAAGTACAAGATGCACACGTTTTTATTCTTAAAACGCCTTAAAACAAACACAGAATAACCCAGGTAATAAATTCCTAAGAGAATTAAACTGTTTGCGATGTCTAAGCAAAGTCGCAACCCAACATATTTGATGTCTAAAGAAATGTAATTTCTTATGGTAAAAATAACAGCTTTATTTATGACGCTCGGAGAAACACAAGGTAACAGTACGCTGAAACTTGACTGCTTCCCAGGCTAGGTAACAATACTCTCAGATAATCAAGTCAGGTATTGTGTGATTCCTTGTTAGTGGCAGTATATACTAATGTTTCATTTGCAAATTGTTGTTTAACCTCAGTTCTTATTGTAATGCTTTTAATGTGACATTAATTGTGTAACTGTTTTGTGTGATTTTCAAACTTATTTTGTTGCATGCTTAATAAATACCATCTTTCTAAGAAGAGATTCCCAGTATTGAATCATTCACTTATGTTGAACAAAACCGATACATGAACTTTGAACAGTCTGGAAAGTGGTCTATTTTTGTCTTGTTGTAATGTGTAAATCCGCCATTGTTTTCAGAGAGCAACATTGAAAACGGGTTTGTACATTATAATAGCACACGGTTATTGTTTTAAGAGTATTAACTGTCCACAATAGTACCCACAAAATGCAGAGCTTGCTAAACTGTGAAGGTGATACTAAAGGCTGCTCACCGAAGAGGATAGGAGAGCCACGGATTCACTATTCCTACAGGATCTACAGACTGATGGATACTGAGATTAGAACGGGATTCGGTACACCGCCTCCTATAAAAAAAATCACTGATAATTGTTTCTATATTCCTGAAATTTACAGTAGCTTTATAGCTTTGACATATACAATATTGCTCTCATGTCGTTCCCAGTTTTCTTGCAGCAATGAGCCAGTAGCATTGATGTCAGGAGCCACGTTTTTAATCAATAACCACTGTCACAAATAATCTGAGTAAAGAGAGACCATCATACAGTATTTGACAGTTTGTCCTACACTTCAATTGACCTACACTAGATCAGAAATGTAAAATGTTGTTGTGATTGGATTAAATCTGTGCTATGTCTGGTCAGTATAAATAAGAAGCTCTTGCTGTAAACACAAATTAATACAGATGGTGCTTTTACAGGCACCCTGAATTTGGCCCTCTCTCTCTCTCTCTGATACTGAAACAGACAACAGTGTATCTAACAGATAAGCATGGCCATCTTTAAGAACACACACTGATGCAATTACTATTCTCAGCGGAACAATGACACTTCACAAAGATGCTTACACACATTGCAATTTCCTTGAACTTGGTCTTCATTGTTTACGTATATGTCATTTATACTAATAATAACTGAATAATCATGAGTCAGACACAGAGCATTGGGTGTTGATGCTCCGCACAGGCACGCAGATTTACTTAACAACATAGGTGCTGCCAGGAGGGTACTAGCAATGGTAGCCTTAGTGTCACATTTAATAAAGAAAACAAAACAAAACAAAGCTCAAAATAAAAGTTTGCCACACAAAGCGAGCGCTAGCCTCATTAATAGAGACGTCCTGCTCCAGGAACCTACTACACTGCGAAACCCTCTCTATACTTTCTGCGATCAACATCCCCTAAACTAACCCACTGCTGTTGCTCCCAAAGACCCGGCTGCCCAGTGACTCCAGGTTGAAGGGTTCCGTAGTAGTTAATCCTGCGGATCCTTATGAGCGGCGCGCAGCCTCCCTGGAAACCCCTACCCACCCCCAACCAAACAGGCCCGATCAGCTCAGCCGGGCGAAGCCTACCTGTTCAATTGGTTGCCTGGCAACACATCTCTGCTGCACACATCCATGCAATAACCAGCGACAGGGCCCTCCCTGTCACATGTTTAAAAAAACATAAAATATGTTGCCTTGGCCTAGCACAATACAATTGGTACTTGGTCCCAATAACATGATTATTTAACCAAAAAGTTGAGATGTAAACATTCATTCAATGTCATTATACAGTACCTAGCCTGGTTTTCATTGAATGTGAAAATGTTGCTGTATTGGCAGCCAGGAAATAGTTGCAAATGTTTAGATGTAAGCTTGTCATCTGGGTGCTGAAGAAACAACCAGTATTTGCAAGAATAATTGATTGATTGGTGTCAGTATATCTATACTGCACAACATGTGGGATGAGATAAATATGAGTGCTTTGTGGCTTCTTTTCCAAACCTGGTGAGCCTGATCTCACGTGGCACTTTGGAACGGGGACAGAATCAATACATCTCAAGCACAAATCAAACTTGGCAAGTGCGTTACTTAGATACTGCATTTCATATCTATCAGCTCCCATCAGAGATTTGGCTCACAATAAGCTTGCTTTAAATTACATCCCTAAAGAGAAGCAACTTTCTCAAGCATATCCAGTTGATTATTTGTTTGTGTTTACAGGAATGTAGGGTAACTGAGCTGATCAATCAATCGGGTTACTTTAAGTCACTGGATATCTGGATTAATGCCTACTTTAACAGTAGACTGACGTGACCTGGAATAAAGGCTTGAACCAGGAACTGCTGATGACCCTTTTTCTGTAAATACTCAACAGAGCCAACAGAGACTGAAACATGCTTCATGTTTTTTTTTTTTTTAAATGAAGCCATTCACAGATGAATTTAGAGTTTGATTGTGCTGTAGTAGGTAAGGGCATACAATTCACTGGGGTAAAGGTAACAGGCTTTACATGACCAAAATCAATGACAGCGTCATTTTAGCTTGAGGGAACATCGACTGTTTCCTGATTTACATGAGCATTAGTTTTTCACTATTTTTATTTTCCTGAATTAATGCATTTTTTATGGTTTTATTTTTTATCCATTGCTGGGTATTTGTATGAGACATTTAGAATCTGTAGTCTGGAACTAAATAAAGTAAATTTAGTAAGTAATGCAATATTATGTTTTATGGGCAGGGTATAAGTTAAGATATATGATTACTGTATCAGTAGGGTTCCCCTTTCAATACATTTCTCATTCCCTTGTGTTTCCTTTAATGTTATTCTGTTTTCTGCCTCCCTGTGGGTGTCTTTTTGATTTGTCTCCTGCCCACAGGAGTCTAACTTGCGCCCATAGAAGAAACAGCAATTATCGGCATGAAAAGGTGTTTGCTTATTGCAAATCATTTGTCATCACACTGGTGTCCAAATGTAAAGTTAAGCTCCATGTTTGCACTAGCGCGCATACTGTGTGGCCTTTGGAAAAACCTATACTGATCACATGGATGAAATATGCTTTCTGTAACTGCCTTGATTTTTACCTCTCCTGGTTAAGAGGTCTCCAGGGAAGATAAATCAACTCATACAAGACCGTGAAAAGCTTTGGTTGATGATATAGATAATAATGGCTGCTTGCCTTTCCTTTTTTCCTGAAAATAAGACTATAATCTTTAAGCCTTCCACCATGACCAGCATCCTTGAAGTGTTGCCTGTATAATGAACTGGGAATGAATCAACCATTATTACAGTAAATGAGAAAAGACCCAAAGAGCCACAATCAGTACCACTCTCAGGACAGCAACAGGAAAATTGAACAGAAGTTGTTTGTGGATGGGTAGTTACCACTTGCTACTGCTGTCATTCCCCCATAGAGTGGTTATAAGGGCAAAAATAAAATAAACAAAAGTTTTAAAAAAAATGGCAAACAAACGCTGTGAAAAAACAACCACAATGTGTCATGAGAATGACACATAGAGAGGTCCAGCTGACACACTGCTATATGTTGTGTTAGGATCTATAAATCCCCAAACTAGTCCCTATCCCTACAGGAAAAAGATCAAGCATTGACATTCCACACGCGGTGGTCAGATAGTTAAATATGTTTTTTTTATCTTTTAGGTTATTTTTCTTACCACCAAAGCAAGGGTCTGTTCTGGTCCACAGCACAGGGGGTGTGTTAGTGGCTCCCTTTTGAAGCGAGATGATCCCCCGAGACATGGCCACCAGCAGGTTCCTTGTAAACATAGCACAGCTGGAAGTGTGTCACAGGTGGAGTGTCTGGCGTTTTCTTACAGATGCACGTATGCGTCCGAGAAGCCATTGGCGATATGTTGTCCCTAGATTCTTCTTCTTCTTCTTCTTCTTCTTCTTCTTCTTCTTCTTCTTCTTCTTCTTCTTCTTCTTTTCATAGCCTTGCAGTAAGCCCTATACATATATATATATATATATATATATATATATATATATATATATATATATATATATATATATATATATATATATATATAAATAACCAAGATATATTTTTTTTACTTATTGTGCTTTTCTAAGCTCATAGCATTGAATCCCACTTTAGGAAAGCATTCGACACAAAAGTATTATTTAAGAAAAACACGCCAGTTTGGAGTTAAGAATCATCATTTGTTTTAATTTGTTTAAATGTGAAGATCATATTACAGTGAATCAATTATACTGATGGTCTTATTGGGTGAGTGAGGAAGGGTAGCCATAAACACATATAAATAGTACATAGTTAAAAACTCAACTTAAATTTTAGTATTGGTACAACTTTACCGCAACATGCTACCTCTCTTTTTGTCGTAAATGTAGCCACTGTAATCTTTCAACTCTGGCAGTCCCACCTCCTCCTCTCTTTGTCTATGTAAATGCCCAGAACCACAAAGAATGATTGCAAATGTTATAAAATAGTAAGGTTATGTAAAAAAAAGAGAGAGAGAGAGAGATTTGAAGCTACATACTGTTTATGAAACCATGCTGTTCTGCACCTGATACTCAAGATAATTTCTCAATTTCTCTATAGTCAAAAATAAATGATAATGCTCAACCATACAGTACACTAGTCATTATACAAAGCAGCTTTTTTTTGCAAAAAAAACACAAACATATATTACATCTCAACTGAAGCTAAAGATACCCAGTGCTAAATCAATTTATTTTGTGCTAATATTATGCATACCTGCTAGTACAATTCTTCCACAATTTGCATGAAGTGGTGTTTTACTTTGTAAGCAATCTTCTTGAAATGATGAGTAAGTCTACAATGCATTCTTCTGGGATTTGCTGCAGCAAGAGGAAATTGCCTGTACTATACCTACTTTCACACAGGGAATTTTACTTTGGTCCAACTACATCAATAGAAGACTTTTGTGAAATAATGTTTAAGCAAAAATAAATAAAGATGGACAGATAACTTTATTCCAAAGTTGGTTTATATTCACAAAGCAATAAACTAATATATTTATATCAAGTTTAAGGGTAAAATTAATTGGATATAACTCCTTTCCAAAATATTGGAATATGATCTCATGGTTCTCATTTTCAACCCACCTCTCTAAAAAGTCATGTGAACCAAAGTTCACAAGATCCTTGCTACAATACAATACGATACAAGTTTATATGTGTATTAAAAGAGATGCTGTTTTATTATTATTATTTTTTATAAATTTAGTCGTTGCCAATGATTTTTATTATTTTCTCCCAATTTAGAATGGCCAATTATTTTTTAAGCTCAGCTCACCGCTACCACCCCGGTACTGACTTGGGAGGGCGAAGACGAACACACACTGTCCTCCGAACTGTATGCCGTCAGCCGACCACTTTTTTTCACACTGCGGACTCACCATGCAGCCACCCAAGAGCTACAGTGTCGGAGGACAACTCACCTCTCTGGCAGTTTATAGGCAAGCCTGCAGGCGCCCAGCCAGACTACATGGGTCGCTGATGCACGGTGGGCCGAGGACACCCTGGCCAACCTAACCCTCCCTCCCCCCGGGCAACACTCGGTCAATTGTGCAATGCCCAGGCTATAGGGTGCATCCTGCACTCCACGTGGAGCGCCTTTACTAGATGCACCACTCGGGAGCCCCCAAAGAGATGCTGTTTTATATATAAAATCAACTTTTTGTGTGATTATAGTAATGTGGGTCTACAATATATTTCCTCTGAGCAGCATACCCTATCACCTTTTCAGATTAGTTTACTTTCATATACAGGTGTGTGTTCACAAAATATTGGGCGAAGACTGTAGAGATATATCATAAGTTTTTGAATAAAGCCACTAAGCATACAGTGGCCAGTCCAGTTATTTTAATTTAAATTTAGGCTATAATGAACATGTTAAGTATCATAGCCTCATAATACCTGTACCATGCTTGGACTAAGTCTGACCTCTCTCTGTTTCTTAAAATTCCCCTGCACAAGCAGGTTTCAGACACCCTGTTTACTTGCCAAGGCTAGTGTTTTAATTAATATGAAACTCCACTGTAAGCACTTTTCCAAATTCACAGCATGAAGTAATTTTTGGCTCACAAACATCATCCCAATTAAAGTCGCTACCTTTCTGATAAGAACTGATACTGTAGACAACTTTTCTAATTTAAATGAAATGCTCACTTCAGCTGCCAAGTTTTAAAGGCCTTGGATTCAAAACGGCCAATGACCAGTGAGTCTCGCTTTGACTGCCAAAAATAACTTTTTCGTGCCCAGCACCTCCCTGCTACAAGCAGGTAAAGGCAAGGTTACCAATTTAATTATTTTTCTTTAGTAAGTCTACTGTGTACTAAAGTTATGAAATACAGTTTACACTTTATTGTCTTATATTCAAACTTAACAGTTCCTCTGTTTTTGTATAAACTAAACATTTATATTATTTGGTTTAATTGATATTGTAATGTCTAAAAGACTTTTTGTTTAGTTGGAGACAGAAACTGAACTAATTCTTAAATTGATTAAATTAAATGATAGTTTGTGCTGTACCGACCTAATTTACCAAAGGAACTTGTTTCATCTTCAACCTCCAAGTGAAGGGACAGAGAAGATTGTGTTTGAAAGTAAACCTTTTTTTAAGTCTGCTTGGTATTCCTAGTGTGTGGAGTCAAATGCTAAGAGACAAAAGAAACATCAGTGGATCCAACTGTAGATCCAGAGTGAAGCATTTCCTATCTTTGGATCACTACACAATTGGAATTAAAATTGTGTCAATTTCAAATACATCACAGCCATTCTGGAATGCAGAGAACAACACAGAGCTAGTGTGAGTACAACAATCTTTTATCATTTGAGTTATTTAAAAATATACCATGTATAAGCAAAAGGTGCAGGTGTACTTATCATGTCTTGTCCTTCATGGAACAATTTATGGACTGTGTTACTCAGACTCGGCAGCATTTGGCTTCCTGCTGCATATGCAAACAATCTAGTGTTTGTTTTAAGCTTCATAGAGCAGCGCATTGCCTGTGTTTAGTTCGTGTTTGCAAAAGGCCTTATTGGTGATATTTAATTTAAAAGATATGTTGTACTCTGCTTGCGTTCAGTATTATACTTTTATATCGCATTGAAAGGCTGACTGTAAGAGCCCGCATAACTCCCCGCAAGGACTGTGATATTTTACCTGCAATAAAAGGGACACTGCAGACAGAAATAATTGCACCAATCAGAAGAATAAAACCCCTATTTAAGCAGAAACGTGTTCTGACAACAATTACATTTGTAGCAGGCCCAGTGTGGTCACAACTGTACAAGGGAAATCAACGGGAGGACGTCTGTCTGTGGACAAAGAAACAGATAGTAAGGAACCATATTAAAGTGAAATGTCGCCTGAAACCATAACCTGTTATACTTACCCAGTCTTGTGAAGCATTTCCTCTGCAGGACTCCCGAAGGAACAAGTTCTCCCTGTGAACTTACCGTGACAGCACCAGACGATCTACCTGTGGAAGGAAATACAAAGCAACAGAGCTACCAGGACATCAAGGGGAATACAACGGACAGACTTGGAGTGTACATCCCTTCAACCCTGAGGTCTTGTGAACCATACCGTGCACCCAGACACTGGACTTTGGCCAGCTATAGTAATTTTTACCTGTTTGAAGACAAGCTTCAGCAGAATTAGCTAGGGACAAAAGAAAAAGTGAAGTTAGAGCCCAGAGGGCAGATTTTCTTTTGTTTATTATTTTGTTTTGTTTTTTTTCAAATAAAAACGTACCTTTTGATTCAGTAATCCTGCTATTCCGTCTCCACTCTGCAAAGGCAAATCTTGACTACCACAACAATTATAGAACTCATAGTTCACATTAGTTTTAATGTAAATTACCTTTTTGGGTTGTTAATAACTTTGTTGAATAGAAACGTGTGCATCCAGAAATTTTTCAGAAATACTTTACCATTTTGACATCATTTATATAAAACAAACAAGCAAAATGATATCCTGCTTCATATTGCAGCTGTGGTAACATTAAAAAGGGAGAGGAGGGGTGGGGGGGATGGGGGGGGACGACTCAAGGGGTACTTGAGCTGAAACCTTGAGACAGAAGGGGTACAGTTTTTAAAAAAGGTTGAAAACCCCTGACTTAAGGGAAACTGCAAAAGTATATATTTTGTTGTCTTTATAAGTTTGTTGAAGACACAAGTCTGAAGGCATCAATAACTGCTAGATTAATTGATCTAAAAACACATATTTGAGTTTGGTTTATTTTTTCATATTTTGGCATAATTAATTATGTTATGATAACTAAAATGTTAACACAACTTCATTAAGGGCATCATTTGGAGAAGAGTTAATGAATATCAATTTTGAGCTATAGTAATTCTAAACATGTCAATGTTTCCCTTAATCAACAAGTCAATATTTCCCTTAATCAAATGAGCTAGCCCTAGGGTGCTAGAGAATGTTTTTAAAGATTGGCTTTAGGTTTGTATGCCAATCAAAGTTGTTGAAGCCCCAAGTAAAGGCAACATTTATTTTATTTGTTTTAATTTTAAATAAACAGAAGCCTGAGGTTATACAGTAGTTCAATTGGTTTAGTGTAGGACACAGCTTCTATTAAATGGCAAGGTCCAGGAGCCAGCTTCTTTCTTGAAAATAGAAGAATATGATCCCTCTTTCAGTGAATAATGTAGACTCATCATCAGTTATATATGATAGGAACTTGTACTTGTACTTACAGTTACCTGGTTTAAGAATGTTTCAACACATTGTATCTTTCTGGGTGCATTTAAGAATGTTTCCCCTCATTGTATTTTTTCTGGGTGGGATTAAGGCATTAAGAATGCATCAATTTAAAAGCTACTTTGTTTAATGTTAGCGATTAGATCAATCCTTTCACTCCTAAAACAACTGCAAAATGTAGCCTTTATTTATATCCCAAGAGGAAGGATCGACTAAGACTGCTGACATTTAAATTAAATTATAAATGTAACCTACAGTTCAGGCAAAGTGTCCTGAGAAAGGATAACTGGGATTAAATTCATCTCATGGGTATCAGATCAGGACTCTGGAGAGCCGGCGTTAGGACGTGATGTTTAGGCTTTATTTTTGGACATTAAAGGAATATACATGCATTTGCACATACACTGCAGACCAACATGTAACTTCTAGACAGCATTAAACCCGCTGCATTACAACTGCATTTATTTTCAGAGGTTGTATTAACCCTAATTTGCATGTTCCAGAATGTATATGTGAATGTATAAATGATGATATCTAATGTAAAGTATGGTGTAATTTTTTTAAATTATATATATATATATATATATATATATATATATATATAATATATATGTTAGCTTACATTACTGAATGACTTTGTGATAAGCTTCTGGGCTCTTGTAAGCAAACTGAATAGAGGAACTTAAATGGAGGGGCTTACTTTATAATTGTTTCTCTGCAACAGTAGGTTGCGGTAGAGAAGTCTCCCATTTAGAAAACTAATCAATTCACAATAGGTGTGATCTCGAATTCCAATAGGTCATGCTAGAAGGGCAAAAAGCTTCATTGTGACATTTTCTTTAACCATTTTGCTGCCAAGCTAAGTAAAAAATTGTCTCTTCTGCTGTGCAACCATAAAACAAAAAAACAAAAAACCAGCAATGGTTCTATTTAAATCTTGAAGGATTTTACGCCCATATAACAATCCATGAATGATATGATCTAAGAGACAACACTTTGGTGCAGTGATAACATATAGATTTTGGGCAGGACATCATAAAGCAGTTGGGGAATGTTTCATGTCATTGTATTATCAGATTAAAAAACAACCAAGTATATGTTTTTTCTGATACATTCAGTATTGCTGACGAGCCATTGTAGTTCCCTTTATGCATCTGTATTACAAACCCGCCAAGATTAAGCCGGACCTGCGTGATTGCTGCAGTGTTTTTCTTTTAAGGAAACCACACTTGTTTATTTAATTTGTAGGTTACACATTGTTAAGGCCTATCATTTTACCAATATAACGTTTTATCTTTATATTTTTGACAAGACTGCTCATCGCGCAGATTAGGAGACATTCAAATGAAGAGACCTCTCATCTAAATCGCTTGAAATGAAGTAACTTTGGCCATCAGCAGCAAGACAGTATATAAAGTGCTGGGTGTGAACCGGCTATGTTCCCAAGCAAGCATCCTTAGCGGTCTAAAAAAGAGTCTCATCCCACGCTAAACCTGCTTCAAAAGTGTTTCTACATGGTTTTAAGTAGAAATTTGTAGTTATGTAGGTCAATTGCGATCAAAGTCTTTTAAATATACGGCATCTGTCTTGTCCTTTTGGTTTCATACTCATTAAAAAAAAAGTAACAGGCTTGTCATGAAGGAATAGCCATATTCTCCATATTCTATGAAGAAGAAGCATCAAAGGCCCTGTCCAGACTACTTAACTGAACTTGAGGACTGTACTAAAAAATGTTTTAATTAATCCAGCTCAAAGCGCCCACACTAAAGTACCGTTTCCTATTTAGTAGGACTGCATACAAACAGTATTAAAATAGTATGGTTGTAGTTCCTAGCAGCGCAATTGACTGTGGGATTAATATGACATTATCCCACCATGCACTGTATTTTATGTTTATAACCCGGCAAATATGCGTTTCGTTTTGAACTCTGAAGTTCTCCTTGACCGATTTCATCGCTCCAGATATCAATGTGCCTTGATTTTGGAATTATTATTTATTTTTTACAGTTCTAGGCATCTGATCACGTCGTTCTATGATCCACCGTTTTACAACAAGCCTCATAAATTGTATATAGTACAACAGTATTGATAGTCGTTCTCAACTCCTTCATGTACCTGTATTTGTAATCTCCACGTGCCAAAGCATATCAGAGGGCATTTTAGGATACTGGAAGATACACAAAAAATGTAGTTCGATATTACAGTGTCCACACTTATGACAAACTACACTAACCTGATGCGATCTAATTAGAACCGGACTAGAGACTACCCCCTGAGGTGGTCTCTAGTCCAGTTCTCGAGTAAGGTATTAAACACTGCGTATAGACGCTAACCGTATTTAGTACTTTTAAGCCGGTTTAAAGGCATAGTGTGGACAAGGCCTGTACTCAAACAGCAGCTGTACTCGTTTGCATTTGCAAACAAAACATATCTGACCCTGATCTCTTATTTGCTCTGGAAACACTTTAAGTTAGAAACTGAATACTCAGATGCCAGCACATTATACAAACAGATTTCTAAATAACATGGCAAGAGCATCACTGTTGTTACAGTTTATCTATTACACTCCTGCGCATACTTTGTCTGTCAGCCTGACATCATCTTTTTCTACATTTTACAAACAATTTGCTGCTTTTGTTCCTGCACTCATTAAAGTGCTGGAGTGAGTACAGAGCCCTTGAGGTCAGGTATAGCACAGAGATAAGGTCACTTATGTGTCTCATTAATGTACGTTAGTTGCCATGGAGATCGCGGAGTCAAACTGCAGTACAGTTCTCATTTAAGTGTCCTTGTTTGCTCAAAATACATCATTTGTCTTCTTTTCCAAAAATTAGGGTCTGCATAAATTACAGTCATATCTATTACTGTCACAATTTCAGGATCAGAATCCCTGAATAGAGGATATTTAAATCTGGTTATGATCACTTGACTTGTCCAAGGAATACATTTCTGACACTTAACTGGTATGTAACACAGCCCTAGAAGCAGGCATTTACAATGTTTAATCCTCTGGGCCCTACTGCATTTTTTTATTCACTAGTGTTGAGCCCTGCTTAAAGTAGCATTTCATTTCAGACACTTAACGGGTTGCAACTGTACTGCAAGTAAGCTCTTTGTACCATTTGTTGTATTACACGTTAGGGCCAAAGTAATAATTCTTAAAATAAATCAGCTATTTGCATTATTTCCATGATAGCTCTGATACCATTTTTTGTTCAATCCAGCACAGTGCAAAATACTATTCCTCTGACTGTGATACAAGATCTGTTTCCCAGGGCATAGTAGATCTTGCAGTCCTAACTATGTTTCTTGAACTGAGCAATTACATCTAAAGCATTTTGTTTCTCCTATGCAGTCAAGAATTGAAATCTATTTTTTACATCATGTGGAAAGTTCTGTTGGAGGGATGTGAATTATGATTTAAATTATATGTTTAATATTGGTTGTCTGTACTTACTAACAGCACAGGTCTAGTAGTCAACGAGGTGCAAAAGCAGGAGCAGAGGATGAGGCGCAAAGACAGTTTCCCAGGCCAAGCAGGGAGGATGGACGAGATGGGAGACTGCGGAACAATGCAAGATCGGCTGGCGAGATCTACGGACAATGGAACAGGGCAGGATCAGTTTCCTCATCAGGTCAATATATGATGTTTTCCCATCACCACAGAACCTTAATCTATGGGTAGGAGAGGATCCGTGGTGTCCTTTGTGTTCATCGCCAGCTACATTAAGACACATTTTTACAGGATGTAAGGTGGGTCTTAGCCAGTCTTTACCTGGCGTCATGAACAGGTGCTGCGATGTTTGGCCTTAGCATTGGAAGACAAGCGCAGCATGACCCATAGGTTGCAACCAATGCCAGCAATATATGACACATGAAGAACAACATTCCTCCTTCCAGGGGAGCAACCACCAAGAAAAGGTATTAAAACCAAAACTCGTCTAGGACAACTGGAAGCTGCTAGAGACTGGAAAATGCTGACAGATGTTGGACAATGGCTTATTTTCCCACCTGAGATTGCCACCACTAACCTTCGACCTGATATTGTCTTGTGGTCTGGATCAGCACTCCTTGTTCACCTGGTAGAGTTAACAGTGCCATGGGAGGATGCTGTGGATGAGGCATATGAAAGGAAGAAGCTTCGGTACACTCAACTGGCTGCTGAAGCGGAATAGCGAGGATGGAGAGGTTTACCCAATGGAGGTGGGTTGTCGAGGATTTGTGGCATACTCCACAACCCAGTTTCTCAGAGACATCGGATTCAGTGGTCAAGAGTTGCAACGCATAGTGAAGAACTTATCTGAAGCAGCAGAGAGGAGCAACAACTGGCTCTGGTTGAGATGAAAAGATTCTGGTTGGGGAAAGAAAGCAACGTTGATGTAAAGGAAGGCAAGTAAGCTGAGCTTAGCTGAGTGGGGGACGGAGGGGGGTGATGCTGGGATGCCAGAATCACTGTCAAGCCCTCTTAAGGTGTCGTGGGCAAGTCAACAAAACACCAAGGATGGAAGGTGTCCACTTGAAGACCCCAGAGATGTACTCCACAGCTCAGTCCAGACAGTTGTCATGCTGATGCGCTGGGGAGACTGCACTGCGGTTGATCCCTGGAGCCAGCATTGCAGCCGTTGTGTGTGCTGATGCGCCAGGGAGGCAAAATAGGCTGATCCCTGGAGCCAGCATTACACACATCAACACCGGGCAGAAGGATATCTACATTATCAGATGGAAGGAAATGCAGATGGATCACATTAGTTTACAGTAAAATAAGCTATGTGTTAGTTGGTGCTTATCTTGAGAGCCAATATCAGCATGAGGTCTGACACCCACTCTCATGTAATGGAAATCATAATCTGGCAATGTTGGCATTTGTTAAATTTTGCTGTATGCAACTATTCCCCAGAGGTCTTGAGATGATAGCCACTCCTTTTAGATCTTTGATGATTCATTGCACTGTCCACAAAGAGAAAGTTCATACAAAGGTATTTTCCTTGTGAAATCTGCTTTACCTCCCCTAGCTTTTCTGCCTGACACAATCACATTCTTCTTGACCTGTTCTGAAACCTAATCACACCAATGACCTGTTTGTTTTGCACTGTAGCTGCTTCCTTCTCCTTCCTTGCAGTGTGACCTTTCCTGACCTTACTCGTTTAGAATCATTACCAGCATTTATTTTGCACACTTGTAGTCATTAGCCAGAAATGTCACAGGAAGCTGCAGATTGAGAGACATCTAATCTTTTCTGTTTTACCTCCTCTGCTCGCCGCTATTTCAGTTAGTAAAATACTGTCTAAGCATGTATGGGTTGTTTTGAACTGTCTCCTCCAAACCTGGAAATGGTATTAGAGCCAACAAGGCTTAAGTTTATACTGCCACAGTATAAGCTGAGACCCTGCCAAAAATAGTTAAACTGTCATAGAGAGCATGGAAGGCTATGCTGATAACCACAGATGATATCTTTTATCATGGAATTATTATATGGAATTATTGTACCCTGGGTGTAGAGAAATAACTAAGCCCCTTTCAAACTGGCATGCTCTACCCAGGTTGGACCCTACACGGATCACGACCCAGTTTCATGCGGGTCGGCTATATTATTTCACACTGCTTTTTGAAGAATCAGGGTCGAACTGGGTGACAGAAGCGTGTACGCAATGCCCTGGAAGCAGCAATGTTCAGATGACCCAATTTTCATCTGTTCAAGCTTCTGTGAATTGAATGTTCATTCGAGCAAATGTTTCTTCATTCCTGCTGCAATCTGACTCATGGTGTGTCTCAATCAATAGGAATATGGCTAAACAGAATAAATTGATATGACTGGCTAGCTCCTTGCGAAAGTGAAACCTTCACGCAGGCATGGCTGTTTGTTACTTGCTCCACTTGCGAATGGACATCATGTATTTTGTCTCGCTCGAACCAGGTCAAGGCATGTCAACCCACTTCCTGAGGTTGTTTGAAAAACAATAGTGCTGTCATTAATAATTTAACCTTTAGAGCTCAGTTTTCACCTCTGAACAGCCAAAAAAGAAAAGAAATTTGTAATACTAACTTATTTGTGTGGTTTGGGGGACACGACAAGGTCCCCTGCGCCCTATCATCTTCTTCCATCAATTAAATCTACTCTATTTAATGCTTAGTCACCTACACGTAGTTGTCCTGCATTTTTTCGTTGGTCTTGCTTTTTCTTGTTTTATGTATCACTACAGACCCAAATCTACTGTAAATATTCTTTCTAGAATCAGCAAATCTCTGTTGATGGCGTCTCCTTTATCCAAATCCAGCAGATGAAATGGCTAAAGAAATCCTACCAACATAGCGACTCTGCACAACGCCAACCTTCCATATCAGCGGCAGCGGTACAGTACTCGATCATTCAGCAACTGTATCTAGTATTCTGACTGCTAGAGAAATCTCCCTTGGCATGCATTTCCAGCACGTCTTTGTAAAGATTGACACATTCACAGAATCCTGAAAGCTCTGTTCTTTTCTGTTACAATCCAGTACTCAAGCAGCAGCAGTGCTGCTCCCCCAGCTGGTTCAAGCCGCCGACATTTTACTCTCAGTCTGCGTTACAAGATCCAGTAGCGCAGATTATCTTTCTCCCCTTTTATAATGTCTAAAGACAGCAAGCTTTAATTAAGCTCTCAACGATGCCCTTCGGTGCACAATCGCCTGGAATCACTCATTATCAGCATTACCAATTTACTTTCTCGCCATTGCAGATGCCAATACAGCCTCGTCTCTCCACAACCACATCGGCAATAAATCTCTCAATCATCACGTTGCACTATTTCCATACAATCTCCCAGCTGCAGCGATCGATTGCTACTTTCTTTCTGTAACTGAGACACAAAATCATAATGGGTATGTGACAGGGATGGCTGAGTGGTGACGTCAGGCCAGATGCAAGAAGAAAACAAACGTAGTACTGCAGGGCAAAAGGCGAGGCGTGCGCCGTTTATTTAAACAGTAACAAAAATAAAAGGTTTAACAAAAAAAAGCACTGCTCACAGAGCAAAATAAAAATATAAACAAAAACAAATCACAAACACAAAACACACAGGTCAGGCTGGGCAGATGCTGTCACTGATCCTGTGTAATTTTTAACTTTTCTCCTCTCTCCTTTCTGTTCTCGCTCTCCCGTACTCTCCTCTGTAAACCCACACCGAACTGAGAGCGCTGCAGGATTATATACTGTGGCCGAGGGGTTTAACTAGCTAGTAATTATTCTATTACCCCTCGGCCACAATCTGCACGAGTTTATTAATTACGTGTGACTGCCGGCTAGTTTAACAACGCACTAGCCGACAGCCACACGTTACCACAAGGTTTTTTCTGCCAACCTCGCCTCTGCCAGAACACATTTAAATGAAAACAATAACAAAAACATACGGCTTCACTGTCACATTTATAAATAAATAAATCATAATAATAATAATAATAATAATAATAATAATAATAATAATAATAATAATAATGTACAGGGCTCCTCGCAGGGTAGGACATTAATTTGATTAATTGGATCCCCAGCTTGTTTTGGGGAAAAAAGAAAAAGTTACTTGTGGAGAAATTGTCTTGGTTTTGTGTTTTACAACGCATTCTTGCAGTTTACCCTCATCTCAGAGACGGTGACCCCGCTCCTGTTTGTCGGGTCTCCTCAATGATGGAACCCCCCTTTATATGCGTAGGGCCTTCGAAGGACGGAGCCTCTCTCTTTATATGTTCTATTTGTTACTAACTTTATGTCCTAAACATTACAGCAGGTGGACTAGCTCCGCCCCGTGAATGGATTTTAAGGTGTGTTAAGAACATTTTTCTCTTCTAAAAGATTAATATAATAGTTTGAACAGAGAGAATCAGACAGTCTCTTTTCGAACCCAGCAGGGTACATATTGAATTTTCTAAAAAAAACTGCAGAAATAATGCTCTCCAGGACAATCACCATTTCATCGATCCCCTTACCATTTTGTTTGTTGCTCTTTCAGGCACCTAATCTATTATTGTATTTATTGTTTGTATTCAATTGTTGAAGCTGTTGTTTATAAGTTGTAAGACAAATAATAGCACACAGCAGACTTAAACCAGTGCTTGGTAAATGATTCCCCTGTGGTGCAAAGAAAATGTTGTAAACTTGGACAAATTGTTAACGCAGTGTGGCAGAAGGCTTACTGTACTGATATGCAGGATCCCTGCTGGAGATTCAAACAGCTGACCTAGCTGGTTGTGCTGCCTCAAGAGGCTGCTATGTTTTAGAAAAAAACAGTACATTTAAAACCTCTTTACTGTGAAGTTAAGCAATTAGCATTTTCAGTCTTAAATGATTCTACTGTGAACCAGCCCACTTCAACTTCACTAGACAAAATTCAATTGATATTTTCACCTTCATATTAAAATAACAACACAAAACACAAAAATGTCATGGAATTACATAGTAACACAAGTTAGGTAAATCCAAAACTGTACACTAGCAGCTCCATTCTCACAAACAGTGGCTACAATTTTCAGCATGGCTAGCTTTTATGACCTCTTGACATACCATCAGCGCTGTTTACAACAAAACAAATAGAGGTAGCACGCTATGATAGTAGCACTATTATTCTTGAAAAAAAAATTCACTTAACCCTGTCCTTTTTTATTTTGACAAGGGGGGTTCACAACAAGCTTCTAAGTGTTATTTTATGGTAATGAAGCAGGGGCTACACTAATATTACACATGTCACACATCATTAGAACCCAACCATTAAATGCACATTGCTTTAAAAAGGGTGTTTGCAACGACTTTGAAATAGCTTCACTG
Source organism: Acipenser oxyrinchus oxyrinchus (assembly GCA_030684275.1). Taxonomy (NCBI): domain Eukaryota; kingdom Metazoa; phylum Chordata; class Actinopteri; order Acipenseriformes; family Acipenseridae; genus Acipenser; species Acipenser oxyrinchus. The sequence continues at coordinate 43,644,786 of CM060254.1, forward strand.
TAATATGAATTTCAAGTTAGAATAAAATACAGGTAACAGATAGATTACATGTCAAAAGAGAGGTTATAACTATGTGTACTATAACTATAATAGCACCTTTTAACAGCGGAATTCAATGCTATGATCTTAAGGACCCTAAGCTAAGGCTTAGCTTATTGATAAGAGTTCAGCTTGCTGATAAGAATTCAATACAGTATAAACAGATTAGTGTGTTTTGTTTTCTAAGTATGTTGATAAATTCCTGAGAATGTACTTCTCGTGGGGAAAAGCTGATAGCTCTGTACCCTTTCCATGGTTGGCATTTACATATTTTTTTGTCATACTGTTTCACTGGCCCTTGCGTTATTTGTTTTGATGTTGTGCGATAAGCAACGCCAGATTTACAATAGGATTACAGAAGGACGTGTATTTCTGTCTCAGAAAGATGATGATTCTTCAATGTGTCCCTGCAATGTGATGCATTTTACAATACATGTTTTTATTTTGAATATAACCTACAATATTCTTTTATATATATATATATATATATATATATATATATATATATATATATATATATATATATATATATATATAAGCCTGTTGTTATCTCTACTGGACCTGGCAGCCATCAATTCCTTCATTTTCCAGAAGAATGCATTAGGGAAAATATCAGTAGGAGAGATTTCATCTTGAAGCTAGCCACAGCGCTTCAGCAGAAACATTTAACATTTCGATCAGAAAAACTGCTAAGCAGTAGGCTGCAGCAGCTCAACCTGGATTCTGTGCTGTGAGTGACACACATGCAAGAGAAATCTTATGTTACTTTTGTTTTAGATTAAAAAATACTTTTGTTTTTACAGTTTTGTATGTACATAAACCTGTTTACACACTAGTTTGTTTTGAAAGGTTTATTTTATTATAGTTTTTTATTATTTGAAGTACTGCATTATGTGTGGTAAGTTAGAAAGTAAACCCTTTTATGTTTAATTGTTCATTTAAATACATTGTTTCAGCTATGCAGATGTTTGATGTGATGTGCTTGAATAAAACTTTTGAGTTGTATCTGATAGTTAGTCTTTCATTTTAATACTGATGATGTTTTAAATGTACCGTGATAATAACTGCGGCAGTTCTTTAAAGTAGTCCATAAATGTACATTTTGTGTGTGTGTGTGTGTGTGTGTGTGTGTGTGTGTGTGTGTGTGTGTGTGAGTGTGCGTGTTGGGTGGGTTGTTGGGTGGATGGGTGGGGGGTTATATTTTGTATGGCCATTCTGCTGGAGATTACGTGAGATTAAGTCAGAAGAACTGGATCTTGACTGCTGAAATCTCGTGAGCCACAAGCACGATTCCTGCCCCGGTTTACATGGGTTTTTACAGCTGTTTTTATCTTGAGAAAGCAATTGACCCTGCTGTTAAAGTCGCGCTGCCAAAAGTACGTCCTTTTACTGTTTCACGATGTATCGTGTGACAACGTCACACAGTCATGACTGTAGAGTCGATTTTCATGTACATGTAAACCAAGCCAATGTTAAATACCAAACTAGCACTGGCCTACCCAATATAGTACAAAGACGGTATGATGACATTAAAAATCTAGACATTAAAAATCTATTCCATTCTGGAGAATACTAGCCATTGAGGGCTTATACTGACTCCATTATAGGTCTTACATATTATACTACTGTATGTGCTTCCTCCAAGCTGTTTTTTAAAGTAAAACAAGTCACAATGTTTTGGCTATGAGAAGAGAACTGATTATAACTCTTGGAGGACAGACCTAGTACATTGAGTGGAAGGTCAATGAAAGCAGATGTTGGATTAAACCCCAGTAGGAAACTTGTTTCCACAATCTGTGCTGTTCACACTGAACAGCAATCTGGGTTTATCATGTAGAGAGCCTTATTCATCACACAAAAAACACTGTTTTAATTGATACTTCCTAGAAAAATAAATGACAGATATTTTAAATAGTTTCATCAAAAAGTGTAAGACATACTGTATATACAGTTGGTAAAATAATTCAAACAATTGGAAAAAAAGGCACACTGTTTGCATGAATAGTTTCCCTGGAAACATAGTCACATTAAAATGCCCTTTATTTACATGATTGGTGAACCACATACACACACACACACACACACACACACACACACACACATATATATATATATATATATATATATATATATATATATATATATATATATATATATATATATATATAGTACTGTGCAAAAGTTTTAGGCAGGTGTGAAAAAATGCTGTAAAGTAAGAATGCTTTCAAAAATAGACATGTTAATAGATTATATTTATCAATTAACTAAATGCAAAGTGAGTGAACAGAAGAAAAATCTAAATCAAATCCATATTTGGTGTGACCACCCTTTGCCTTCAAAACAGCATCAATTCTTCTAGGTACACTTGCACAAAGTCAGGGATTTTGTAGGCATATAGTCAGGTGTATGATTAAACAATTATACCAAACAGGTGCTAATGATCATCAATTCAATATGTAGGTTGAAACACAATCATTAACTGAAACAGAAACAGCTGTGTAGGAGGAATAAAACTGGGTGAGGAACAGCCAAACTCAGCTAACAAGGTGAGGTTGCTGAAGACAGTTTACTGTCAAAAGTCATACACCATGGCAAGACTGAGCACAGCAACAAGACACAAGGTAGTTATACTGCATCAGCAAGGTCTCTCCCAGGCAGAAATTTCAAGGCAGACAGGGGTTTCCAGATGTGCTGACCAAGCTCTTTTGAAGAAGCACAAAGAAACGGGCAACGTTGAGGACCGTAGACGCAGTGGTCGGCCAAGGAAACTTACTGCAGCAGATGAAAGACACATCATGCTTACTTCCCTTCGCAATCAGAAGATGTCCAGCAGTGCCATCAGCTCAGAACTGGCAGAAAACAGTGGGACCCTAGTACACCCATCTACTGTCTGGAGAAGTCTGGTCAGAAGCGGCCTTCATGGAAGACTTGCGGCCAAAAAGCCATACCTCCGACGTGGAAACAAGGCCAAGCGACTCAACTATGCACGAAAACACAGGAACTGGGGTGCAGAAAAATGGCAGCAGGTGCTCTGGACTGATGTGTCAAAATCTGAAATATTTGGCTGTAGCAGAAGGCAGTTTGTTCACGAAGGGCTGGAGAATGTACACGAATGAGTGTCTGCAGGCAACAGTGAAGCATGGTGGAGGTTCCTTGCAAGTTTGGGGCTGCATTTCTACAAATGGAGTTGGGGATTTGGTCAGAATTAATGGCCTCCTCAATGCTGAGAAGTACAGGCAGATACTTATCCATCATGCAATACCATCAGGGAGGCATCTGATTGGCCCCAAATTTATTCTGCAGCATGACAACGACCCCAAACATACAGCGAAAGTCATTAAGAACTATCTTCAGCGTAAAGAAGAACAAGGAGTCCTGAAGTGATGGTATGGCCCCACAGAGCCCTGATCTCAGCATCATCGAAGTCTGTCTGGGATTACATGAGAGAGAGAAGCAACTGAGGCTGCCTAAATCCACAGAAGAACTGTGGTTAGTTCTCCAAGATGTTTGGGCCAACCTACCTGCCGAGTTCCTTCAAAAACTGTGTGCAAGTGTACCTAGAAGAATTGATGCTTGATGGTGTTTTGAAGGCAAAGGGTTGTCACACCAAATATGGATTTGATTTAGATTTTTCTTCTGTTCACTCACTTTGCATTTAGTTAATTGACAAATATAATCTACTAACATGTCTATTTTTGAAAGCATTCTTACTTTACAGCATTTTTTTCACACCTTCCTAAAACTTTTGCTCAGTACTGTATATATATATATATATATATATATATATGCTCAAAGAGCCAGCTGCCCAACGTTTCGATATGTTGTACATATCTTTCTCAAGGAGCATGTGTTTGAATCAAAACATTGGAGGTATTTATAGATGTTTGATGGCATGACAACTACTTGTTATTGTTTATATTCAAATCCATGATTTATTCTTACATGATGTAATGGTGTTCTATATATTGTGACAGAGGTAAGAGGTAAGAAACTTCATTTAGCACATCTTTTTTTCTTAATAATACAGTATCCTATTCATATTGTTGATTTGGATATTTAAGCTTAATTAAATAATTATGGGTTGAAGGTTGCCTGGAGAGTGCAAAGTTCAATACTGAAGTTGTTTTATTTGACTGGATACTGAATACATCAGACACCAGAGGTTGTCAAGTGTTTCGATTTATTAACTACAGTTCCTCCACATTTATTAGGCTCTAACAACAGGCAGCACAGATTGGATCTGTAGTTGGCAGACAGAGCAGTCTGTCCAAGAGTGACTGCAACAGCGGTGGTGAAGCCTAACTGTGTGGGGCTGAAAAAGTTACGACTGCTGTACACATGTATAGATCATACAAAGATCCCTAACTGTAAGGTAATGCTGAATTAGTAACTATAACCACAACAATGCAAAAGGATAATCCATACCTGTCCGTGTGTTCATTCGTGTTTAGCTGCCTTGTCCCACATTACACCTAATTTAGACCCAATGGAACACATCTTGGATGAGGTAGAATGGAGACAGATTTCTAAAAAAAATGTAAATCAAATTTAAAATCGGTTAAGGCATTAACATTGGAAGTATATTCCTTACTATCAGAATTAAATAAGTTATATTTCCTCTTAACTAGTAATGACTGGAGAGAAATATCAGGTGCATTATTGCTCTGATCGGTTGATGGTTACTGTATTGTGTTACACAGAGCTAGGAGATTACATACACTGGAGCTAAGTAAAGAGACATCATTCACAGCCAGATCAGGAATGTTTTTTACTTGAATTAAAAGCTCTTCATCCTTCTTTCAGCGGAGGCACTTGCTTTGTGATGAGCAGCACAAATAGAATCAGTGCATTTTCACATTGGCCCTCATATATCACAGGCGACAGACACAATAACCTTCGTGATCTGTCTAATAAATGGGTAGTGAAAGAGGCCCATGCTGCATGCTGTTCTCAGACTCGAGCAAAAAAGATTGTGGTGACTGGGGCTATAGCGTTGCTTCATTTTTCAATATACCTTCGAACTGTATTGCTCGCCCATCTTGCGTGTCTTCTCAATACAGTGTCTCTCTCTTTCATCAACCTCTGTTGTTTTGAACGATTTATCTCCCTGAGAGGGTGGCATCAAACATTCAATCAGTTTATTTAATAGTTAATATAAATGCTTTGTGCTGCTTGAAGTTTGTGTTGATTTATTTACTGCTTTCAGGTGAGGGATGGCATCAGTGGAGATGGGATCATTATTCTTCCTGTACTGTTACACCACTGCAGTCCAGCCACTGGTACCACACCCGGCTAGGCTACTCCCGTCTGCAGTAGCGGTTTCATTTATGGGATTAATTAAGGTAAATATATTGCCACTGTTTGTATAAATGGGCAAACAAACACAGACCAATTGTACTATCCTCCTAACATCTTCTGATTTTGTAAGGTACTATACAATACCTGATAATTCACACCCCCACAAGCAGCCGAGAAAGACCGTTTCAGAAGGTCTTTTGCTGTTACACACCAGAGCGCAGCTGGCATTCTAAGAGAGGATGCTTTTGTTGCTGGAAATGTATTTGAGCGACCACCTACAGTATCTTGCTGTGTCTGATGGACAGACCCACAAGAAAGCCGTAATAGGCAGACCATATTAAACAGTCAGTGAAATAGGTATAGATAACCAGGATGTAGTCCATTTAGAGTCTTGAAGAAAGAAAAATCTTCAGACTGCCAGGTCTAAGTGCACTTAATGATCTGATTTAAAGATGACTTTGCTTAAATCTAATGTTCTGCTTATTTAAATAAATAAAAAACTTGAGTGTTGATTATGTATCTATTTTATTGTTTACATATTGTGCTTTAATAAAGTGTCGAGGGCACGCTTCTCAAAATTGCTACGACAGGAATATTAGAGAGCAAGTTTAGCTAACTCTTGATTGAACTAATCCTATCAAATGAATTACCTTGGGAGTAAAACACTGAACAAAAACCCAACATAGAGAGGATGAAGCAAATTCCAGCTCAATAAACATACTCTAAAGAGTCTATATCTGTATTCCAGCATAAACATCTACTCCAAATTGCGTGGTTCTGGTGGTTGTGGATGCGTTACCCATGTGCACTGTACCATGAGTGAAAGCTGCGACAAGATTACAGTGGGAAATGATTTGAACGTATTGGTAAACAATTCCAAAACAAGATAAAATCACCGAAAAGTGCCAAACACTTCTGTATTATCTTCTTGTATAAAGATAAGGTCTGTGCTGCTTGGTTTCTGGTATTTGTACACATATGCAGATCAAATGAAATTGAATGTGCTCTCAGAAATAGAATTCAGTGTGTAAGCAATATATATATATATATATATATATATATATATATATATATATATATATATATATATATATATATATATATATATATATTACTGAACAGCGAATTCTGTATAATTCTCTATTGTAAAGGCATAAGGAGCATTTGTCCATTAACGAAGAAGAAAATACCATTTTAAAACCTTAAATAGGGAGTTATGTGTGAAAACAGTACCATACATACAGTATGCTACAGTTGATTGCCAGTTAACAGCACTCCACTGGTACAACTGGACTACTTTGGTCTTCTAAGTCACTACCCTGTTTATAATAATAACAATACTGCTGTACCTCAACAGTATCATGTTGCTTTTTAAATACTGTAGGAACAGGAAATATTTGTGGTTTTTACACTGAGCTGTAAAAAAAATTATAATAATAAAGTAGTCTATAAATAAGTGTGTATTGTATGCTTAAGAACAAGATGAAGCTTATTAAATAAATTATGTCTGTCTTGTCACACTCTCCTATTAAATGCAGAGTAGTAGTGATAAGGACAAAGGAGGGTATCTGATGCTTTCTAGATACTGTATTGTAGACTGAAGATAAAGCTGCTGAACCAAATAAATTCTGAGACAAAGTGACATGGTAATGCTTCATAAAATAAAGTGTATTGGACTAGATAGTTGCCTTAGAAATTTATGACCATGGCACAAATGTTTTGCCAGAGAGGATAATATTGTCTTCTTGAAGTGAGCCATAACAGCATTAAGGGCTTGTTTTTCTGCCAGACTGTAACAAAGCCACGTGTGAAGGCCAGAAGGGATGTCTATTGATAAGCTCCCCCACTGAATTATTTAACACTTCAGGTATCAAAGTCCTGTTTTAAATACTAATCTAAATCACAGTAAGTTTAGCATTTAACCTCCTTCATAACCTTTTAATTCTCCAGTGGGGATAGAAAAAATGGAGGGCAAGTAGATGTCCTTGAAAATGAGGATTTTTCAATGTATATATACCGTAACCAAAGCACAACAGTAATAACAAAAATAATCAAATGAAAACCAAGAAATGGAGCTGCAAACAACATCAGAAAACAGGCAAGTAGAAATTTAAAAGTAAGTGTTTTGTGTCTGATAGGAGGATTTGATAACATTTTTCATAAAATAGATGATGAATAAGAAGTGGTTAACTGCGTAGCTGTAATAAATCTAAATACTCTATAATGTTAAGATCCAGACAGAATCAAAGCCCAGAATGTAGCACTTATAGATCAAATAGAGGACTTATTCAGATTCACAACCTTTAACATAGCTTTGTAACATTAGGTTACTTACCGTAACCCTGGTTCCCTGAAAGAGAAGACAACCTCCAACAACATTAGGTATGGGATATGCCTGCCTATTGGTAGGTACTTTCTAAGCTCTCTATACCTTTCTTGGGTGACACCCATGGTCCCGCCTACCAAGGGATGAAAACCGTCATACTGAGGAAGCCATTTCTCTTTTTGCATCGAACCTGTGAGGGCGACCGATGCGACCTCGCGGTCGGTGGTCATCTTCTGTTTCAGGGAACCAGGGTTATGGTAAGTAACCTAACATTCCCTTTCAATTCGAAGATGACCACCAACAACATTATGTGTGGGATAACGTATACCAAAGCCGTCACGAAGAAGAAGGAACGGAAGCATACGAGGGGCGCATCAGAACCGTATAACCGAAGGTTAGCGGTGCGAGCGTGCAACCTCAAGGACCCTTGTGCCTATTGAAGGCAAGGAGGGATCTACCATATTTAAGCGGTAGAACCTGGAGAATGTATGCAGCGTAGCCCAGCTAGCCGCCATACATATATTGGACAGTGAGGACCCTCTGAACAGGGCCCAAGATGTAGCCAACCCTTTAGTAGAGTGCGCAGCTACTCTCCCGGGTGGGGGTAAACCAGCCCTGTCATACGCCGCAGAGACTGTGAAAGGCTGTGATCACCTTGGAGAGGAATGCAGGGTTTGTACGCAGGGAGCACTGTAAGATCTCCTCCACAGCTGGACCGAATGTATGCCCCTGGGATATTGACAGTAATGCTGCCTTATCCGCTTCAGGTACCCAAGGCAGCGATGGTGGAGTCAACCGGGGGGAATCCTGCCAAGCCCAGCTTCTCTGCGCCTTCCAATGAAGCAAGTTGGGCGCCCATGAAATCAGGGAATGGTGGGAATGGCTGTGCTGTGGGAGCTGCTGCCTGCGTCCGAAACACAGACCGGCGGGGCTCTGCCAGTGTCGTCCAGGAGATCTGCAAAAAATTTGTAGTGAACCCCATTAATGCCGACATGGAGTTGGGCAATGGCGGTAAACTAGTCTTCGAGACAATCAAGTTCCACCAAAGTCGACGGCGCCAGATGTTGTTCTTCCTCCACTTCCATGGGGAAGGAGTCCTCATCCCAGGAGGCCACTAATGATAGCATGTCCTCCTCCGCCATCAAGGTCTGTGGCTCCGGCTTGACCTGGGCTCCCATGGGAGACCCAGGGGCCGAATCTGGTGCGGGTGGTAGCGGGGCCTGGGCCTCTACTGGTGCCGCAGGAGCTTGCTGCCTAGACAGCAGCTCAAGGACCTGAGCCATCTGCTTCTTGAGGTAAATGATATCCCTCGCCTGCCTGCTTCACCCGTCTCACCTGTGCACTAAGCACAGTGCACTGTGCACGGACACCAGTGCACCGAGCACTGCATGCACAGAGCACCGCGCGCACCAAGGCACCGAAGTACCGGGGGGCAGCTGAAGCAGTGGTGCCTACCCTAACTGCATATAGTCACATGCCTGGTCAGCGCGTAGCGTATACCAGGGGACACACAGGCCGAAGCTGTAGCGGGCGAATCTGTGGACGGAGTACAGTGCAATAATACAATTACAACAATATTACAGGGGAGCACACTGCTGCTGTTGTTGATTTTTCAAAGGCCCGACGCGGCCGACGAGGTCTACTCTACAGCGGGTCTGAGAAATACAGCCTGTGGAGGACAAGGCCTGCAGATGTGCCAGCAAGGGTATTTAGTCAACAACAATAACGATATATATATATATATATATATATATATATATATATATATATATATATATATATTTTTTTTTTTTTTTTTTTTTTATATATATTAAAATTGCCACTTGGCGGCCAGCTGTGTTGCTTGACAGCGGGGGTAAGGCAGAGCCTAGCCCTGGTGGAGGATGTGCTCCCACACGAGTGAAAGGCTGTAAAAGACGACAACACTCACTCCTTTAAATCAATATTGCATAGGCAGTCGAGTCACATACCACAGATAGGAAAGCAGCAGCCTGCAACGCAACTGTGCGCAGGGTTGCTGAGGAAGAAAGAAAGAAAAAGGCTAAATCAGGAGTCGCTGATTCCGTTAAAGCAGCGAGCCAGCTTTCAGCCTGAAAGGCAAGGGAACTGCAGTAGACTCGAAGCTCTTTTTCACAATACGCTCAGATACCAACACAGACTGTCTTACCTTACTGTCTTGAGAGGCAAAAAAAGAAATGGCTTCCTCAGTATGACGGTTTTCATCCCTCAGTAGGCAGGGCTGAGGGCGTCATCCCAGAAAGGGGCCTATTGGCAGCTCTGGTATAGAGAGCTCAGAAAATACCTACCAATAGGCAGGTGGTCGTCTTTGAATTGAAATTGAACCACTAGTTACAAATTACATTGCTTAAGAATTGCTTAGAATCCTTTTTAATCAGTCAAGTAGACTGCTGCCAGTAGACAGATATATTAATCACTGGTTACTATCTATATACATTTATTATGCTTTCCCAGGCTAGAGTGATGTGCAAATGTATTGTTCCATTTTGCATATTGCGTGTCTGCTGTAATGACAATGAATCCCCTGTCAGTAAAAAATGTGTATAGAGATAGATAAAACAATAGATAATATCAAACCAATTATAGAGAAAATAAATACTATTCTATATCCATCTTTAAATAGAGGCAATTTGAGGGGATTTGTTAAAGTAAAGGCTCTGTTTTAACCTCTTGATGCAGTTGAACACAGTGTGCATTGTGTAAGAGTACAATCTGAATACAACTTAATTTGAATTGAACCATTTCTTTCAAACAAACGTCTTCTCAGGGGTGATGTATGATGTAATGTTGCCACTAATCAAGGCTGTACAGTTTTATAGATTTCAAAAGAAAGAGTGCATGCAGTGAAAAAAAGCGATGCCTCTGACAGATATGTGATGTTTTTTTTTATTAGTTAGTGTTTTCATTTCAAATATTGTGGAATACGGTGCAAACGTTGATATTTTGTGTCACATGTTTTGAAAAATACTCCTTGTTAAACTTGAAGTTGTGTGTTTTCTGCTTTAGTATAAAAAAGCTGGGGGCTTTAAATGTTTTTCAACAGCAAATTTATTTGAATGATTATTACCAAAATACAAAACCTCTAGGATGGTGATGTAATGCTTTGTCTGAAATTTCAGTAAATTCTTCTTACAAATTGGTTCTTGCATATTTGGTTTTGCCTTATATGAGGTCTGACATACTCCTCTGTGAAAATTTATGTTTTTATTAACATCTACAGATGATGGAGTACTTTAGTTTTGAGCTTTTCTCCCTGAAACAAATGTTCAGGCCATTTTCTTAATCCATCAATAAACCTCTCAAGGAAATATGTACCGGCACAGTAGATGTGCGTATTACTTAATGTGATAAACAATTATGGGACACATTTATCACCTTTACTGTTAATGTTGCCAAACTAATAGAAAGCAGATCAGTTTAATTTGAGGGCGAAAAAGTGTGCCTGTCGTTTGATAGTAGTTCTGTAATAGTTTTGTTTTTTTCTTTGATTTATAAACGTTTCCCCGATCTAAACTTGAAAAACAAAACAAAACAAAGAAAAAACCTTCTTGTTGCTGCAAGCTAAATCTAGCCAAAACGTAGCCTCGGTTTAACTACAACCAAGATTAACAATAAAGTTCCTTATAATTTTGACAGCGAAGGTTAAAGGTTACAGCTTGAAAGACCAATATTTGAGTCCAGAAAAATATCATCGTCAATAATAACTAATGCTGTTATAAAACTGTAATATAGACAATGCGCCACAATTTGAGTTTATTAAAAGATCATTGCTCATTCTCAGCTGTTCAGTCTCTGACAGGCCTAAAACATGGCTGAAATTTAAAAACTACATCATTATTAATGGTGTTGCAGCCAGTCAACACCTTGAAAAAAATGTTAGAAATGAAACCTCAGGAATACAGTGAGACCAGAGAATTATTAAGAGTCTTGTATTAGAATAGGGATAAGAAAAACAGGACCCACCTAAACCATGAATACACTTGTGATCATTTGATTATTGTTAGTCATGTATATAAATAAATAGCATTCTGATAATTTCCAATTTTTTACACACTATCCGGGAAAACAAATCAGTAAAATAATTTTAGAATACTGTATATGAAAAAAAAAACATCTTTTAAAAAATATAAAAAATGTAGACATCAATGCCTGGAAATGGCTTCTTGCCTCATTCCAATGAATATTTTTGTTGTTGTTGTTGTTTTTCTGACCTGTTTTTCTATTAAATGCTCAATTGCAACAAAGGTTGCTAGGCAACTCAAAGGGTCATGCAAACCATAAGAAGTTGAATAGAGCCATTCTCACTTAATATTTCAGAGCTATGCAGTTATGGTGTTTCAAACAGCAGACCAAATGTTTTTAGCAGGGAAAATTATTTTAATGTACTTCTGGATCTACAGTCAAAAACGATTTTTAAATCATTGGGAATATTGTTGAAAGTGTGGAAATTCCAAATATAATGTTTACTGTTGGTTATACAGTACTGTGCAAAAGTTTTAGGTAGGTGTGAAAAAATGCTGTAAAGTAAGAATGCTTTCAAAAAATAGACATGTTAATAGATTATATTTATCAATTAACAAAATGCAAAGTGAGTGAACAGAAGAAAAATCTAAATCAAATCCATATTTGGTGTGACCACCTTTGCCTTCAAAACAGCATCAAGCATCAATTCTTCTAGGTACACTTGCACACAGTTTTTGAAGGAACTTCGGCAGGTAGGTTGGCCCAAACATCTTGGAGAACTAACCACAGTTCTTCTGTGGATTTAGGCAGCCTCAGTTGCTTCTCTCTCTTCATGTAATCCCAGACAGACTCGATGATGTTGAGATCAGGGCTCTGTGGGGGCCATACCATCACTTCCAGGACTCCTTGTTCTTCTTTACGCTGAAGATAGTTCTTAATGACTTTCGCTGTATGTTTGGGGTCGTTGTCATGCTGCAGAATAAATACGGGGCCAATCAGATGCCTCCCTGATGGTATTGCATGATGGATAAGTATCTGCCTGTACTTCTCAGCACTGAGGAGACCTTTAATTCTGACCAAATCCCCAACTCCATTTGCAGAAATGCAGCCCCAAACTTGCAAGGAACCTCCACCATGCTTCACTGTTGCCTGCAGACACTCATTCGTGTACGCTCTCCAGCCCTTCGGCGAACAAACTGCCTATCTGCTACAGCCAAATATTTCAAATTTTGACTCATCAGTCCAGAGCACCTGCTGCCATTTTTCTGCACCCCAGTTCCTGTGTTTTCGTGCATAGTTGAGTCACTTGGCCTTGTTTCCACGCCGAGGTATGGCTTTTTGGCCGCAAGTCTTCCATGAAGGCCACTTCTGACCAGACTTCTCCGGACAGTAGATAGGTGTACCAGGGTCCCACTGTTTTCTGCCAGTTCTGAGCTGATGGCACTGCTGGACATCTTCCGATTGCGAAGGGAAGTAAGCATGATGTGTCTTTCATCTGCTGCAGTAAGTTTCCTTGGCCGACCACTGCGTCTCAGGTCCTCAACGTTGCCCGTTTCTTGGTGCTTCTTCAAAAGAGCTTGGACAGCACATCTGGAAACCCCTGTCTGCCTTGAAATTTCTGCCTGGGAGAGACCTTGCTGATGCAGTATAACTACCTTGTGTCTTGTTGCTGTGCTCAGTCTTGCCATGGTGTATGACTTTTGACAGTAAACTGTCTTCAGCAACCTCACCTTGTTAGCTGAGTTTAGCTGTTCCTCACCCAGTTTTATTCCTCCTACACAGCTGTTTCTGTTTCAGTTAATGATTGTGTTTCAACCTACATATTGAATTGATGATCATTAGCACCTGTTTGGTATAATTGTTTAATCATACACCTGACTATATGCCTACAAAATCCCTGACTTTGTGCAAGTGTACCTTGAAGAATTGATGCTGTTTTGAAGGCAAAGGGTGGTCACACCAAATATGGATTTGATTTAGATTTTTCTTCTGTTCACTCACTTTGCATTTAGTTAATTGATAAATATAATCTATTAACATGTCTATTTTTGAAAGCATTCTTACTTTACAGCATTTTTCACACTTGCCTAAAACTTTTGCACAGTACTGTTGGTTATATATTTGTTTCTAGACCTCTAGCGGTCAAGTTCAGAGATATTTAAACTTAACTGACACTTGAAAGAAATTATATTATTTATATAATTGTTCTTTATAATAGCATTATAGGAGTCTGCAATATTGTTAATGTTGATTTATGTGTTGCTCTGTAGTTGTGAGTCATACAGTATAATTTCAAATATTTCAAAGATGCTTTTTTCATACACAAGGCTATCGTGTAAAACTGTCATTAATCCAGAAGCAGAAATACTGAAACTTTTTTTAAAACAATTATTTTCACATGAGGAGAACAAAACACCCAGACACTAGACATAGTGCAGCATATTTGCATTTATATAGTGCCTTCCATCCACTCTGACTGAGCAACCACTTTTCCAGAGCAATGTGCCTAGCCAGAAATCCTAAACCTAAACCAAACCTTTTTTGATTAGGGGAAATGTCAAAGGAATGTATTAATAAAATATAAACAACAAGATACACAAGATAGATTGAAAAGTTTTCCTTTGATCTGAGGGAAAACATTTAACCTCAAGTAAAGACACTGAAATACTGTAGGAAAGCTATTAATGACTTATCTTAGTAACAACCTGTGCATTCATCAAATGCCTCCTGATGAAACGACAGGGGTTCATTCCATCTATGTTCTACTAGGGCTGAAACTGACAGGGAACATAATGACTGGTGTTATGCCATTGGCGGCATGATTTAATGACTGCCATTTGTTAATACAAATTAGGTTTAAACTAAATGAATGAATACACAACCTAAACAATGTTAACTGAATCTCAAATCTACTAATATATGTATTTCTCTAAATGTCCAATAATTGTAATACTTGTTTTGGGAGAGACACGCTTAAACGTGATTATTAATTTCAAGTATGCCTACACTTCTAGTTAACAGTAACACGATAGTGATGTGCAGTGTACCTATGACAAAAAAAAAGCCCACACCTAACTGTTAACCACTGACAAAAAGAGATGCTCCACACAGCTGAAGGAATGTCTCCTGTCAGGCTGTTCTGATTCCAGAATGCAGAGCTATGACCTACAAATGCTGGTGACCCTTCTCTATCAGTAGTGTCAGACATAACCAGCTGCACAGATAATGGGGGTCCACTGCCCTGCTATCAGCTTCCAGATTTAGGCTTCATAGCGCACATGATTGCACATGAGTTTACCATGTATGTATTTCACTACTTTCACAGTCAGACCAACTGTATTTTTTATTTTACTTCTGCTATTAAGAGCAAGTATATTTACTATTTTATACATAAGCAGTTGATCTTGTTATTTTCGTATGTTCAGTGTATCACAAAGATTATTTCTGTAATCCGATCAAAACTGCTGAATGTTATCCCTTGCTTTTAGAGAAATTTCAGTTAATAAAAACAACCTCAAATTTTATTTAAATGGTTTATATGTAACCAAGAATTGAGTAACATTTGATACTTGAATTCATGACCATTGTAAACAGTGACTCATCACCAGTATACATATGCAGTTGAGAACTCACATTATTTCATTTACTCTTAGACTCATATTAGATAGAAAGAGTTTTTACTCCATTTGCTGTGAGCTAATTGATTTTAAACCAATTTTGAAATCAATGTTATAATCATTCAACTGCCTCTAACTGTCAACAGCAACTGCATACTGCAGGCTTCAGATGTCATCTCTTCATGAAGCATCAAATGACAGCCTTGGAGCCAGGAGTGGAGGTCAGCCTTCTTCCCTGACAAGTACACATCTTAGTAGGGCTTCCTGGATTTCTGATTTATTGAGATCAATCTCTTTGGAGCACAGTGTCATTCAGTACATTTATAAGGCATTCAATAATCATATTTCTCAGTAACTGCATTCAACTCAATTAGAACACATAGACAGCTTATAGTTTAACAAATCTAGACAATGAAAAATACAACTTGTGACACATTGGTTTTCTGACTATGTTTAGATTTATTTAGATTGCTTTAATGAAACTTTTCAAGTAATGGAATCATTAATGGATATAATCAGTATTTGAAAAGGGATTTCAGTGCATGCAGTGCAAAGGTTTAATAATTAAGCATTAAAGACACTGTGGTCACTAGACAACTGACCGCATCAACGGTTAGGTGTCCTGAGCGGAGGGCACATAATGAAAGACAAGGGAAATTATCAACAGACAATGACCGCTTGTCACAAAGACGGCTGACAGTGGGTGACGTCAGACCAGAAACAGGAAGTAATACACAGAAACTTGGGGTTGTGATGAAGCTGAGCGTGGATCGCTTCAGCATTTAATAATCAAAATAAAAAGAACACAAAAACAGGACACGGCACTTGTAGCCAAAATAAACAGACAAACAAAACGATCTAACACTTAACGGTGCACGGAGACAAACAAACACGGTGAGTAAAAAAACACTTATTCTTCTTATATTTTATTTAAACCTCCTCTCCACACCCGTTCTCCACTCTCGAACACCCAACCCCGAGTGAATGAAACGTGCATCTATTTATACTGTTGTGCTGGGATTCAATTACTAATTAATTATTCACTTGAATCCCAGCACGTGAATTAATTACGTGCAACCTCGTGCTCACATATTATACACATTTTATCTGCACGTGAAGTGATGTGCAATCCCGTGCCTAAATACAATTACATCTTTAAATACACGTGAAACACAGACCCGTTTATATCCCGTGTCCCAATGACTATACACCAACATTTACACACTAACATACAACATATAACACAAACTACGCACAAGGGCAGGCACATTGCCACACCGCTGCACAGAGTAAAACATGTTTTTGTATATGATGACCATTTTAAAATGTTTTAAAGTAAACTGGATCCCTTAGACAGCTTTACATTTATGCCACTGTTTACAGCAAGTTCAAATTCTGTTAGCTTTTGAGGGCATGTACCATAGAATAATCTGCTCTACTTTTAACCTGATTGGCTGAGGTTTAATAACCCAATTTTAGATTTAATCCTAACCCTACAGGCAATATCCCACAGCTGTTGCCTAACTTAACATTACTGCTTGTGTCATGTCTCGACTACAGATAAAAGACCACCCCACTAAGTTGGCCTGACAGTTAAAGTCAGTGATATCTGTAATATAGCTCTCACTGGGCTTCTACTTGACTGACCTTGATATTAAAGATACAACCTTTTAAAAACTAACATCTTTTCTTCTTAGCCCTGAGAGCACACATACACATTCTGTGATAAACAACCCTCCTCAAACAGCTAGGTAATATGTTACATAAAATAAAATAATCACTGAACAACAGCATGGCAATAATGCAGGCACAGAAAAAAAGGAGGTCATTAATCATTGATAGTATAATGTGGAATGTCAACCTACATGGATTTCTAATTCCTGTCATAAAGTTAATTAATCGATGTAAGTCAGGAAAAGGCCATTTCTTGAAGCAGTTATTGCGGGACTAAACAGTTTTATATTTTGTTCTTTTAAAAGGCTTGTTTAGAAAAAGAAAAGAAACATCTTGGAAGCTCTTATTATGGACCCCAATGATGGAGTAATCCAGTATACCTGCATTCCTCTTTATCTGAATATAACAATGAGAAAGTTTAAGATATATATTTCAATTGGAAAAAGATAGAATAATGTTTAATAACAGTGTCTGTCATTGACACCTTCTGAAAGCTGCAATCTGTTTACTAAAAAAAGAAAATATAACAAAATCAAATCTTTAAACTGCATTTGAGTCCTTCACTGATGAACTGCATGGAAACCCATAAGCAAATCTGTAGGGACCCTTTTATTTCTGTGAATTCTTAAGCACAAGTTAATATGTTAGCAGCTTTTACAGGTACCTCTTTCAACTCTGCAGACCTGTATACTGGTGTGGGAAATATAACCACTCAAAACAACAAACTGGTAATATAATCCAATGTATGTATCTAAATATATGCTGGTTTTTATGTATATTTCAATATAAGACATTACATCTTTTTAAAATAGTTATTCTAGGGGAGTCTTTCTGTAACTTAGTGCTGAAAGAACAATGTGTTTAGTCCTCAAAAGAACTTGATTTTCAAAATGAAATGAATAGCACATTAATAAGGGATAGCTTTAAGTATGCTAGGTGGCAAAATTATGCATAGCTTGATATTGAAAAGATAATAATAAAGTCAATTAACTGCAGAAAAAACTGTTAAAATGGAAGAGTGGTCTTATAAACACTATGGAGAACCTAGAAAATTAAATCTGCAACACAATGCCAAATAACTCCCACTGTGCACAGCATTTGCAAAAGAAGTTACATTAGAATGAAAAAAAAAAGATTTGGATTAGATCAATCTTCTGAGAATATGAAGCAGATCTGAATGGAAAATGTGTTATTATTATGAATTTCTCCAAATTTAATTAAGTGTTGTCATTGCAAATAAATAAAGAATAAAAATATTTTGTATTTTGTGATAATTTACTTTTTATAAAAAATAGTTTGTTTTTAGCCTGGAGATCGCAGGTTCAAATCCATGACCGGAGGTTCCTAGGGGTGGCACACAATTGGCGGCGCCGCCGGGAAGGGAGGGATTAGGTCAGTTCACCGCACAACAGTGACCCCTGTGGCTGATAGGGCGCCTGTGGATCTGCAGTGCAGCCAATTAGATATGTATTGTCCTCCGGCACTATAGGCTGGTGGCCTCGCTGTCGATTCACAGTGTGAAAAATGGTGGATTGGTATGAACACATTTCGAGGACGCATGTTTCAGCCTCCATTTCCCGAGTCACCGAGGGGTTGCAGCGGTGAACTGGGAAAAAAATAATAATTGGGCATTCCAAACTGGGAGAGAACCAGGGTAAAAACCATTGGCTGACGACTAAATGTATAAAATAAAAAAAAATAAAAATAATTGTTTGTTTTAAATGGGGATGTAAATGATAATGTATTTGAGTTGCATTATGTCACAATGATAAAACATGATGACATTATATATATATATATATATATATATATATATATATATATATATATATATATTATTGGTGCAAGTTGTACTGTGCAGCAAGCCTTCACTGGCTCAGCAGCTGAAGACCTCATGTAACTTGTTGCTAGGGACTGTGGGACAACGTGTTGTAAAAAGGTTAGTGTGGAGTCCTGCCTGGAACACTATGGTAACTAACTTAAGTCTATACATGGGCTTGACATCCTTCCCTGCCACAGTGAACAAATGAAAAAATATATATAATGATAATGCTTAATTTTATTCAAATAATATTGCTGGTAAACATGAATTGTTCTGTGAATGTATGAGATGTATACAACTACATTGCAGCACTTTAACAAGGCACTGTCTCCAACTGGTTTAAAATCAGGGTCAGAGGTCACAACGTAGAAACTTCTGGCTTTGAATACCAACCTCTGATATCATCTTCAACAAGGTAGGTTTCAGTAGGTGCAGAAATTGGCAGCCTTATGTTAGCTCATCATTTAATAAGATTAACAGTTAATGTCCATTACTTGTGCAGTTTTTTGTGCTCAAACCACCAAAAGTAGAAACTATTTTAATTTTACCATCAATTTTGTGCTGTGCGAAAAACACCTTACTGACTTTGGACCTACAGTATGTGCCTTTTTGAGATCCTTTATGTCATTCTGCCAGACAGGAAATCTCATCTGATATGGGAAGTGTCACCTTGATGAATCAAGTTGTCAGTTCCAGCTTATCATAACTGTGTACTGTATAGGCCAACTAGGAGTAAAGACTTTTCAAAAGGGCAGCATGCCCACTCTTGACCCTTACAACTGACATATCAAAAGAGGTCAGTATGCTGATACGTAGATGTGATTTGCATTCTTTGCAGTTTAGTTGTTCAGTGTGTCTTGGCTATCAAAATACATACAGTAAATTCAGAAAGGTAATCTGGTTAAATATAGGAAGGTGCTGGCGTTGTCTAGATCATCATATTATTCTAATTGAATTGAAACAACTAAAAATAATCCAAGATTTATTTTTGCTACCCTAGATACATTAATTAATCCTTCCCCTAGTAGTCTACCCTTGACATTGGCTCCTCTCATAGCTGCAATGAATTCTTAAATTTCTTTAAAAAGAAAATACTAGACATCAGAAATTAGATCACAAAGACACCTTCTATTAAGGAGGACTCCAGCACAATTTTACCAACAACACCTATTAAGGCTACTATGGGGGCTTTTTCTTCGATTACCTTACAGGAACTGACAGCGCTAGTTCAACATATGAGAGCTACTACATTCTCTCTTGATCCTATTCCTACAAAACTATTAAAATATGTTCTTGGTGTTATTAATACCCACATTTAAAAAATGACAAATGGTTCATTTTCCTCTGGTATAGTTCCCTCAGCACTTAAGGTAGCTGTGGTAAAGCCTATGCTTAAGTAACACAATTTGGACCCTAAAGTTCTCAATAACTATAGGCCAATCTCCAACATACCATTCTTAGATAAGGTTCTAGAGAGAGTTGTTGCAATTCAATTACAAAAATGTCAAACTCTTAATGGTATATTCGAGAAGTTTCAGTCTGGGTTTCATGCTGCACATAGCACCGAGACGGCCATTGTCAGAGAATGATCTGCTGATAAGCTCTGACTCTGGCTTTTCATCAGTTTTAATTCTTCTAGATCCAAGTGTTGCCTTTGATACTGTACACCATTCCATCCTACTGAATCGTCTTGAAAGCACAGTGGGACTGTCTGGCATGGTCCTATCCTGGTTCAAATCTTATCTTTCTGATTTCCATTTGTCTCTATTGGGGAGGTAAAATCGGCATTATCGGAAGTTGTCTGTGGTGTTCCACAGGGCTCCATTCTAGGGCCCTTGTTGTTTTCATTATATATGCTACTGCTAGGTGACATTATCTGCAGACATGGTGTGAACTTCCATTGCTATGCTGATGATACCTAGCTATATTTGTCCCTAAAGCCAGGAATTTCTTCTGCCTGGGTGTTATTAGTTACTTGCCTCACAGATATCAAGCATTGGATGTCACAGAATTTTCTAATGTTGAATTCAGATAAAACAGAGGTTATGCTAGTGGGCTCACAGAACCAACTAAAAGGAAATGCGGGATTACATGAGCTCGACCCTTGCAGTCTCTCATCAAAACTTAAACTAGAAATTAAGAGTTTGGGGGTCATCATTTGAGACTCATATTAGGGAAGTTACTAAAGTATCTTTTTACCATTTGAAAATTATAGCCAAACTTAGATCAATTATTTCCATATCTGATGCTGAGAGACTAATGCATGCCTTTGTTTCATCTAGAATGGATTATTGTAATGTGTGGTATCCCGCTTGCAAATTGTTCAGAATACAGCCGCTAGAATTCTGACTAAAACCAGGAAAAGTGAACATATTACCCCTGTTTTGGCCTCTTTACACTGGCTCCCTGTGCAGTATAGAATTGATTTTAAGATTTTGCTGTTAATTTACAAGGCCCTGAATAGATTAGCACGTAGTTATTTGCAGGAGTTACTGACCCTGTATCTTCCAAATCGCACTCTGAGATCACAGGATGCGGGGCTGCTGGTTATTCCTAGGGTCAACAAAAGCAGCACGGGAGGTAGGGCTTTTTCTTGTAGAGCTCCTAAATTATAGAATTGTTTGCCTTCGTTTATCAAGGAAGCTGGGACCATTACAGTTTTCAAGTCAAGACTAAAAACGCACTTTTATAAAATGGCTTTCTTATCTTAGTGGGTTTTAATGTAACTTGCTGCTTTTGTATTGTGTATACTGTTATTTAAGTGGTCTGATTGTGGCAGTTGTATGTGTGACATGCTATACAAATGTATTGTGGTTTGTTATTTTTTCTGCTATGTACTGTACAGTGCTTTGCGATATAAAAAGCGTATAAAAAGCGCTCTATAAATGCAATAAATAAATTGCCCACTGGGAGAGATCCAGGTTTGAATCCACCCCAGCACATTCTGACAGAATCTATTTAGTGGATGTTTTAAGGTAACATAAGATGAATTTTAGTGGTTGTTAGCAAACAGCAGTTCATATCATAAAGCCAGACATGACTGGCACTAATTGACACCCAGTGTGGCAGTCTACACTTAGAGGAGCCACATAGAATGACAGTATGCAGAATACAAATGCAAGGCTAGTCCAGTAGATGGTCCCCTGTACTGTACTGTATAAACAAGCTTTGAAAAAAATAAATAGCTTTATGAAATACCTAAACTAAGGAAATGTATCCACGTGGCATCTGCGTAGTCATGTTTGCATCCAATTGCCCCAGACCACTGCAACATACTGGCTAAAGTATACAGAACATTTTTGTTTCTAGCATCAAAATTCACTTAAACCTGTTTTTTATATTTGTATTGCTTTCTCTATATTAAAGAACTTTGAGACACCAGCAAGTATATTTGAAGTACTTCTTAAATGTAACTGTATGACACAAATTGTTCTGTAAAGTTATTTTGGGCATAATTACTGTACTAACTGTAAACGAGAGAGACACAGAGGATTTGTATTTGAAACGCCACAGAGGCGTCCAGGTTTTATTTATTTACAGGCAGTTGTTGCAGTTTCATTGTTGCTGGCCGCCACTAGGGTACCAGCAATGGTAGCCCTAGTGCGGGAGGATATATTCAAGGCAGTATAACAAAACACAGTTAAAAAACAGCTAAGAAATAAAAGGTGGCCAAGCTCGGGCCGTGCGCTACTGCTGCTACACAGGGAGGTCCTGCACTAGAAACCTTCTTCCTAACATAAACTAAATAAACTGGGGTAGGATTAAAATCCCCTAAAATAATCCCTCCGAAAAAGTCCACGATCCCAGTTAAACATGCAGTGATTGTGCTGACGCTCACCCTGGTTCCACAAGCAGTCGTGAGGGTTCTCCTCCTTCACCTGCAGGCTGTGCAGACAAAGAAAACAGCACAGAACAAAGAAGAGCAAAGAAACTGGTTTTTCAGCCTCTTTTTAAAGGCAGGTGCCCAGGGTTAATTGATTATCACGTGGTCACCTGCAGCACATTGCGTTTCAATTAGGCAGACAGGGAGGTCTAACCTCTCAGCCCTGCCATCCATCCATGTCATTCAGCACACTCGTTATTTACAATCAAACCAAAACCATATTTTATTTAGAAACCCAAAGCAAAACATACTATTTACAGGGGCAGGCCTCAGCCCTTCCACAGAGATAATATTGCAGGCATTGAATATTTGTTTTTATATTTGTTACTTGCAGAACTCACAGGTATCTGGCAACTCTGGCAGAAGACTTTATACTCTAAGTAATTTGTCAAAAAGTAGATCATTATGGCTCTTACTTTTTTCAAACGTAAAGCCAGATTTTAAAATGATTTCTTTCTTGCCTGGTATGAATACAAATTTCAAAATAATGCTAACTGCTGAATTTTAAGTGCACTTACTGAATATAGAGAGAATAGGCCATAGTGAAGTTACTCCTACAAATTATGGTTAAAGAGGAGAGATACATAATTAGATGCATGACAAGTCTTGAAATTGACGTTGAACTAAAGACCAGTGAGCTGTCTGTTATTTTAGCTCCACATATTCTGTTAAGAGCTGTCTTCAAAAGAGACATGACTTGAAATGGTGAGGAAATTGATCTACATGATCCGTGAAAGCCAGTGAAAAATATTAATTGAGCAGTTCTTCAGAGATGCAGGCTGGAAGGTTGTATGATGAACCACTTCTTAATAAAACTGTGCTAGTGCATCTTTGAAATAAAAAAAGAGAACATCGATTTTGATTAAAATTGGACACCGAAAAGTATCATTATGATTTTTATTAAAGCCCAAGTAGCAACTTTAGTTTCTGGATTATTGAATAAGCAGGGTGAAAACCTGAAAGCTTGAATCTGGCCTAATGTCTTCAAAAATGTACATTTCTCTTACATGTACAGTGATATTGTGACTAAAACTGAATGGGTGGTGCTTTTCCTCTTAGACCCTGTTCCAGGGTCGTCTTTTCTCATATGCTCCAAAAAGGAAAAGGCAACCCAGGGCTGTACCAGATTTAGGCACACATAAAATACTGTTCTCATCCACAAATATTAAGATCGTTGATGAGGGATGAGACCCTCACTATAATATTTCAATGCCTGTTATGTGACTGAAAAGCAGGCCTAAAATGTGGCGTGCGCGAGTGGCTGCGCCACTTGGTGGATACATTTTTGGTCGCAGGAAAAGATTGTTGTACTGGAAGTGTATTTTGGAAGTGTGTCAGAATTCTAAATCACAGATAAGTAACTAATTGGCGAATAAGTCATATTTTATCTTGTTGCCTCCTAAATCTGCTTTTTAATTCAGTAACTGTAAAGGAAGGACAGACAAAGTTGAACTTGATTATTTGATTATTTGATTATTTGGAGGTTGATATCCAGTGTAAAACCTATCATTTTAAACAATATTTTTAAAAACATTTTATTTATTTAAGTATTTTCTATATTTTAAGTAATTTAATAAGTTGATCAAGTTTGTATCATACCATGATTTACACATGGATATTAATTGGATTTGTGCTGTTTTGGAATATAAACACTTCTGAGTCTGAGTCTATCTGTTCTGAGGATTATACATTACAGATATTCTATACTTTCTCATCATGTACGAAGTAGATCAATAGAAATGCAATTGATTTACAAATAGAATTTTATGCAAATTCAAATCTTATTTTGTCTAAAGGATTTACAGTTACTGTAAAACACAATAATTTACTGCTTTGGCCTTCGACTTCAAAAGGGAATGGTAGGAAACCCTAAAAACAGCATGATCCTAAGTTTATAATCTTTTTTCTCTTGCTATTGAGTGGCAATGTGGAAGTAAACCCAGGTCCCTCTGATCCTAACTGTCTACTGTTACCCTCTGAATTTAGTAATCATAATGGTTTAAAATTTGTCCACGTCAATATACTAAGTCTGCTACCAAAATTTGACTTGTTCCAGATTTTGTTGAGTGATCTTAACCCAGATATTGTAGTTGTGACTGAGACTTGGTTAAAAGCATCCCATCCAGATTGTGAGATACAAATTCAAAGTTACAAACTTTTTCGTGTAGACAGGAAATCTAGGGGTGACAGGATTGCATTATACATAAAAGACCGTCTCCAAGTAGAACTAAAATTAGTTGATTCTGTTGTCAAGGGATATGAAATTATTGGTTTGCATTTATATTTGCCTAATACATGCCCTCTACTGATAGTAGGTTGTTATAGATCTCCTTTAGCCTCTGAAAATAATTAATAATTACATGTTTTTAAGACTCTCTGATATTTTAGGTAACAGTGAACTGCTACTTATGGGTGACCTTAATTTTGAATGGCTAACTATTAAAACCAAAAATCTTAAAAATGTAAGCCCTACCTTGGGTTTAACTCAAATGACAAAAGTCCCAATCTGGCCAAATCAGAAGGTCTTTAATTGATCTTTAATTGATCTGTACTTTACAAACTATCCTAATAGGTACAAAGAGGCAGACATTTTCTGTAATGCTTTTAGTGATCATAATACAATTTATTGTATCAGAGATGTGCATATCCCTAAACTTAAACTGAAAATTCTCTTCAAAAGACACTATAAAAAATGTAATATATAATTCATGCTGCCGTTTTGTTTTAGAGTGTCCTTTTTTGACAGATCATTGCCAAATGTATAAAAAACTAGGATGGTTTTCATTGACAAATCAAAGGCTTTATCACTGGTAGTGCTTCGTTTTTAGAGTTATTAAAGGTACTGTTCACAATTATCTTAGTACTTTGGTCAAAAAGGTTAGTATTGACTATAGTTCGCAATCTTATGATTCTGGTAATATGGTAGTCCCAAGGATAAGGACACAATTGGGAGTATTGGCTTTTTCTTATAGACCCAAACACCTGGAACACTTTTTCACATGGTTTAAGAATGGAACTTGATAACTTCTCATTTTTTGGTT
The DNA here is from genome assembly GCA_030684275.1 of Acipenser oxyrinchus oxyrinchus. Classification (NCBI taxonomy): domain Eukaryota; kingdom Metazoa; phylum Chordata; class Actinopteri; order Acipenseriformes; family Acipenseridae; genus Acipenser; species Acipenser oxyrinchus. The sequence continues at coordinate 43,670,467 of CM060254.1, forward strand.
ATAAAGAGCGTATTAGGGATTTGCTTAAAACTCCTTGCTATTGCTTTTCTTTTAGTCCACATTGAAAAGAAAAAAAAACGCTGTATTACTGCTCTTCCTCTATAATGGAGCAGGCCCATTTCTGGGTAGATACTGACTCGTTCCTAGGCACTCATTCCTTCAACAGGTTAATGTGGTATACCTGACTTTTGTCTGGAATGGCAAGTTCATAAGTGGCTGGGCCCATTTCCCTTAAGACCTCATAAGGTCCTTGCCATTTAGCCAACAGTCCACTTTCTGATGTTGGTAGGAGCAACAACACCTTCTGTCCCGGAACATAAGGTCTAGCACGTGAAGAGCGATTGTACCATGTTTTCTGCTGTCTCTGTGCTTCAGCCATATTCTCATGAAAGTTGAGAGTTGATCCAATTTTTGCCTCATTTTAAGCACATAGGATAGAATATGCATGCATTGTTGTGGTCGCTGTCCTTCCTAGGCCTCCTTCAACACATCAAGGGGACCTCGTACTTGACGACCATACAAGAGCTCAAAAGGCGAATAACCCGTCGATCCTTGTGGGACCTCATAGGAAAACAAGAGATAAGGGAGCCAACTATCCCAATCGGAACCGGTATCAGAACCAAACTTCCACAGCATACTATTGAGGGTTTGGTTAAAACGTTTGACCAGTCCATCAGTCTGTGGATGATATGGTGTGGTTCTAATGCCTTTTATCCCTAACAACTTATATACCTGTCCCATCAATTTGGAATTAAGATTAGTGCCTTGATCGGTAATGATCTCTCGGGGAACTCCCACTCTTGAAAACAACTGCAATAGAGCATTTGCTACCTGCCTCATCTGAATCCTCTTCAAGGGGAATGCCTCGGGATATAGCGATTACCTGCACTACTTCTCTCTAATGGGCCTACAGTATACATAGTCACCCTGGTGAAAGGAACATCCACAATAGGCAAATTCACAAGAGGTGCCCTATCCCATTTCTACCCTGGGGCTGTGAGCTGACATTAAGGGCATGACTGACAAAACTTCATCACGTCCTGATACATTCTGGGCTATTAAAACCTATTAGCAATTCTAGATATTTTTTCCCCAAGTGACCAGACCATGGTATTGCATGACCCATATTCATCACTTTCGTTCTCAAACTCTGTGGCATCACTAACACCGTTCACCTACATTAGTTTGTTGATACAATCTCTCTCCTATCAACACAAATTTTTCACCTTTCATTAAATTATCTTCTCCTATCTCCGTGTCAGACACTACTTTAGCAAATAAAGGCTTAAGCATTTCATAGCAACTAGATTAACAGGACTATCTTCCTCCTCTATAAAAGGGCTATGCAGCTCTTCTCACAACTACCAAGAACCAAAAAATTTATCTTTTCGCCTCTGCCCTCTAGTTTTCCTACCACTGTATACAGACAAAGGCAATTCAGCTCAACCATGTCTCTCAGACTCCACCTTCTCTTTAGACTGGGATCTAGTTACTACCATTGAATCGGCCTTCACTCCTTTGCAATTCTGCAACATCCTGCCCCAACACTAGTGGATATGGTGCCTCTTTCAGGACCCCTACGGTCAACAAATAAGCTTGTCCCTCAATTTCAATAGCAAAATTAAATGTTGGGTAAAAGCAAACATTTCCATGAATACACCTCACACTAACCTTCCTATGACTAGTCAATAAAATTGGATCAATACAATCCTCTATCACTAAGGTCTCACTGCTACCAGATTCTACTAAAGCTTCCCAAGCCTTCCCCGTAATTTTAACAGATAGTCTTCTCCCTGCTTGAATTCTCACCAAACTGACTTTCACCTGTTCTAGGCACCCAGCACATCTTGGACTCACTAATCTGTCTTAAAGGACACCTTGGTTTGATATGCCCAGTCTGGCCACAGCTATAACAAATTAATTTGTCATCCTCACTGCCTGTCTTCTCTGATAAACCACTAGGCCTACTAAAACTCTTAAAACCACAACCATAAACACCTACAGACTTACTAGAGGAAGCAACAGTTGGTCTCTGATCTCATCCAAAATGATCCCCCTTCACACTCTGTCTTGCTGTGAGGTAGGGCTCCAAGAGCTCTGCTGCTTGCTTAGGTGAAGTCGGGTTGTGTTCTTTAATCTAAATACGGATCTCCGGGTTGATCATTCACAGAAACTGTTCTAACATGATCTTCTCCCCGATTTCCTCTTTCGTGCACTCCTTTGGGCACATCCACTTCATTTAAGTCTTTAACCCTTGCTTGTAACTCTCTTGGTATCTCCTTTTCCCGAAGACTAGTTGCTCTAAATCTCAAACGGCAGGTTTCTGCACTTCTGCTCCAGGTTTTCTGCTCCTCCCAACAGCTGCCGCTCCCGGTTTACTTCCTCCTGTAGCAAAGAGAGCTGATGCTGCAGGGCTCGCCACCACTGTTCGTGTCGCTGCACGCCTTGCTCCATCCGCTCCTCTCGTTTGCTGAATCCTCATTGCGAAGCATGACACTGAGCTCTGCGGTGCCTCCTTCTGTTGCCGACTCCCCTGCAGATCTCTCCGTGCCTCTTTTTTTAAAATGTAATAACCTTTTATTTTAGTGTTTTTCACCTACAAATGTTTTCATGATGTGCTTTTGCACTGGACACTGCAGCATTAAAGTTTGTTTGTTTTGTGAAAAGATTTGAAATGACAAACAGTGGACATACTACAGCAGCTTTAAATTGTATTTTACCATTCATTATGTACGTTAACTGCACTTCTTGATTCTGTATCATGACTGTGTGCTGGGCTTTACCTTTTTAATTTTAATCAAGCATAATTGTAAACTAAATCTATCTACCTAATGTTAAAAATACTCCCTCGGCAGAATCCAGTAAATATATTGCATTTTAATTGAAAATATATAATTTAAGAAACTTGTAAAATTGCAAAAATAATAAGCGTAATGAATTTAGTAAATCTTGTTTATAAGTAGGTAGGTCAAGTCCTTATTGTTTCTATGAATAGGATAAAGTCTGTCAAATATTTATTGACACTAATGTACATGTAAAATATACTTACTGCAAGACTATTGTTTGTGCATTAGTACATACTAGGACTGTAGGCAGGTTCTGCTGATAAGAACTGAGACTGTACAACCTTTAGTTATCACCAGCTGGAAGTTATAATCTAGTCCATGCATCAGCCAGATCCATATAGCTTTCCTTATCACCAGATACCCCCAAGCATACCATAGTTGTGCCTGCTGGGTGTTTCCATAAAGAAGGCCCTAGCAAGAGGATCATTTGAATTAGCATCTCCATTATTATTAGTCTGTCAATATTAATATACTATAATTAGGGCTTTTAAACTTATTTTGAGTCGATTCTGTTTCCTAATTAAATTCAGAAAAAGCTGTTAATTACAAAACAATGTCACTTGTTTTACCTTCGTATCTTGTCTGAGCCTGATTCTGTTTCACTTATTCTTTATTTCAAACAGAGGTGATAAATTACGTTAATTGCTCATCCCTGATCCTAATTACATTTCATTGCTGCAGTCGCCTAGTTTATCGTTGTCCTGACAGATTTTCTTTTCAGCATAAAATACACAGTACAGAGTGTACACTAAGTCCATCATTTAAAAGCTCATTGATTTTGGGGTCTTCTGGGGTGGCAAACAGGGATTATGAGGGGTTTATAACGGAGCTGCCCATGGGTGCCGGCAGAGAGAGAAGAGGCAGGTATCGTCATTAATACAGCCCCCCACAGATTGTCGTTTTGCCAGATTTATATTTAACATTTCAGATAGAACCATCAGAAAAGCCTCATAATGGGGGGCTCCCGAGTGGCACATTAGGTAAAGGCGCGCCGCGTGGAGTGCAGGAAGCGCCCTATAGCCTGGAGATCGCAGGTTCAAATCCAGGCTATGTCATTGCCGACCACGACCGGGGGTTCCTAGGGCAACGGCAAGACAATTGGCCGAGCACCGCCCGGGTAGGGAGGGCTTAGATCGGCAGGGCAATCCACGGTTCACTGCGCCCAAACGACCCCTGTGGCTGATAGGGTGCCTCCGGCACTATAGGTCTGGTGGCTTTGCTGTGGATCCGCAGTGCAAAACATGACGGATTGGCAGGAACACGTTTTGGAGAATGCGTGTTTCAGCCTCCTTTCCCTGAGTCGCCGGGGGGTTGCAGCGGTGAACCGGGATAAAAATAATAATTGGACATTCCAAACTGGGGATAAAACCGGGGTAAAAACCATTGGTGATGACTAAATTTAAAAATAAAAAGCATCATAACAATTGTAATAGTGTTAATGTATATTGCTAGTTAGTTTAAGAAGTTTTTTTTTAATGTAACGATTGGAAAATGCGCTGAACAGTTAAAACTTTACATTCCATAGTTGAGTAATATATGTTTTTTATGTCTACATGTTCTTCTCAACTTGTTTTTGTATGCTAAATTACAATTAAAAAGTTTAAAAGTATAGATGATGTATCTCTGTTTTATTGTTAACTCACAAATGTATTGTTTCCATCTAAATACGGTATTAGATTTTCTTGTAGTTTGAGAAATTCCCCTGCCAGTAAAGATGAAAAAGTAGAATGCAAAACTCATTGAGAGCATGAAAAATAAATAATTATTTTTCTATTATTCAGAATAATAACATAATGTTACATTTTTACTAAACTGTTTGTTTCTTCTAGTCTGATATGAGTACAACTGTTTTTATCTAAGAAAATGTCCCTTTGCACTCGCTTGAAAATGTGTTCAATATCCAAGTAGGAAAACAACTCTAGCTACTTTAAACAGAAACTGCATTCATCAATCGAACAGTCTGTGAAATAATCAGGCAGGCACGGCCATATCTGCAGCAGGAAAGGGCTTGTTAGTCATGGAAGTGAAACAATAAAATAAGCATTTACAGAACAATATTTTATTTTAACAACTAAAAACCAAATATATACCAAAGTTAGCCCAGTTTCCTAACCACCAAAAAACAACGTATAATGTTGGCCCACCTGAGTATAATGACTAAATGGCAACGTTGTAACAACGCTGGCCCACCTGAGGATAATGACTAAATTGCAACGTTGTACCAACGTTGGCTCGCTATCAGTTGCCAATGTAGGGCCAACCAAACTGCCGACGTAAGCCCAACTGAAAATTGCTGTCTAGGGTGATGCGAAGGGTAGATTTGTACTTTATTTGTCACCTTGTTTGTAAGATTGTATACAAACCAGGTTTACGGTGATGTTACAGTGAATTGAACTCCTTCCCTGAAGAAATTCAATTTGGAAAATTGATTTTATGATTTTAAGTAGACTATAAAACATGACTGCATGCGGTACACAATAAATACTAATATGAACTGGAGCTGTTGTTTCATTGATGGGGAGGGCTCCTTGCATTCCTCAGATGAGTTACAGTTGCATGGTCATTGTCAGTTTAAGTGTTTACATGCAAGGAAACATTCATTGCCTTTGGTGATGGTGAATTATTTAAGACTGGTGTGTTCTAGATGAATGTAAAGGCCCAGTAATGTCGGTAGCTCTTCAAAAATGAATAAAGATTTTTTTCTCCACTTGTAACCATCTTTGGGCTGTTTGTTTGGATAATGGCTTTGGCAGCAGAAATGCACATTTCATGCACACTGCTAATTAGCATGGACTGATTAAAACACCATGCTACATTTCAACCTCTCTCTTCAACAATCCCAGTCAAATCCTTGTCACTTTTATTAGTGCTTTATGTTATCTGCAGCCTGCTGTCACAACACAGAATGACATCACTCTGATCATTTCTATCCCCTACAGACCTGTTCAAACTGTGGGCTCCTGGTTCTCTCAAGAAATCAGCTTGGCTTTCCACAGAAATGGAAGCATTTTATGAATAAGCATCTACGTGTTTTTTTTTTTAAATGCACCCTGTTTTGCCAAGTGAGAGGCAAATTCACTTGGGCTCTAACCAGAGGGCCATATTTTTGTTTAGCTTCAGCAGGTTTAATGAAATAAACACATCTTTAAGACTATATTGTAATCTTGATTTTACTCTTCTAGGTATCCGTATTCACGTTTTTTGCAATTGCTGTTATTTGAAAATGTTCTTATCCATTTTATCATACTTACTACATGCTCTGACTGGACTTTACTCGCATAAGCAAATATTTTTTATTAAAAGTTAACTGCTTTTAGTCATACTCATTCTTAAATGTAATTATTTACTGCATTCTTTATTTTGCTCTTATTTGATTTATCTACTACTGACTTTATTGTACTTTATAGCAGCTCTTATCTGTAATGTGATATTCTGTAATGTGATATTTTATAATGATATTTTGTAATGCGATACTTTGTACTGTGATATTTTGTAACAACTGTAAGTCGCCCTGGATAAGGGCGTCTGCTAAGAAATAAATAACAATAAATAATAAATATTCCTCCCCATCTTAAATCCCAGTGTCTAGTTTTAGTTTCATTATAGAAAAAAGCAACAGTGGTGTCTTATTTGTAATTTCGAAAGGAACAAATAAAGGAGGGGGTTAAAATCAAGAGGTCTTCAATTCACCACCAAATACTTTTTTTTTTTAAATTTAGTCGTTGCCAATTAGTTTTTATTATTTTCTCCCCAATTTGAAATGCCCAATTTATTTTTAGGCTCAGCTAACCGCTACCACCCCTGCGCTGACTGGGGAGGGGCGAAGATGAACATACGCTGTCCTCCGAAGCGCGTGCCGTCAGCCACCCGCTTCTTTACACTCTGCAGACTCACCCTGCAGCTGCCTCAGAGCTACAGCGTCGGAGGACAACGCAGCTCTGGGCAGCTTACAGGCAAGCCCGCAGGCGCCCGGCCAGACTACAGGGGTCGCTGGTGCGCGGTAAGCTGAGGACACCCTGGCCGACCTAACCTCCCTCCCCGGACGACGCTCCGCCAATTGAGCGCCGCCCCATGGGAGCTCCCGTCCACAGTCGGCTGTGGAATAGCCTGGACTCGAACCGGCAACGTCCAGGCTATAGAGCGCATCCTGCACTCTAGTGAGTGCTTTTACTGGATTCGCCACTCGGGAGCCCCCTTTCACCACCAAATACTGAACACATTCCATTGGTAAGCTTTCAGTGATTGAATCAGCACTTGGCTGACTGCTTCCAATAGAAACAGATTGATAACTGGCACTCAGTTAAGTATGTTGCCTGTTGAATACAATGACTCAAATATTTTTGCCATATATGTATGATTATAGTTGTAAACATTAAATTAGCAAGCAGGGGTGTATTGTACTATTAACTTTTGTTATATTTGGATAGTACTGATCATTTTATAGAGTCTGGGTACATGTTTAGCTTTATATAATTAAACTAAAATAGTGTACTATGTTTAATTCAAATCCATGGTACATTGGCTTGAACTTTTATGTTATAACTGACCCACTTTTTTATCTTAAAAGACCCACAGCCAAGTGTCCTTGTTATCTTGAAGTTGAAAAGGTTTCTGAAGCCATGTGGCCTGACTAATGTAATACATTTTATATTTTAAAATAAAAATAAAAGCACTGTAGGTTTAACATGGTTGTGACCAGATTGAATGCTAATTGAAAAGGGAATAACCAAGGACAGAACAAGAAAGAAAGAAAAATACTTAGAAGCTTATGTTTGGATAGAAGTGATTTGTGAGAAGATGAGAAGGGGGAAGCACACGGCAGAGAAATAATCTTTGCAGCAACTCACTACTGGCCAGAAACAAATTAGAAGTCCAGGACATTCAGGATATTATTTCTGTAATATGTCAATACATAGTTATTAATATACCCTAGAGGGGACTCAGAATTGCATATTTAACTTTTTTATTTTTGCGCAAAACATTTAAAGATCAATGGCATGATTGATAACACTAGAGTTTGCCATAATGTTGCTTACCCCTTAGCTATGCCAGAAATACATGCCGTCCAGCAGCATCTGGAAATCTCCATGTGTCTGAATCCAGTATAAAATGATTGTGATGATGTAATATGTATATTTTTGACTTCCTTATTGTTTATCTGTGAAGTACAAGTCCCTCCTCTTCCTCACATGAAATGGCTCTCTATCCCTAGACTTTAGACTAATAACCCCCGAAACACTGTTCAAATAAACTCAAGATTCCCCTCTGACAAGAAATTACAATGTATGCCAATTTCCTTCAACTGGGATGAACTGTAAAAAACAAAAAGTGCAGTACATAGGACCTTGTGTTGTTACACATGGCTCAATAAAAGTCTCCACACATCTGCACATGCTTACTAGATGTAATAATCATGCTTGGACCATAAACCCTGAAGATTTGTATTGACCCTGGTAATGACTACAGAGCTACATGATTCAGTCCCCAGTGCTGAGCAGGCTGATGTGAATAAGGTGATATTTGACTGGTCAAGAATGAAAATAGGTCTGAAAAGTGAAGCATCTTCCCAAGTTTGAACAAGGGATGATATTTGGAGCTCCAACTAGAGGGTATGTTGAATTAAAAAAAAAAAAAAACATTTTTGAAAATCCCAGAATTGTCACGAGTGGAAAGAAACACCTCCTTGGGGAAAAAACGCCTTTGGCAAGAAGACTAATGGTGTCTAAATAAAACTGTCAGACCATGATAGGTGACACCTTGCATGGCTGATTACTCAAAACAGGCATGCATCAGCAAAAACAATGACAGGGAAATTTAACAGACGAGAAACCCCAATTTGATGAAAAACCCTGCAATGTGGTTTCATGCAAGAGTGACTACCTGAATTGTACTACTGCAGAGGTGATTTTACAGTGAAATTGAGAGTAGTTAAAACATTTGGAAATTTAATAAAATTGGTCACTTTCTACCATGTTTGTTAAAAAATCTTTCTGACTAAAATGTATTCCAAAGAAATGTAACATTTATGCATTTTTCGATCATTTGTACCCTGGTTTTCCTACCAAATTCAAAATCCACTAATGGACTGTTGAAAGAAAGGGCCCAGCTCTGGAATTCTCCGTTTAGACTCATTAAACGCCTGACCAGTAGTGGGTGATGAGATGAACTAGTATCATCTGATTTTCCTCACTAATCCATGGAAACACAAAGGCCAATGCACTCCCTGTGGGCCTCCAGTCTGGTGTGAGTGGGGCGAGCCACTCGGGACCCTTACATTTTACATTTAAAAACATGCTATTTAAAAAAGCATTGAGCAAACTGGATCTTTTATGTTCAAAAGCAATGGAAGGCCAAGTAATGCTACCAAAATGTAAGACACAATCTCCCAGATGTTTTACAAATATGTGAGGGGGAAGCCCTGTCCAATTGGAAACTTTTAGTTTTTAGTTATAGCACCATAATGATCCCAAACATAGCAAGCACTATTTAGAAAGAGAACCAATGGCAGTTCTCAGGTGGCCAAGTCAAGGAAAACAATACAAAAGGTGGAGCAATGAAATACAAATGATGTGCTGGAGCTTTATTATAATATGAAGCTAATGGGTCCAAGAGGAATAGATTTTTTTTCATGCTACAGCACTTTTCGTTGCTGTACCCGTGACCTGTACAGTATTAGTCAGACAGTTAAATGTTTTATATTTCTCATTATAAAATGTGTTAATATGCTGTACATTTCAAAACAGAATTAGCAGTAAACAGACATTCCAAACTGAATTATAATTAATAGAATGCAGGCCTGCATGAGTCATGCATTTTCTATTAAATGTCAACTTCAATTGAATTTGCATATTCATATAACAAGACTTGTACTGTAGATGTAAGAATTAAATTCTTTTCAACATTTAATGTGAATTTATACAATTTTTCTCCTAATATCATACCTGTTTTTTCACTAAGTAATTATATTATGTATACATAAAAGTGTCTGTCCTGATTTTACCTATTCATGTTAAAATGTAAAGTAATTGCTTTGTAACTTGCTGTGGGTGACAGGTCTGGATGTGTTTCAACAAGGGAATGATGACCTTACCTGCTTTCCCTCATAGATAAGAGAAGACTTTGAGAATAATCTTGTACTGCAGACCTTTAGAAAAGTAAAATACATTTACCAATACAATGTTTATATAACTTAAAAGCAAGCATCTGGTTTTATATAGTAAGGGATTTAAGTAGAAAATCCTTTAATTTCATAATATTGAAATAATGAAAACCTTTTTGCTGCACCAAAGGATGCTATGACTATTATATATATATTAGGGGACATTTTCTCAATGGGCATTGTGTTATTGTGGCTCTAAAATCTGACCTTGAAAGCTTAATAAAAAAGAAAAAAAAGAAATTGCTTTTAAAATGATTATAACCAGTTGAAAATAGATTTTACAAATATGAAGTAGCCCAAAGCTATCAGTGTACTTAGTGTGACCCTAGTGGCAAAATGTGTGCTGTAATCAATCAGAGTTTGTTTTTTGCATGGGTTGATTACTGAGTGGAGTCATCTGTAAAATAATCAATTCCAGCAAATTAGCAGTTTTCTGCACAAGTGAATAGTATTAGTCTGAGATTGATATTGGTTATTTCAATGAATCCCTTCAAATGGATGTTTTGGTCACTTCTTTCCATCCTATATTGCCTGACAGCAGGTCACAGGTATTTTCATAAAGCAAATCTGTGTGGTGACCATAGATCCAAAACTGCTACAAGGCCACATCACTGCCAGTTAAATTCTTCTGAAGAGACAGTCTCGTACCCATATACATTATGACAAAACCTGTAAGATGTACTGGACCTTGCTGTGCTGTTTTCTATCTTCCCAGATCACTTGAAATAACGTAGTTGTTTTTCTTGAACTGATCTATCCACAAAGCATGGTGGCATGTTTACTTTTTTGCCTAAACTCCCAGAATATGTGTCATCATTCTTTCTGACATGGTGCAGCACGACACAAGTCTCTAACTCAAGAGTTCCTCCGATCTAGCTTCTAAAGATGCCGCTCAGATTGCTAGGATATGGTTTGCTTGGCATCCCATGCAGCAGTGTCATCTAGGGTGAATTAATTCAATGGCCTATCAGTTATAGACAGGCTGGTTTAACATATTTAAAAGGACAAAGCTGCAGTATCAATTTAACTAATTCCTGTATCATTAATACTATATTTGAAACTGTATTTTCATGTTTTACTAACCTTAAATGTAAGCCTAATTGTATTGCATACATTAAAAAAAAAGTAAAAACATATAAATACTTTAGATTCGTATTTTGTAAAACACACTAGAATCACTAGTGACAATCACATTGAAAAAAACAAACAAACAAACAAAAAAACACACACACACGAAGAAACAGGATACTGGTCTCCCAAAGTGATGTAGACAAACGGTTTGCAATCTGTTGCAGTAACGTTTGATTATTATTATTTTTTTTTTTTAAATCAATCAACTCTTCTCTAAAAGTAATCCATTATTATTAATAGGCATTATAAAAACTTTGACTAACGTATGTGTAAACTGGACATTATCATTTATATTTCATTTTGCTTTTATTTATCCTTTGCTTGCAATGGGTATTGAAAAAGCACCTCTTAATAAATCATTTGAAAATGTTCATAACAAACATGACTAAGAATTTATATTGTTTCTAGTCATTTTAAAAAAGCGAACCTGTGTGTCATTCACTTTCAGTGATAAGGTGTCAGCATTTGAATAACAGGTTAATACTGCGATGAACAAGTCTTGATTGATGCAGTCTCTTGAAATCAAGTCGGTGCTATTTGTAAGTAGCACTTTGATGTCTGGAATGTAATTTCTGGAATTTCATTTAAAAAGGCACAAAGGAATCCCTCAGGTCACCCAACAATGAGACAGGTCCCTTCTGAAATCGGAAAACAAGAGAACGGTAAAACACAGCACGGAAATATTTTTAGGTAAGGTGAATTGTTTACAATGAAAAAAGCATATTAAACATTATGCAATTTCAAACTATGATACTTGGTCCAAGTCACTTTAAGGCAATATAAATGTGAAAGCTCATGCTTTAAATTGTTCTGCACATGAAAAACTGCACCGTCAAGGCAAAAATAATTGGGAACGATATCAGTATGGAGGATATACAAGCGTATGAACGTATTCTTACAGACCAACACATAGCCTTGATTAATGCTGATTATCATATGTTTAGCCATATGAAGTAGTCGCTAGAGGATATCAATTTGGAATTCCGTGGTGGAACAGACGGTCTGGAAAATACTGCAACATATGTCTATAAACTTGTATTTTGCTGTAATACAGACAATGGTTGCAAGATAGTACGCACAGACATAACAATCTTGGAACGAATCACCGATAGATGATCTTTTCAAAGATGTGAGAAAACAGCATGATTCCATTAGCAAGGAGGCTTCCTAGACAAATCCATACACTTTAGCATACACCTTCTAATGGCAAGTGTTTTGCCACTTCATATTATGCCTTTTTCACATGTTTACTTTGAAAAGTGAATTTGCATTATAAATAAAAATATGGGTGGTGGGATGACAAAAACACTAACTTGATCGCAAAAGCCAAATTCAAAAAAATGGACTATTTAAGGTTCAGGCTAGTTGAATACTTTTAAGTATACATGGTTGTCGTATATGAACGCCATGGCAGTTGGAACACAACTTCTTGCCTGAAATAGATGGGTACAGCCAAGATTACATTGCCTCTATCCATTGATCCACAGACATGAAGAGTACAGCATGCACGAGTCAGTTGCCAAATCGAGATCCAAGCAGATCTCATTGTACTTTTCTCCAATTAGACCAGCCTGCTTCTTAATTTTTGCATGATTTTTGATGATTTTATGATTTCAGTAATTAAACTAAATTATTAAAGTAATTATTTATGTGGAAAGTCACTGATTATAAAAAGTGGTAATCTGTTCAGTCCTAATTATTAAATAAAAAGTATTTTAACTAATTGTTTTCTGTTAGGACTTAGACATTGCTCTATCATAAGCCTGTGTGAGTCAGAGCCTGTATCCCAGTTGGCTATTGGGTAAAAAGATTAAGTAAAATATGGAAATGCATCTCTGAATAATTTTTATATACTGAAGACATTCTGCAAAGCCTTTCACAAAAAATCAAGATAAAAATAAATGCATAAAATAAATCATACTTTATAAACTGTCTGAATCATCTTTCTATTCAATTTAAAGCGATTAGGTCCCCATTCTGAAACACTGGCATCACTGAAGAAACAAAACAATCAGTCAGCTTTGGGCCGCTGTTTTGCCCGTCGGCTGTATTTATTATGAGGTGGACTGTTTTCAGTTGCAAGAAAGGAAGAGGAAGGCCTACCCTTTGCAACTGCAATAGAAATGGTCAATATTCAAATAAGTTTATCCCACTGGGAGTGGGATACTTACATCTCTTACAAACAGATGAAGAATTAATCATGTTTATTGCAAAAACAGACACATAAACATACTGTATTAAAATCACTTAAATTGACCTTTTACCAACACACTATGCTATACTATTATTTTCTGCTGAATAGGTGTAGAATTTGGCATTAAAATGAAAGGGACACCAGTCTCAGTTTTTGCTACATTTTATTGAGCTGTGAAAGACTTAAATACATGACAACGTTACAATCTTGGAAAACAGAACCAAATACTGTTTGCTACAGTATACAGGATTTACTGTTAACTGTGAGACACGAGCGAGAACAAAAATATTAAAAATGTAATTTCAAGGCTTCTGCAGATTCCTACCACATAGAAAACAAAACCCTGCATACACACTGTACCCTTAATTATTTCAGTTAAAGTTCATGTAATCCATTAAAAAACAGATTAAATTCCTGCTTGTTTGTGTTTAATGACATAGTTAATTTCTTTCATAGGAAGCATTCTCACAGGAAAGCAAGCTGATAAATTTCCAGTTCTCTCCCTCCTTCATCTCATTATAATCACAATCATCATTTCATAATCACAAATACAGAGCTGTCCAAGTAGAGGAGGGGAGTGCAGGGGGCCATTAAGTCACTGGACATGTGAAAGGAATAAAATAATAAAAATAAAAAAAAGATAATTTCGTTTTAGGATGTCTTCAGGATGTTCTCTTTGGAATGGCATGCTTAGCGTTTGTAGCCAAATTCATCCGCATCGTCGGCACGGAAGTCTCCATAGCGCCACAGGTTTAGCTAAAGAAAATTAAAATATACAATATATAAATTAACATCCTATGCTTTTTGTGAGTGGTTATTTTCAGCAATATAAAAATGAACTTTGTGAAACACTGTATTGAAAGTAAATATTAGCAAATATTGCCTTTAAAACCCTTCTTTTTATGAACCATAAATTCAAGCTTTGTCAGAAATCTTTCTTAACAAATACACACCATGCCCATTGGTCTTTAACGCAAAGTGTACCAAAAAAAAAAAAAGTTTAGAATTGACTATAATCAAACTAATTACTTTAGGGCACTTTCACACCTAGTTCATTTGACCGTTTGATGTGGATTGAAGTGCGGTTCGGTTTGCTTGGACTGATCACTTAATGGTGGTCTCAGTTCTCTTGGAAGTGGACTCGTACGTTTGCCACTTTGGTCTGTTTCAACATTTTGTAATGTGAAACCAAACTTATTCCAGTTCACTTGATAACAAACCGCTCCAAACAGTAAAGCAAATCGTGGAAGCGACATACTACTTCAGCAAGCACCAAGGAAAGTCATAGGAAAAATATGAAATGACAATTGAATTTAGTACATCTATTGCATCTGGCTTTATTATAATTGTGCCATATACACTCGCATGGAAAACAAAGCGGTACTGTCTGTACAGACATTAGTCACTGTTGCATTTGTGATGCTCCGCCTAAGTTTAGTAAACCAGCTCCTGTTGCATCTGTACCTCACCACACGTACAACAACATTCACAACAAGCTATTATTATTATTATTATTATTATTATTATTCATAAACAGTTAAATTGCAATTGGTCGAATGTGCAATACGTACATCTTTTTCATAATCAGCGGTCCAGATAAGCTGCGTACCTGATGTTTTTACGCATTAAAAAATACAAAATACGCACTAAATTTAAGTTTAAATGCGTAAAAATATGCATAGCAATTTTGCTGCACAGCTTGTCTGCCTCCCCTAAAACTTCCACCAACAACTACATAACCCAGAATACAATGTCTTCAGTTACTAGGAAACTGTACACAAGAAAAACCAACCCAACAAACATTATCCAATCTCTGGCTAGCCCTGTTGTCTCTGCAGCCAATCAAAGTAAGAAGAAATTCGAAGCTACACAGGTTGAAGCGTAAACACCCAAGTCCAGCTACGAATCCAAACAGAACCATCGCTGGAGGCAACCGCTAAAAAAAAGGTGCCTATAATATTAAACAAACTGTTTTAGAACTTAATGCATTTCCTTATTATATTTATCTAAAGTTTTAACATGTTCACAGAGTTTAAAATATAACATTATTAAATTTGCAGTGTACAGTATTTAAGTCAAGATTATTCATGACTCAAGGTAATATTGCATTTTACCCCTTGAAAATACATTTTACTCTCTCAGTGTTAAATTAGAGGGTAAGTTACTCCCAGACCCAAAAGTAAATCTGGAGCGCTGATCATAATTGTCTCTGACATTTCCTCTAAAAGAACAGTGTTTTTCTGACAAATACTCTTTCGGCATGTTACGTTTCTTTGGCAATGATTTGATGTTGTGAGCATCAAATAAGCTAAAAGAACACGGACAACAGCACAGCCACATCATGTAAAGTATTCCCATATTGGGTATGATGGAAAGTTTTTCCAGAGAGAACATCCGCACTGGTTAATCGGCAAAAGAGCCGAATGTGTCTGGAAAAGTGAAATGTGAAACCAATAGAACTCTAGTCTGGATGAAGCTGCAAGTGAACCAAACAAACATTTTAATGCACTTTAAAATAACTCAAGTTTGCTTGAATCTTTCTGGTGTGAAACGAACCGAAGCAAACCTGAAAAAAATGAGTTTGTTGGCTAGTGAACCACAATTCAAATCACTTGCAAGTGAACTAGGCGTGAAAGTCTCCTTACTGTTGCTGTAAAAAGACTACTGTACATGACAGCAACAGTAAGTAAAGAGTCTGTTTTAGTCATGAGACAGTGTTCTGTACTACTTGAATACTGACACTCTAAATAGACTTATAAAATTATAGACATTACAGATATAATAATTTTCACTGTTAACCTAGAACTGGAACAAATTAGCAACATTTAAAATTAACATAGACAAAAGCCTCAAAATCAACTTTGTTCTCAGGCTTTTAATATTTTCAGACCAGTAATATTCTCTCATCAAGACCTTTTAAATGGGCTTATACTACTGAGAATCAGATTTGTAGAAAACTTACCCTGGCAGCCTTTGCAGATTCCTGTGCAATCAGGTACTCTTTGACCTGTGGGAGAGACACAGCAGAATAGATGGTTTACAGCCAGAAGCAACAATACATGACCACACATGTAGAGCTTTAGCATCTTAAGTTACAGCAAGAACAAAACAACTTTTATTAAAACGATTTAAATAAATAAGCACTTGATTAAATGTAGTTGCTGGTTTATTCTCACAGTTAGCAAAGTGCTGCACTTGTAGAGTAGGCTTTATGTGCCTGTAGAGCAATTATATTCCTGTGCTCTCTTACCAAAACTTGAAATTTCCACATTTATAAATTGTTAATTAAATCAACACCAGAAATAAATGGACTAAAAGTTCATTCAGGCCAATAGCCAGACTGAGTCAGTTTTCACAACTACTGTACTCTGCATTGTATTCTACATATTGTCTTAGCCAAAAATAGAACAGTATCACACTAAACTACCTACAAAAACTGTGTTCATCAGAGAAGTATGGACCATACAGCAATGAATCTCGACAGGTAGAAATAGTATATCGTGGATACAGATGGCACAACATGTTTTTAAGTGCTCAATGTGACCACCATTTTTTCCCACAATGGCAAGCATCCTTGGGATGATGACACCCCATCATTCTACATCACTTTCTGTAGAGACTCACTCATAACTATCAAGCACTCAATGATGCTACATTTATAAATACTAAAAGTCTACCTCAACTGAAATCGAAAATGTTTGTCATTTAATGTATTCTTTTAGTATGTCTAAATTTCTGTAGAAACTGTCAAGTGCAACAACAAAGAAAAGCATATATTCAGCCAGAGGCCACTGGCATTTCATTGGGAAGACTGTCTCTATTTACAAATATTTACAAGGGATATCTTGGTAGCAGAGAGAAGTTACAGTGCATATATACCAGTGCAAATGCAATATACCAGCCACATTCACAGAAATGTCAACAAACCTTTACAAAAGTTCATACGGCCTGTAAAATTTGGAAATACATTCTACAGCTGAGTGTGGAGCAGGCTTTTCACACAGCTAAATCTTGCAGTGAAGTGCACAAATGTAGATCTGAGACAGCATGCATTAGTATACATGTCCACTGTTTTGAAAAGACATTTTAACACCATACTTTCGGTATATATTCACACAACAGGACAAACTCAACACCATTTGAACTGTAAAGAACATCAAAATGTGCTTAAAGAAACCCTAAGGCTCTATAATACCAAACTCCCTTGTGATTTGCAGGGGGATGATGAATTACTTTTCTGTTGGGAAACCTACACCTACAACAGGGATAGAAATACGACCCCTGTTGCTATCAGTTTCACCCATACTACATTTTACTATGAGAGTGATTAGCCACAGTGTAAAAAGCTCAGATGCGTCTCGTTAAAACACAAAGTAAAACCAGCAATGGATCAAGTCTATAAATCCTTATTGTCAGCCTTAAAGAGCAAGTAACGGGGTTCCGAAAAAATCTAGCGTTACACGTCCCTACGTAGTTGCTACAGTGGTTTAAATAATGTACTTGTAATATTTATTTTCATTGTTAACAACCCGACAAGTTTTTACACTTATAATTTTAAAGTGTTTCAAAGCTCTTTTCAAATGCACTGGCTTTTCTGTTCTGTACCACATCATGGATTGTTATTGCTGTGTTACCTGTTTGACAATGTGGGCAATAATCCTTACACTATCAGCGCACTAGAGCGGACATTTTGAAAAGAGCTTTGAAACAGACTAAAGTTAAGTGTAAAAAGTTGTCAGGATGTTAACAATGAAAAAAAAAATTTCAGGTACGTTATTTAAATAGTTACTTCTTGTAAGCTCGCAGAGACATACTTTGAAATACAAACACAGTATAAATCAAGTTTATTTTATATTAAGATACAATAAACCCTATACATAACAATCATTGTCAGTCTCATAGGCAAAGAAACACCAAACACAACTTATTTAAACATTTTATTCTATTGATTGGCATTTAGGTACCAAACGCTATTTGCATGCAGCATTAAGTTTGCCACTATTGGTCGTCCTTAAAGTGTTGCCGGTTTCGTGCTGAATTTGACAGTATTTCATGATATGCGCATGTCTTGGCGGTTCATTGAATTTTAAACGCTATTATTTTAAATGTAAGCTTTCTGTATTATAAACAAGATGTACTTTTTAGACATCAAAACAGTATAAAAACCTCAAAAAACATCTTAAAATAATGCAAAATAGTGCCATGTTTTGAAGTGATGCAAGGGTCCTCTGCCATGGCTGCAATCCAAAATATATGCCAGGTGCTCAATTGTCTGTTATGTTTTCATGGCTTAAATTCAAGGAAATCAAACAGCCGCTGGTACAACATTTGGATTATACCCCATTACATTTTTTAATGAATAAATTGCTCACATATTTGTGTGTTTTCCCTCGTACAATGAAAGCCTATAACATCACTATATATTCAGGTAAGATTATAATTGCTAGCAACCGCTAATGCTAAAAATGTTTGTAAACATTGCCAAAGGGTACTTTCTTTCCAATCTCAAAAGCTACAGTAGTTTAACTACAAAAATAACTGATTATAGACCTCTGCCCTGCTCGCCCCCACGCCTGCCAAAAAAGACACTCAAATATCATTTAACATTCAAGACCCCACCCCCACAAAAAAAGTGAATTCATCTACCTTCAAATGACAAGTTTTGATTTAATCAGAGATTCTCTCCATTAGGTATGCATTGAAATGGAGCACAATCAGTTTAATCTTTTCGCCTTTCAGTAGGAAAGATAGGCTGACAATATGATAAATGGATTTTAGGAGGCAGAATCCATATTAAAAGCAGTACATGTCTCATAACTCCTATTGAGAACAAATGACAGCACAGACAAGAAATTAACACTTATTTATTAAGAGAGCGCGGTTTTTCTAAAATGCAACTGCTAAAATAAGAGTTTGCAAGATGTGGTACATGTACTAAATCTTACAATAAGCTGGAGAACCTGTGAATTATAATTCACATTCAAGCACATTAACATGGCATAATCAAACCCAATTCAGAACAAAAGCCTTGCAGCAGTACCTACCATATTATCTATCTATCTATCTCGCTAGTCCCCAACAATGATAATAAAACTGTGATAGCTAACCCAGGTTAAATACCTGTGAAATCGAAAAGGCATTACTGGAAAAGAAAGAATATATCACTGCACTAGAGCAAAGGCTTTAATACCATCTGTAATAATTTCCCCACTGGGCTAAAAAAGTTTAACTCTTCAGGATATCAACACTGCGAGTACACTGTGCACGTTAATTTTATACCATACATGCTCTTTTTATGAAACCTCACATTTACAGTAAACACACAATAAAAGGTGGAGGGCAAATTACCTCTCACACACACACCACAGTCTCATCCGAATTCAAGTGAATTGTACTTTAAACCCTTTAATGTTGTGAAACCATCTTCACAAGAATAATCCATTGTGATAGAACCTTTAATGTTGTGAAACCATCTTCAAAAGAATAATCCATTGTGATAGAACCTTTTCAAAGCATTCCTGCAGAAGTCCGCATCGCTCATTTGCTCCATTATCAAATGAAGCCAGCAGCTTATAACTGGATGCCTATTTAATTTGTAGTGTGTTAAAAATTCTTTCATACTCACCCAACAGGACTGCATGCTGCCGACCAGCAATAGGTTTGTTTTATGTACCATATACTACTGATATGAACTAAAAAAGGACTGTGACCTGATGCACTACCAGTGTACTGGCACGTCAAGGCTAAAGCAAGCGGTTTTCTGACAGTGTAAATATTTTTGTCTTAAGCTCATTATAAAAATCGATGAATGAACAGTCTATTTCCTAAAATGGAACTTAATCTACCAAACAAAATGTATATTTGGCTACAAGGATGGCATTACGTCTGAAACAGTTTTCTTGGTGGGGATTAATCATTGTTTGACGTGTACTCTGATGATTCAATATTCATATGACTGCTTCAGCTTTTGACAGGATTAATGGATCACCTTTTATCTGCATTTGTGAATTCACACTATTCAGTATTTAAAAGGACTGGGATATACATTTCATTCACTTCCTTTATATTAACACCCACAAGCTGCTTGACTTCACCAATGGTTTGCTTCATTTCAGTCCAGTAAGTCCTTCACCGCAGTACCCATTTGCTACATCCCTACATACTTAATCCTATGCCTCAGCCCATCAAATTCCTTTATTCTACTGGAATGCTTTACTGCAAACATTATCTATCACAGCAGGGCCCAGCTACTTCATTACTTATCGTCGCTCAGATCAGAAATTACTACATCTGTACCCCTGAAAGCATCCCAAAACTAAAACAAAAACACATTGTCAATGAAAATGCTGCTTTTACCTATTTAACATGTACTGCAGGTCAATATCTTCATCATATACCAAAACAAAAATAGCATTCTGAATGACTAATTACATTCATTTATATAACTGAAGAATACAGTTTGAACATAGTGCAATAGGACTGTTTTTACATGCTGTGTGGATTTATCCAAGGAAACATTTTTTGCATCCTGACAAATGAGCAAACGTGATCAGTTTTCCATTTCTATTACAGAAGGTCAGAGCTCTAAAATCATAGCAAGAAGAGCAGGAAAGTGTATTGGACAATCA
Source organism: Acipenser oxyrinchus oxyrinchus (assembly GCA_030684275.1). Taxonomy (NCBI): domain Eukaryota; kingdom Metazoa; phylum Chordata; class Actinopteri; order Acipenseriformes; family Acipenseridae; genus Acipenser; species Acipenser oxyrinchus. Next base: position 43,691,425 of record CM060254.1, read on the forward strand.
ATAGCAAGAGGCTGAATTAAGCCCGCCGCACACAGCCTGACTCAAGCCGTCCCGACTCATCTCATCTCAACTGGCCATACAGAGTTTGGATGAATCATATCAGTGTGCGTGCCCTTAAAACCAAGATTATGCAGATTTCAGTCGGGATGTCTTCAGATTTGAAGATTGAACATGTTGAATCTTTTTCAGAAGCAGTTTCCTTCAGATGTGATCAATCTGTCTGTGTGCAGCAGTTGCCGACCAAGACTGACTGAGACCGATTAGTCATAAGGGTGTCAACCAATGGTGAAGCAGGTTTAAGTGACGTAGCTTGTCATGTAACTTGTCACAAGATGGCGGAATACTGACAGCTTTAGTTCCACAGGTAAAAATACATTAGTCTTGAATTGCTTTGAGTGTCCTGAATTCAAATATATGAGATATGTGCACATTTGAATAGGTTTTTTTAGGAGTTTACTAATCAAAGGTAAATTATTAATTGATAATAAAAAAGGTAAATCTACTGGCAGCCTATATTTTCTTACTGCGCTAAAACAGAAGTAACCGGTGTGTCGATCTCCAGTAGGTCACAAATCACAAGCCCCTAGATCCACACGCTGAAAAAAACCCGTCAAATAACAAATCAGCAGCTTGGATTTTATTTACCACAGGCTAAAGTGTAGTAGACAAGCTATACAAAATGTCAAACACTGCCTGAAACGTTTGCACGGTGTAAATGGTCAATTAATTAATAGGCTAAGAGCTTCTTTTGGTTGCCTTGCGGCGCTGTCTCCGCCGTATAATCAGCATACGATGCCATGCATAATATGAGGGTCGCTACGTTGGGCTAAGTTAATACAAAAATGTGTACAGGACAGTATTAATTAAATCTGCATACATAGTAAATCACCAGGATCTAGTTGTGGTCCGTTCAGTCTTAGCAGTGTGCGACACCCAGTCAGGAAAAACTCAATTGTGACATCAAACCAAAACTGAGCACAACTGATGCAAAATCTGTGCATACTCAGATGAGATGAGTTGGGATGGCTTGAGTCGGGCTGTGTGCAGCGGGCTTTATACAGGCTGACCTGGATGTTAAATTAAACTTCGTCATACCTGATAATGTTCAAACCTGCATCAGAACTACTTGCACAAAATGGTACAAACAGCAGTTAACAGTTGTCAGTATATAATTTTAAAAGATTGTTCAAAATGAGCTCTGCAAGAACCCCCTGAGGCCCATCTTACTAAATACCTTTTAAATATAAGTTCTAAGGAATAGGAAATGCATAAAAGCTTGTTTGATTACAACAGTTTGCTTGAATAAGGGCATCATTCTGTCACTAAAAGCTTAATGCATATGCTTTTAGACTGCTTTTTAGTCTCTGATTGGCTTAGAAAATGTTTTGGATTAGGTAACAATCTAGGAAAAACAAGTAGAGTGGCTTTTTCTTCTTTCTTCCATGGGTAAACTTGACTTACAGAAGTAATGAGAGCCCTGTATCTACTGACAGATAGGATTTGTTTACACAGATATTTATACCAATGCCAGGTCTGTTGTGAACAGGAACACCCAGTATGAGTCACAATATAAGAAACTGCCCCGCTTACAACTCACACAGACACATCTGCTCAAAAGAATACTCTCATTTGGAATAACCTCATCAATAATGTATATTCCATTTGCCCTTAGAGATCCAGAGTAATAATCTGAATTTCCATAACATACTGAAAAAGGGAGAGGGGGGTCAAACAACAAACGACTGAATTGTCTGCCTGATTTTTACCCAATGGACCTCAGAGGACCTAGATGACTTGTCAACAAACTGAATGTTAGAATGACACGTGCCAGTCAGAAAATTTTACTGGCCTAAATAGCCTTCCTAAGGGTAATACTAGGAATCGGAACTTGGCTTGTTAATTAGGTATTGAGCCATCACCAAAGAGAAATTGTAACATTTTACAGAGCTGTGGGCAGCATGATTGGACTTGACAGGAGCCATTGAAAAGTAGTGACAAGGAGCAAAGGCACACAGACTGTTTGATTGTGTGAATGGTGCAAAGCCACAGCCATCCATCTATTCTTCTATCCATCCATCCATCTACACACACACACAAATGCCCTTTAGCTGTGTAGAAAGAAAAGTAAGCACAGTGAAGTAAATTCTGTGGATGATGTCATGATTGTCAGAAAATAAATGTTCATTACAAGAGGTTGCAAAGTTCCAAGTTTGAAGTTATACTGCCGTTCCCTTTGTTTCTGAGCTGCATTTGTTCTATAGCACTGACTGATCCTACAGATGGTCTTCAGCAGTGTGATTATTGTTGTTGAAATGAAGGGCTACTGGAAATGTAGTTGTGTTGATTCAACTACTTCCTAAAAGCCTTTTAGTTTCCCCAATGTACAGTTTGTTGCTTTTTTTTTTGCTGATAATGCAGTACCCTATTCCTTTAGGGGTGCATGTAAAAGGTTAATGGCATTTAGCAGACTGCTCTGTGGAACATTTTACAAAGCATTCGAATCAACACCACTACATTTCCAGTAGTCCTGACATTTCACCAATGATAATTACACTGCCAAAGACGTCACTGCTCGGAAACAAAGGGAATGAGAGTTAATCTTCAAAACTAGGAACTTTGTAACATTCTATTCTGATAATCATGACATCATCCACAGAACTATTCACAAATAAGTAAGAAATAACCCACGACAGGAAGTGCGGTAAGAATTGTCTTACCGCACATCCTGTCGTGGGTTATTTTGCTTATAAAATGGCTAACATTTTTTGGGGAAAATAATTACACAATCTAGCTTTAAGGAAAAAATTAGAAATATATTATGTATCCTTCCACTGAAAAAAAAATGTCCCTGAATACGTACATTTTGTACTTTATTTGGCATAAACATTACATTGAACATTCCCATTTATAGTAAAATTTTCTAGATAAAATGGCATTTGGGAATTGAAAGCAGACTGATTTCCCACATCTGAGGGAGGATTCACGGAACAGCTAAACACTGCACTGGCACTTGACATCAAGGGAGGAGCTTGAGTTTTTTTTTTTGTGTGTATGAAATGATCCTACTCAGGTTTTGCAGTGTTCAAGAGAAACTGACAAATAATTTCAGAGGCTGTTTTCACATCGATGGCCGGTGACCGGTATAATTTCCTTAGATTGTAAACCAGCATTAGATAACATGTGGACTAAACGACTTCAGTGTCAGGTTGCGCAGTGCCGCAGTCCTTCCTGTCCGCGGCGAGCACAATAGAATTCTATGCCGAACCCGACCTTGTTTAAAAACCCAACGGTTGTGTCAGCAGAGAGCAGGAGAGATTTTAATTTTGTTTTAAATATGTTTCTGAAATCGGAGGGTAGTGGTGAGATGTATCTGTTGTGTCGAATTTAAACATTGCATACTCACTAGTCAGCTTTATAAGGCGATATTTAGTTTAATAAGTAGATGCCGCTGCTGCATAAATATTACATGCTGAGTGAGACTTGCGTGGTGATTTCTCAGATGGCTTTGAATGAAGTGTTACTGCTACTGCTTACCTCAGAGTTTTTTGTTCTGTTTGACTAAATTACCACAGTATGCCATTTTCTCTGTAATTCTTAGTGACAGAGATGAAAAAATAGATTGTTGGGTGACTTAAATGCTGTTTCAGTTGTATGTTGATATTTTTACCTACAGAAATACAGTTTAGATAATTGTTACTATTAATGTGTAGTAATATTAATAGATCAGATAAGGAAGTTGGTCTATGATGTCATAGCCATGTGTAAGACAATTCTTACCGCATAGTCATGTGATCTTGTTAAGCCAATAACAGCACTTAATTTATCCAAGCCATTTTATAACAAGTTTTACTGCACTGTGTTTACTTTTTCTATACAGCTGAAGGGCTTTAGTCCAATCAATGCAGCAGCATATCACCTGTGCAAGAAATTACATGGTTATATTCCTTACATGGTAAAAATAACTCCTTAATTCTACAGATATGAGACTTCATGAGAATATTTCTCATTGCTCCAAAATAACCAGTAAAAACAAAAACAGCTTAATGAGCATGTTGATTCTCGCAGCTGAACACATGCAAGATAAGAGCTATGAATAAGTCAGTTTTTTTTTTTTTTTTTTAGTGTGAACTGATTGTGTAGTGGTTTTGGAGGAAATTGTCAGCGACACAACAGAAGTTTCAAATGAGACAAGCAACTGCAGAGGGATAGCCTACTTATTCTAAAAGTAACGTATACAGTTTTCAAAGCATTTTAGGTAAGTGAAGAAATCTTTTTTTTGTACAAACGCTAGATTTGTAATAATCATTTGTAACAATATTTGAAACCTAATTGTGCAAAGTCACGTGAACTGTCAATCCAATAACATACGTCTTCGTGTTTATACACTTTTTTTAAACTTTTGCTATACGTATTTGGGCTCTGTGCCAAGAAATGCATAATTCGATGAAGATGGCAGATTTGCATGGGGTACGCCAGGGTACCACATTCAGTCTCATGTGATCATTGAAAGACAGATCAAGATTTTTCACAGTTCCCAAAATATTTAAGATGGAAAACCATCTATAGACAGAACACTCCCACCCTTGCAGACAGTTAATTTATTTTGTAGATAAACAAAAAAAAAGAATTTTACTCATCATTTTACATGTATGACTGTTCAGATACAAGATGCTTGAAAGATTTAGCCTATTTTGCAGAACCTGTGTTACTGTTGACTACTGTAAGCAACCACAGCACTACAGTATCCATAAACTTAAAATGATTTTTTTTTTTTTTTTTTAAATTCAGTCGTCGCCAACGGTTTTCTCCCCAGTTTGGAATGCCCAATTATTATTGACCAGACCTATAGTGCCGGAGGACAACACAGATCTGAATGGCTCCACTGCAGACCCGCAAGCGCCCTATCAGCCACAGGGGTCGCTGGGGCGCGGTGAACCGTGGATTGCCCTGCCGATCTAAGCCCTCCCTACCCGGGCAGTGCTCGGCCAATTGTGCACCACCCCCCTAGGAACCCCCGGTCACGGTCGGCAGTGACATAGCCTGGATTCCAACCTGCGATCTCCAGGCTGTAGGGCACATCCTGCACTCCACGCAGAGCGCCTTTATTGGATGCGCCACCCGGGAGCCTGAGTGTCTTTTAAATACACATTTTAACAGTGGCAAGTTCTGGTACATAATGTACTTTATTTAATAACTAGGGCTTGTTTTTGTACTTTTCAAGGCAATGAAAATCAAGTAAACTTAAGGCAAAAATCCTAAAATGCTTGTGTTCAGCAGTTGTGTGATCCTGTTCTCTGAAATACTGTAGGTCAGTGACAGATTCCTACAGTGTTTGCTGACCCAAGCAAGAAAAGCGGAAAGACCAAAGCTGTTTGTCAACTACCGTAGAAAGTCCACAATTGCTCCTTTTGGGGAAAAACAGGCCGACAGCAAAATCGGTTTGAGGGTTATCATCTGGAAGGGATATAGTATATTTCATAATTATACCATACATACAGATAATTGACTTGTAAAAGCACCGCCTGGAGACTTAAACTTTGGGATGATGCACTTAACCAGCGTTATCAAGAAACATAAAAAAAATAGTACAGGTCTACTTCAAGGTAGCAGCTTCCATCGAATATCTGAAACCATCTGGAGCAATGCTGTTTCAACATTTTCCCCACTTAATGTTTCTCCCAGGGCTGGAGACATTCACTGTTTATTCACAACAAAAAACCCTGAACAACTGTTTTTGGATGCAACATTTTAAAGCTATGGCACACATGTCCACAGATGTACAGTTTTCCATTCATACAGAAGCTTAACTGAAATATAATTAAAATGTCTCTGAAACTCAAAGGATGACTGGATAAAACCTGGTCCTCATCACCAGAAACTAGAAAGAATATCCAACACAACTTCAGTTCTAGTTTGTTATTGACTTTTACCTAAATCTCTGGTAATTTTGACTTCTCACGTATTACTTAAAATAAGGCAGTTGAGACCCAACCACCCCTACCAGTGTAACGGTGTTACATCATATCGATTATATTCTAAATGGGAAATAGTAAAATGGTTTTCATATATTCATAGGAAGTTACTTATTTATTTTGACATTGCATCCCCACTTGCGTGGAGTAGGAATGCATTGCATAAAGGACAAAGGCTGAGAAACTAAATTTCCGTTTCAAAGAGGCAACAATTATTATCTATATTAGTATACAACAGATGAAATAGTTGTTTGGACTGTAATGTCTTTCGACATCAGTAGCCAACATCTTGCAGATGAATCTATCCTGTGTTGGCCTTGGTTTTCTAGGGCTTCATTCTGTCATAGGGCCTTTAGCAAAATAAACAAGACAACTCCTATTAAACCACAAGTACTTATAGAAAGCGATACATTTTAAAATGGATCATTTCATGAATAGCAGCAAATAATCTGTCGCTGGAAAAATGAGTGTTTACACACATTTTATAAAAAATATATACAGTACTGTGCAAAAGTTTTAGGCAGGTGTGAAAAAATGCTGTAAAGTAAGAATGCTTTCAAAAATAGACATGTTAATAGATTATATTTATCAATTAACTAAATGCAAAGTGAGTGAACAGAAGAAAAATCTAAATCAAATCCATATTTGGTGTGACCACCCATTTGTCTTCAAAACAGCATCAATTCTTCTAGGTACACTTGCACAAAGTCAGGGATTTTGTAGGCATATAGTCAGGTGTATGATTAAACAATTATACCAAACAGGTGCTAATGATCATCAATTCAATATGTAGGTTGAAACACAATCATTAACTGAAACAGAAACAGCTGTGTAGGAGGAATAAACCTGGGTGAGGAACAGCCAAACTCAGCTAACAAGGTGAGGTTGCTGAAGACAGTTTACTGTCAAAAGTCATACACCATGGCAAGACTGAGCACAGCAACAAGACACAAGGTAGTTGTACTGCATCAGCAAGGTCTCTCCCAGGCAGAAATTTCAAGGCAGACAGGGGTTTCCAGATGTGCTGTCCAAGCTCTTTTGAAGAAGCACAAAGAAACGGGCAACGTTGAGGACCGTAGACGCAGTGGTCGGCCAAGGAAACTTACTGCAGCAGATGAAAGACACATCATGCTTACTTCCCTTCACAATCGGAAGATGTCCAGCAGTGCCATCAGCTCAGAACTGGCAAAAACAGTGGGACCCTGGTACACCCATCTACTGTCCAGAGAAGTCTGGTCAGAAGTGGCCTTCATGGAAGACTTGCGGCCAAAAAGCCATACCTCCGGCGTGGAAACAAGGCCAGCGACTCAACTATGCACGAAAACACAGGAACTGGGGTGCAGAAAAATGGCAGCAGGTGCTCTGGACTGATGAGTCAAAATTTGAAATATTTGGCTGTAGCAGAAGGCAGTTTGTTCACCGAAGGGCTGGAGAGCATACACGAATGAGTGTCTGCAGGCAACAGTGAAGCATGGTGGAGGTTCCTTGCAAGTTTGGGGCTGCATTTCTGCAAATAGAGTTGGAGATTTGGTCAGAATTAATGGTCTCCTCAATGCTGAGAAGTACAGACAGATACTTATCCATCATGCAATACCATCAGGGAGGCATCTGATTGGCCCCAAATTTATTCTGCAGCATGACAACGACCCCAAACATACAGCGAAAGTCGTTAAGAACTATCTTCAGCGTAAAGAAGAACAAGGAGTCCTGGAAGTGATGGTATGGCCCCACAGAGCCTTGATCTCAACATCATCAAGTCTGTCTGGGATTACATGAAGAGAGAGAAGCAACTGAGGCTGCCTAAATCCACAGAAGAACTGTGGTTAGTTCTCCAAGATGTTTGGGCCAACCTACCTGCCGAGTTCCTTCAAAAACTGTGTGCAAGTGTACCTAGAAGAATTGATGCTTGATGCTGTTTTGAAGGCAAAGGGTGGTCACACCAAATATGGATTTGATTTAGATTTTTCTTCTGTTCACTCACTTTGCATTTTGTTAATTGATAAATATAATCTATTAACATGTCTATTTTTGAAAGCATTCTTACTTTATAGCATTTTTTCACACCTGCCTAAAACTTTTGCACAGTACTGTATATACACATTAAAAAAACATCCTTATAATATAAAAATTCTTTGCCAAATAAAAATGTCATCTTGGCATCACGTGATTCTTGCAAGAGTAAATAATGGTTTAAAGAATGTCACAGTTTAATGGGAGTAATTATTGTACAAATAGCCCATCTTTCCTTATCTCTAGAATTTATAACATGGCTTTTGAGTTCCCAGTTAAATTTGCATAATGTGAAAGCAAGCAAGCTGCTTTGTAATATTATACATTTCAGGCCTCCCAAAGCACTAAACTGAGTTTTATATGCACAATACCACTAGGACTGACAAGTAGTATTAATATATTTTCTATACGCATAGCTAGTATGGTTAACATCGGAATTAAAAAAAAAAAAGAAAAAAAACACATTAGGACGATGGAGAGGGCCATACAGAACATGTTTCCCATTTAAGTACTAATAATATGATGTCATACTGGACTGACCAACATATGTTCATATTAATTTAAATGGAAGTATTAATGCTCTACTTCCAATTACACAGTTACAAGCCAGCATTATCATTATTGGGAGTTCTAAGCTTTTAAAAATCCCAGAATCCTCAGTATGGTGGATCCGGCATTGGATGTCACTATTTGTGCACAGGCTAGCAGAAACCAAATGCCCTTCTATAAACAGCAACAAGCCACATTCTGTCAAAACATTTACTATATTAAGGTGTCACTTAAGGCATTTTCTGAATACATATGTTGATGCATTTTCAACAGCACATTCTCAAGTATTGACAGGTGATTTTTTTCACTTTTCAACAGAACCCAACAATGTCAGCATTAATATAATTTACCAAAAAGGGATACAGTACTGTGGTGCTTAACAGTATAGGTCTTTGGTAAACTATTAAATTACTGTTCTGTTTCTGTGTAATTGCCCTTGAGGGGACCTCAATAGCCAATGCCTGACTTGTGGTGACCCCACACTTTCTGGACTTACAGAACAACATTTCCTAGTGTCAGATATCAATGAATACCCAACAGCATCATATATTACCCAATCTTCATGGCAGCACACGGAAAGGCCATCCATCTTCCATTAGGAAACATACTTTTCATCTATTCATTAAATCAAGCTTGGAACATACCTGGGTGTTCTCAATTACTTAAAGGGGGGGAAATAGTAAGAATTGTGACCAATTAGAGAAACTCTTCTTTTCTCTCTCTCTCTCTCTCTCTAGTTTGGTTAGATTAGAAGTAGAAGTCCATGCTTCAGCAATGATGCATTGCTTTTTTGAATGACACACTTATTTTTGTGAGCTGATATAATTAGTTTTACTCCAAGGAAACATTTAGAACTAGTATATCAAACTTTTTTTTTTTTTTAATGTATTTATTTAATAAAAACCAGAGACACACCTGAGGGCATTTTTTTCACATCTGACTGATACTGAAAAGAGAAACGGAATTCACTTGGCTCCAATTCAACCATTCCAGTTATGCTGCTGATAAATCAGTCCATTTTCATATGGCCAGAATACTTGTTACTACTACATGTACTGCCACTTTTAAACATTAAACAATACAATTAGTGAAATGCCAGTAAAGTGAAAGCAAGGTGACCAGTTAAAATGTACATTTGTGTTTTTCTGCATTGACTTGCAACCTCCATATACAACAAGGGTGAAACTATTCATTGTGTAAAAATAAGTACAGTGAAACTGATACAACGTACGGACCGTAAAAAAGATATATGTTATAACCGAGGTATGTAATAACCACATACATGCACATACCTGCCAAATCAGCACAAAAATCAAAACCTAGTACAGTACTAATTGATTAATGTACATACAATGTATGTAGTATAAAGGTTTATTACAGAAGAAACAATATAACAGGTAACTAGTACTGTACATGACTATACAGTATGTAACGTTCTGTATTTGAATTATTTAATACAGTAATTCTATGTTGCCTTGGATAAAGATTGTCAGCTAAATTAATTATAAAAAACATAACATGTTTGCCATAATCTCCCTGTTTACATGAGATGAGAATAAAGAAAAGACAAACCCGAATTAAAATACACGAGGATTTATTCTTGTCATATTCCATGTACTGTAGTACACAAAACTTAGTGTCCAAAACACGTTTTAAATTCTTAGATCACATCACAAATTATCAAGTTAAAAGGTCTTTCTTTTGACTTAAATTAAAGAACGTCTTATCCTCCCCAGATTTTCCTTTGTGCAAATGCCCATCTAATTTATTTACTATGGCATGAGCATTCCCCATACGAATTATTCCACTTTTGATTACTTAGGCACTTTCTCGTAGCTCCTCCGTTCTGCTCCCGTATTCAATGAAAATAAACAACATTTACTGGGGGGGGTGAAGAAATAACGTGTATACATTACAGTGGTTTCTGGGATACAGTCATCCAGCGAAGTGTTTTTTCAACAATAGCTGGGTTAAACTAACCCTGTTTTATTATGGCAATCTGGACGCTCTAACACTGATGGGCTAGGGTTCAGGTAAATCGGTTTTGAACTCTGTTGTCGATTTTTTGCTCTAATGTGGACAGAGCCTTAGGAGACAACTGCTGCTTTTTATGTACTAAAAAGAGAATTTAAACAGGATTTAATACGATTTTATTCGGTTCCATGATAATGGTTCTTTATATCAGTGTGTATGTTATATCCCAGGTACGTTGCAAATGGGTTGGACTTATATAATCAACTGAATATGTGTGATTTATACTTAATATATGCTGCTCCATTTTATATAGGTATTTCCTTATCAAAACAGCCATTACATTCTATTATATAAATATACAGTATATCATCACATTTTGACTTGCACAGAAGTATTGTCTAGAGCAGTGGTGCACAACTCAGGTCATGGAGGGCTGGTGTCCCTCCTGGTTTTTGTTTAACCATACCCTAAAATAGTTAATTGGACCAATTAAGCTTCTATTAAGGTCCAATAAAGTACTTTAGGGTGCAGTTGGAATAAAAACCTGCAGGGACACCGGCCCTCCAGGACCGAGTTGTGCACCACTGGTCTAGAGGCTTGTGAATCTATAGACCACACGCTTCATATTAGAAGTTCTTTCTGCCATTTTGGTGCAATTGTGTCCATAAATGTGCATGAGAATATTACACAAGACAGAATCTTTGATGTTACTATAGTCATTTGGTTGTAATACATCTTTTCCTTTGTGACTTTGACCTTTACTATGGATCCAATGTGGCAATCCAAGAGGTTATGGTGATCCACATTTTCACAGTTGACACAAAAGTTTGAGAGTGTTCAGCATGTCAATTGCTCTCCCTTGCTCACCTACTGGCTTTGAATTACTTTAATTATTGCATGCCCATAGTATATATTTAAGAAGTTATATACCGTGTAGTCTGATATTCATACAAGCATTATTACAAAAGATTTGACAGAAAGACAACAGTTAGGTTAGGGCTTTTCTCTTAACCTTCTTAATAGATGCAGGGTATGTTCTAGCTGTTGGGCTGGGGGAGGGGAGTGACAGTACATATACATGGTTCATTACATAAGCCAGCAGGATTGCAGATTTAAAACGATTACAATTAAAACATTTCAGGAAGACTAAGATTGACGCTTTGTTTTACTTTGTACTATACCAAGGATAATGCAGTTATTCTGGGGGTGGGGGAAAGCCACAATCGATTTTCTTGCCTCCAGCGAGGCTAAAATTGTGCTTTTATCTTTAGTGTGTGTGGGGATGGTACTTGCTTTTTATATTGATGCATACAACTTCTGTTACTAATGTTCTTTGTACTGTTTTGCTTGGTAGAAGAAGATATTGTGTAATTGTAGTAGAATGTGATTTCACATTATAATTGGTATTGATTCCTTCCAATAACCTTAAGTAACATTCTGTTTATACAACTTCCCTTTAATGCTATTCTTTTTATTCCTAGTAATGATCTGGTGGTTGTCAGTATTTTGAGGATATTGCAAAACAGCAGTAATAGTAGTAGTAGTAGTATGTTAGTGCAGATAAGCTGTATTTGCCATATAGGATTAAAAACTGAAATAAAATCAAAGCATAATCATCATTTTATTACCTGTAGTACATTATATTTACTACTACAGTAGTTCTACAACACAGCTTGGTAAAGTCAACTTTATATTATAAATAAACAGAATCCATTAAATCTATAGCCTATCAGCAGTTCCCACTTTATTTTCCAGCAGTTCAGTTAAATCAATACTTTGCTCTACCTGTGCAGTACCCAGGGACACATTTTGCTTAATTGCTGGCTCTGAAATTTCAATTAAAACCCATAGGAATCTGCGACATGCAGACCAACTTGGGTAAGAATTTGACACATGCTGTAGATTGGAAGTGTGGAATACAGATCACTCTTGAATCCAAGCAATCACCAAAGCAAAGTAACCTACCACTTTTTGGAGATGTTTCTCCTTCCGCACATCTACCATGACCATTCCCTGCTTGACAAGTCCGAGTCCAACATCGTCCTTGGAGTCAGTGAACTGCAAAGTGACATGCGGGCAGCTTCCCCCCATATACTCCACATTCAGCAGACACTGAGTGTTTTGGATATCTCTCACAATACTGTCAACTACATCTGCACGGGCATCCTCCTGGGGAAAGAAGAGAAGGTATGGTTATCAGAAAGACTGCATTTCTTTTATTTTGCTTTCAATCTGATTAGACATTCAAAAGTTAAGCATTTTTGGTTTTGGCGCTTCATCCTGATTTGTGTAGGAAAACACAGCAAACATTTAGAAACCATTTGAAACTTCAGCACATTGTGAAACATGGTAAGTCACAGCCATTTTGACTGCAAGGCAAGTTAACCAGTCATGTTTGGAGTTTATCATGCTAGAGAGCAGGCATCCATGGGAAGATGGGGAAACCTAATGCTTGCAGGATCCTTCTTTGAAAAACTGTTTCATGTTCAGCAAAAAGTGATGACCGCAAGGCACCCTGAAGCTAGACCAATCAAGCATTTTCCATTAACTGGGGAAACATGGTTCATATAAAAGATCAATAAAAACCAAATTAAACACTAAAAACAATACTAAGACAGAAGACACTTTTTAATCTTGATAACTTTTTAAATCAAATCACTTACATCTTGCGGGACCTGGATGTAGGCAAACCCATACTCTGTAGCTTGTGCAGAAAGGGTTCGTATGTTGAAGGCTGGAGGGAGTGCTCCAAGGCGGGTGGAAGGTACCATCTCTCTCTGAAGAAACACAAAGGGGCTGATGTAAGGATAGGCGCAGTGTAGGGCCCCGTGAAAACCTTTTTTTTTTTTTTTTACAATTTTTCGTTTTAATTTTTTCACAAATTACATTTTAATTTTGTTTTATCCGCTAAAAATGTTATTTGTTATTAGATATGCATTAATGAAATAACATTTGAGCAAGTGCTGACAGAGCTTCTGTTTCCCTTCAGACCGCATCTATGGTAATGGCTGGTCCTTGTATTTATTTAAAGTATGTATTGTATAAACCTTCCAATTAAAAAATGTCATTTTATGTTGGCTTTATAATGACTTTGTTTTTTAATGTTGCATTTAGTTTTATTTTGTGTTATTTCGTATTTACGAAAAACAAAGGGCTCTAGTGCAGTGCAAACAATTGCACCTGCAAAATCCAAATTACCTAGCAGCGAGGCAATTATTTTGCACTGCGGCCTATGTAAACTTAAGAGCAATGCAAATTACTCAACACACACAAATAATGAGCCACAATCATGATAGCTGCAATCATGACCCAATGTAAAAATGTGCTTTCAGCTGCCAGTTGAGATGCAGGTTTAACTAACTCAACATGCTACTTGCCTGAGGGAAAGTAGTTGGTCTACTTCTGCAATGTTTTTTCAAAAATATCACTGCTGTGGATGCAGAATAAAGGGCACTACGTGCTGCACAAAAGTTTATCAACACTCATTGTTGACAGACCTGTATAAGATGCTTAGTTGTGCACAACCCTCACCACCTACTGTGTATAATGCTTGTGATTTTTTTTTTTTTTTTGACATGGTGCGTACTTTCTCTTTAATCTGTTTTGGAAATCTGATACATAATCTCAAAATACTAATAAATGTCAAACAGCAAGTCTGAAATCCAGAATCCGATAGTGTTATGGATACTTCCTTCACAAGTGAGAGAAAAAAAAAATTAACTACTTACGTTGCCATAGTCGATGTAAAAGACATGAACTTTAGCAGGTGATTCTATCTTCTCTACTCGTGCTCTGTACCTTTATTGGGGGTAGACACAAAAAGAACAGCTGTAAATCATTACATGCTTATTTCCCAGCAGGCTGGGTGTCTCAATAGATTGGAAATGGAATATGGAGTCTGTCACCTTTGAGTTTTCTAATTTATTTCAAACCATATTAATTTATATATATATATATATATATATATATATATATATATATATATATATATATATATATATATATATATATATATACACACTGTGTATATATATATATATATATATATATATATATATATATATACAGTACTGTGCAAAAGTTTTAGGCAGGTGTGAAAAAATGCTGTAAAGTAAGAATGCTTTCAAAAATAGACATGTTAATAGTTTATATTTATCAATTAACAAAATGCAAAGTGAGTGAACAGAGAAAATCTACATCAAATCAATATTTGGTGTGACCACCCTTGCCTTCAAAACAGCATCAATTCTTCTAGGTACACTTGCACACAGTTTTTGAAGGAACTCGGCAGGTAGGTTGGCCCAAACATCTTGGAGAACTAACCACAGTTCTTCTGTGGATTTAGGCAGCCTCAGTTGCTTCTCTCTCTTCATGTAATCCCAGACAGACTCGATGATGTTGAGATCAGGGCTCTGTGGGGCCATACCATCACTTCCAGGACTCCTTGTTCTTCTTTATGCTGAAGATAGTTCTTAATGACTTTCGCTGTATGTTTGGGGTCGTTGTCATGCTGCAGAATAAATTTGGGGCCAATCAGATGCCTCCCTGATGGTATTGCATGATGGATAAGTATCTGCCTGTACTTCTCAGCATTGAGGAGACCATTAATTCTGACCAAATCCCCAACTCCATTTGCAGAAATGCAGCCCCAAATTTGCAAGGAACCTCCACCATGCTTCACTGTTGCCTGCAGACACTCATTCGTACGCTCTCCAGCCCTTCGCGAACAAACTGCCTTCTGCTACAGCCAAATATTTCAAATTTTGACTCATCAGTCCAGAGCACCTGCTGCCATTTTTCTGCACCCCAGTTCCTGTGTTTTCGTGCATAGTTGAGTCGCTTGGCCTTGTTTCCACGCCGGAGGTATGGCTTTTGGCCGCAAGTCTTCCATGAAGGCCACTTCTGACCAGACTTCTCCGGATAGTAGATGGGTGTACCAGGGTCCCACTGTTCTCTGCCAGTTCTGAGCTGATGGCACTGCTGGACATCTTCCGATTGCGAAGGGAAGTAAGCATGATGTGTCTTTCATCAGCTGCAGTAAGTTTCCTTGGCCGACCACTGCGCTCACGGTCCTCAACGTTGCCCGTTTCTTTGTGCTTCTTCAAAAGAGCTTGGACAGCACATCTGGAAACCCCTGTCTGCCTTGAAATTTCTGCCTGGGAGAGACCTTGCTGATGCAGTATAACTACCTTGTGTCTTGTTGCTGTGCTCAGTCTTGCCATGGTGTATGACTTTTGACAGTAAACTGTCTTCAGCAACCTCACCTTGTTAGCTGAGTTTGGCTGTTCCTCACCCAGTTTTATTCCTCCTACACAGCTGTTTCTGTTTCAGTTAATGATTGTGTTTCAACCTACATATTGAATTGATGATCATTAGCACCTGTTTGGTATAATTGTTTAATCATACACCTGACTATATGCCTACAAAATCCCTGACTTTGTGCAAGTGTACCTAGAAGAATTGATGCTGTTTTGAAGGCAAAGGGTGGTCACACCAAATATGGATTTGATTTAGATTTTTCTTCTGTTCACTGCTTTGCATTTAGTTAATTGATAAATATAATCTATTAACATGTCTATTTTGAAAGCATTCTTACTTTACAGCATTTTTTCACACCTGCCTAAAACTTTTGCACAGTACTGTGTGTATATATATATATATATATATATATATATATATATATATATATATATATATATATATATATATAATGGGGATTGATTTTATTCTTATTACAAGGGCGGTAAAACGCGACTGACGTGTATCTGGGTAACGGATATCCGAGTGCTGACTGTATTGCATTAATATTTTTTAGCCATGAATTTGGTGGTCTTTACCAGGAAGTTTAAATGATGTTATCAATATATACATGAAAATGCATCTGTCAATACAAAGTATCCCTTTAAAACAGTGATTTTATAACAGACTGAAAAAAAATTTAATAAAGTTGAAGCTGTTTAGAGTTGTACCTGCTGCCTTCACTTTTTCAGTTTAAATGATTCATGGGGTGAGGTAACTAATAATTTGTTTTATATAACTGAATGTTCCTATCTGAAATTTCAGATACTTCTGTAATAGAAATGAGGTAAAAAATAAAGCACAACACTGGAATTCGGTCTAAGTGTTCTCAATCAGGTTCTAAAACAGATTTTTATTATTAACTATGACGTATTTTAACCTATTTTTTGTATGGCTTTGGGAAGGAGGGGGTCCCAATAATGCTCTCCTTCCCTTTTCCTTTACCCTATTTACAACATGTGCACACTGAGTTTTCAAACATTTTAAAACTTCTAAAATGCACATGAGAATTTTTAGGAACTAGAGATACCTTCAGTTGCTTGTGAACGTTTTGAAGGGTGAATTGCACCTTGTATGTCATTTCAATGGTTGGCAGTTTCAATAATTCAAATACACTCCAAAATTTTAAAAAGGACTTAACTTTCATTCTCTGATCCCTCATAGGCTAGCTCCTTACCATTCCCCATCCGCAAATTTAGAGATGCAATAGTCCCCACGGCGCGGCAAGTAGGAACCCTCAACAGGTGGATGAGCAGCAACCTCACTCCTCATGGTTTCCATCAGTGTCTCCAGCTGGGTGCCTATGAAAGACACAAGGCCAAAAGTATAATGGGGTCTGCATTGTCACACTGCTATCTTAATTAGTACCCTGTCGACACACATGGCAACAATACAACAGCAGGGAGAGGATAATGAACGCAGATAACCTTCAAACAGACTTCACACTATTTGAGTTCATCATACAGGTATATCATAGGTCCATTATTACACAAATTGCACATAAGAATGTTGTCCATTTTTATATCTAAATATTTAAAGCTTGTTTGACACCTGGGAAATGACAAAATTATGTATAATTACATACTGTAATTTGAGTGCCCTGTATTTTTATTCGCTTGGAGAATAAATTTCTTAGATATGTCAATGTAAATGAACAAACCAACCAAGGTGGTTTGCTTTTTGTAAATATGCTTTTCTGTTTGTACAGGTCACAACAGTGTGGTCTGCAGTATAAACCTTTCCTGTCAATCCATAAGCAGTTAACAGTCTGTAGCTTTTCCAAAACAAACAAACAAAAAAAGCTTGTAGGTGATTTGAGTTGAATTACATTTCACCTTAAAGCTGGTGTGCTTTGGACATGCTCATATGTAAAAAGAGAACACCTTTAGAAATGTATATGATGTGAACAATGTAAGCCAATGGCATTTTATTTAAGTTGCTACCTTAATTAGCATCATGTCAACGCTAAATAAAATGTTCTGTGGCAAGGCCTGTAGGGAAACTAAATCTGGAACACTTTTTGGGACAACTGCAGGATACAGAATAACAGATTAAATATTAAGAGGCAAGTACCCACAGGACTGTGGAGTGATTTAAGCCTTATGCTCTTATATTTCAAAAGGTCACATGTCAAGATCATGAAGGCAGATAACCGTTATTAACACACTTGGGAGACAGTGGTTACCTTAAGTTTAAATATATAAAAGTTCACAGTATTTTTACGTACACTTGAAATGAAAATGTGAAAGACAATTTGATTAGACCATCACTGCTAACTTGATATTAATCCATATATATATATATATATATATATATATATATATATATATATATATATATATATATATATATATATATATAGTTTTGAGACAGCTATGCATGAGAAGTGCCCTGTACTGATCTACTTTTACTCCTCAGAGATCTTATTAAATGAAAGTGGTAAATGAGTCCTCTGAATGCTCTGATTTTACGAGCTGAATAGAAACACTTCATTTAACCCAATTAATATCCAAACTCCTCATTATACACTACGAAAGAACAAAACAGACATACTATTAAATTCCAACTTTCTGCATTTCACCTATTTCTAGAAAAAAAACAAACACACACACATTTAAAACAATTAAAGTTCCCAAGTAGATTAGAAATGCAGAACAATGATTTAAAATTGGGGTAACTGGAGGATTGTCTTGCAAATCAAATTTAAATATATATATATTATATATAAAAAAATATTTTAGTAAGATAGTTACTAACCTTACAATAGGAGAGTTTATATCTCGAGAGTTGATGCAAATAAATATTATAAAACCTTGTTATATTAATTACCATAGCCTGAAAACCTTCAGGTAAAAATTTAGTTTTGAATATTATTGAGGATATTTTAAGGCTGGATGTTTGCTTGTTCAGGAAAATGTTTATCAGGCTTAAGAAGTCAGCATTTTTGGCATCTACCAATGAAGTGAACTGTGAGCATTTTAAAAGAATGAAATGCATGTACTGTACTGGCGTCGACTGCCAGCCCTTCATAAAAATTCCCCTGCAAGTCAACTACTGAGGTACTGTACCAGCCTGTTTAATGGTTGATGGGCATTTTTTCCAACTCCTGTCTAAAATAATACTATCATGGTCATTACCCTATGCTGTAACTCCCCAGCACATTAGATTTATTTGCTTGTTTCTCCCTCTAGACAGGAGCCATCAGTAGGGGTGTCTCTAATAGAGGCACTAATGGGACGCCCATATAAATACAGCCTCCTCATTCCAAGCTTAGGGCATCAGCGGAGCTAAAGATTTATAAATCCGCTACAGTCATCCAGGCTAGGATTTACTTATTTATTTGTAAGTTCTATATTGAGCATTGAACTATACAGGTTAATCCGAGTTGCAATAATTTGTGTTTCGATATACAGTACATTACCAAAATGTATTGATGCAAAAATCATGTGATCTATGCGGAAGCGGGTATTCATGTGTTTTATTAGTACGAAAATGACCATATCTGCGGAAGCGCATGGTCAGAATTAAATTAAATTAAAATGAGTACAGTATAGTGCAAGCCAACGGACAGCACTGTATTGTAGTTACTGAAACTAGTGACAAGCGAGCAGAAAGCAGACTTAAGACTCAGCCTGGCAGTCTGAATATGAACAGCAGTTACGACAATTAAAGACTCAGAGCAAGATCAGTGACTTTTTTAAACCAGCTCTGCCTCTGAACAACGGTGATTATGTACAGTATATATTTTGACCATTGTTAGGACATATTTTATTTTTATTACTGTATTGAATTTTTTGAATTCTCGAATAGCACAGGGATTTCCCAAACAGTAAACTCAAATTTCAGCTAAACCATGTTTTTCACTAATTTGGGTCCCAATCTGCACAGATTAGCTGGGGTCTACTGGATCTTCAACCCTAGAACTGTCAGGAACTACAGTTAACATTTACAGTTAGCAAATTCTGACAGTTCTAGATTCTTGTGAGTGTGCAGTCCTACAGACAACATTCAGATTCACTTTTGCCAAAACCCTTTAGTCTACAAATGTTTTTTTTGGCATACATACTGTGTAAAGACTGTTGGATGCACTTGTTTTTGTTGTAGGCTTCCTCAAAGATGTAAATGTTTGATCATTTTAAAAGAACAAACAATATTGATGTTAAAACAGAACATATAAATACAAACAATTAAACCACTTCACATGTAGAATATGGCTAAAGCTATGTGAGATTACTACATTTAGTGTTGAACAGTGGTGACTGCCTGAACTCATTCGATACAGTCAGATATGTTGATACTCAAATCTATTACAGCTGTTTAACCTCTCCGCTATGTTTGATTCCCCTCCTGGTCTTTGGGTACCTGCCATGGGCCATGTTCGATTTCACGCTATGCATCCCTTCTTAGCTGTGCAACTATGGAATTCTGTCATTAAACTACACCAAACTTTGTATAGAGACTGTCAAGCCCTTTGCGAACTTGCCAGAATTGTCCGTTTCCTTACACAGCTTGATTGACAGGCTGTTCATTTTGAAGATAGCTTGGCTTTGATTGTTGTTGAAGTGGTCTGTCTCACACACCCACATTCCAAGATCGCCTGCACAGAGGTTTTTTTTTCAGCCCAACAAAAAAAACGTTTTATTTCTATTTACCATTTCAAAAGGACAATGAAAACATCTAAAGTTTAGAATGTCGCATTTAATTTTGCGACATTCTAAACTTTAGAAAAAAATAGCATATGCATGTAGAAACTAACACCCCATGTACAGTAATCTGTATTTTACTTTATATTTTCATTCTTTTGTGTATTATGTGAAAATAAAAAGAATGGTTCTATATCATGCTTTTCCCATTATGCTAGTGCGATAGCGACATAGTTTATTATACGGACATATACCTTATTCCTTTGAATTTAAGGCACACTTTTTAAACCAAATTTTTCTTCAGATGGCCTGCGTCTTAAATTAGAGTACAGTACAGTGATGCGTGTATTAGGAAATGGCAACAAAAGATGCGACTGCCCGAGCACACAAACAGCAACCTGACTGACTGACAGTTAAAGGGTTCCATCCTCCTGCCAATCAGGACCTCTCGATCAGCTCAGCTCCGGGCAAACTTTCCTGTTAACCACAGGAGCAGCGCAGCTGAAGCAGAGACAGGGTACTCCCTGTCACAAAGCGGCATTAGCTTCCGGAAAAATTTGAAAAGACCCTTTTATAATTTCAGCATTTCATTATTAGGCTCAGTTCTAGTCAGACCCCCATATTTTTCTACTTGCCAAGCAATACCATAGTTCACAAAATAGGAGAAAAACATATGCAAGTATTCACAACTGGAAATGAGAAGCAGTAATGCTCTGTATGACAGCAGACGGCTGCAAACTACCTCCATATGTCATTCTTATATGAGTAAATGCATCTATTTGATTTTTGATTTTTTCCTCAAATTTGAGGGTGATCCAAAGTGATATTTGGCAAGTGATATTTTCAGAATCACATCGTTCTGAATTAACACTTCTGTTGAAAATATAGTACTGTACCGACAAAACCAATACAGTACATCTAAATTGAAGACTGCTTATTTTAAAAACACAGTCCTTCCAGATATGTATTTTTGATATTGTATCTTTTTGTGTTCCCTGAAAAACAGACAAGGGTTGGAACGGGCCAAAATGAAATCATATATGCGTCACACGCGCTTAACCGTCACTGAAGTCAAACATTTTATAGGGTGGGATATGCGAGTGCTGACTGTATTTCTACTGGAGATGACCTAATGTATATTGGCTCTTTGAAAGAATCATACAATACAGCTTGTAAAAGACACTGTCTGAAAGCGAAGTGTCTATCATTAATATTGTCAGAGATTAAAATGTGTGGCACTGGTATTGATGTTTATTGAACACCATCTGTAATGGAACTTTATTGACAATCATGGAATACAATGTGTACCAACTATCAAGACTGTCTGTCAAAGCATATGGTCTGTGTCACTGATATAGCAGCGGTGAAGGGTTACTGTGCAATGGAAAACACAGGTACTGGAAGAAAATCAAAGAATACAGCTGTGTATCAAACATTAACTCGTACAGTACGTGATCATCATCAAATATGCTCTCGTCAGATTCTCAAAATGCCACTATAGTTTTTACTTCCCGATGGCACTTTGTTTTCTGCATCTCTCATAATACTAATCAAATCCCTCTGGTCCATTGAGAGATGCAAGGCAAAACAGAGTGTTTTCAACCACACAGGAACTGCACACTCTGGAGTGGCTCACTATATTTCAAATTTGACAATTCCAGCAACTGCCGGTGACTAGCATCTATTAGGAACACATATTTACTGGTTTCTTTTCCTAGCAGATATATAAAAAGGGACATGAATTGTGGAATATAAATACAATACTGGCTTAAATGTAAAAGAATACATTACGAAACAGCCAAAATTTGCAGACGTAACAACCATTCTGTAGTTTAAACTCCAAAATGGGCATGTATTTATTCTTTCCAAGGTCATTTTACAAGACACAAAGTGTATATTTTAAGTAATGGGGGCTTCTGTACAATAAGCTTTTAAGGCACTTCTTTTGGGCAAAGTACCTCATTACACGTTATTGAACCATCCACTTTAAATAGAAAAAAAAGAACACTTCTGCCGATTTTCAGTATATCCACACTTAGACTGTCAAGTACGGCAACAGTGAAATGAAAGAATATTAGGAGCTTTGCAGGTTTAGGTTTGACAATGAAACTCATGAGATTTAATCATTTAATAAAATCACTATTAAACAATTTTTAAAGCTATATTCTTTATATTATTTAAATACTTTTACTGTGGAGCTACAGTGGCTAAATGTTACAGGTGCTTCAGCATTATGGTTCCACATAATATGATAGATCACACTAGGTAGTCAATACAGTCTTGCTACATATGTTCTGATCTCCAAAGAGAAATCATGGGAGCAGTGTCAAGGACACAAACTGAGAAATCGACAGAAATGCAATCGTCTGAGGCAATGGGAATCCTTACATAATTTGGCTCTATAGGTTGTAATCTCACTGTTCAAAAAACTGTAACCAAAGCCTTCATTTGATTGGCCTCAAAGGCCAAAATAGGGAAAAAAAAAAAAAAAAATCTGTTAAAACAAAAACCACCCAAGAAGAATATATTGCTTATTCTGATTCAAGCAGAATTTCTCTGTTTAACAAATATTCTTTATCTTGTTCTATTTTTAAATTCCCTTCTAATCACAGGGGTTTTCAGCATCAAGCTTTTATCCCCGTGAAAATGGAAACATAAAACATCTTTTGGATAACTAAACTATACTATGCAATGTGGGGGATCAAAGAAGGAGTCCCCACATGCAGTGGATGTCTTCAGGTTGCTCTATACTACAGCACCACTTTCCTGTGAATTACAGGAAGAGTTTACCT
Source organism: Acipenser oxyrinchus oxyrinchus (assembly GCA_030684275.1). Lineage (NCBI taxonomy): Eukaryota > Metazoa > Chordata > Actinopteri > Acipenseriformes > Acipenseridae > Acipenser > Acipenser oxyrinchus. The sequence continues at coordinate 43,714,663 of CM060254.1, forward strand.
GTCAGGTATAGTTTTTGTAAGAGGGTAAAGGGCTCCTGTTTGAATTTCCAACCTGCAAAAAAAGGGAACTCACCAGTCTCAACATCCTGCACGTAGAAGTGGAGCTCATCTGTAATTTCTGTCACAAACACAGGCTTGTAGCTGGCAATCCTCTCCTTCTCCTCCGTCACCTGGACTACCTCCTCAGTGGGCTGTTCCTCATAATTGGACCAGATCTGTCATGTAATTATACAACAAAGAAAACAACCATTAAAGTTCCTTGTTGGTCAGGTGGTGGGTGTTAACTGAAGCTTTTCCAACTACCAAGTTAGCCCAGATAAACCAAAACACAGTTTAACAACAAGTATAGAGAAGTAGGAATTGTGTACAATACTGTACATATTTATGTTCAGGCTAGAATACACTCCTGCTGGAAGTACTGTAAATGTATTCCTTTAGAATACATGTTTTAGAATTGATGTGTTAAGTCTGATGTGATTCATTTCTGGACATTAGCCAAGACAAACCTGCCATGATGTTGGCTAATGGCAAAATTAATTCTATGCATCACACATTCCATTATTCAGCCATTCCAAAGCTTTGCTCTGCAAATTATTTGTCAAGCCGTGAAATTTACATTGCATTTTTAATTTGAGGTAAATTACCGGCTTAATTGTTTTTTTACAATCATGTTTTTAAAATTAATAGAGATTTTTTTTGAAGAAAACAAATGAGCAGGGGTTAAAATTAATCCTTTTGAAGCAAAATGACGAGAGTGCAAACTTTTCGTAAGCCATCTAAACAGAGTTTGGCTGAAAGAATTTAGAACTTTTGCAAAGCCGTAGAGACGCTACCTTCATTACATTTAATTACTTTATACTGGTCAGCACCTCGTCAATATCAAGCATTGTAGTGCACAAATTACTTTTTCGTTTTATATATATATATATATATATATATATATATATATATATATATATATATATATATATATATATATATATATATACACACACACACACACACACACACACACACACAGGACAGGACAGCTGTTGATGCAAGAAATTCATAAAACCAATCTAAAACATTATGTGCAGTAAATATTAAATTTTATGGTGTGAAGTAATTTACATGCTGCTGCATCCAGCTGATGGAATACGTTTCCTGGGATCTGCTAACTTCAAAAAGCAAAAGTCCTTTGTAGTCAGTTTTTTTTTTTGTTTTGTTTTGTTTTTTAAACAGCTTGATTTTGTTTGATGGACAGCCTCCATTGATATATCTCCTGGGACAGACCCCATCTGTTGTTATAGCCGTGAAATGGTCAAAATAGAAAATTAATCTGCAACTGTGCTACGCAGATCACAGCACCTAAATGCTGTGGTTCAGTGTGCTTTTTACTAAGAAGTTAATTTTGCAGTTCCAGTGGTTTAGTCCCTGACGAGCTCAAAAAAAAAAAATGCATTAATTCATTACAAACACACACAAACCACATTTCTGATACCAAAAAAAAATAAAAAAAATAGGATCAATTACAAATAAAATATGGCAGCTGTACACTACTGTTAATTTAAAATTAGCATTTCATTCTGCACAAAATGTAGGTCCATTAGGCTCCAATGTACACTAATGTATGTGTGTGTGTATATACAGAAAAATGCCAAACCCTATTATAGAGAACACCCTGATATAACACACATTTCTCCAGGTCCCATGGGGGTTTGTTACAGTGAAGGTAGCCTGTAATAAATCATGTATAATATATATACACACACAGGGAGGGAGGGGGAGAGAGAGAGAGAGAGAGAGAGAGAGAGAGAGAGAGAGAGAGAGAGAGAGAGAGAGAGAGAGAGAGAGAGAGACCAACACAATTACATACACAAAGTGTGACACTAAAACTTAGATCTGGCAAGTGTAATACACACATGTTCTGCCATCCAATTCATTCAGTTCAGTTTTATGTACAATCAGCTTGTCTAGTAATTTTGGAAGTTAGAGGATGTTATATTCAAGCCCTGACCTTCACTTGAAAGACTGCTGCTGCACTACATTCATAAAATCTCCAGAGCTACTTCGTCACCAACACACAATGCCCCTGCGCAAAAGATGTCAGACACACTCCTAAACATTGACTAAATGTGACAGCGTGTCAATTCCAATACAAACCCCAGGAAGCTTAACAAGTAGAGACCGCTGTCGGCACCCAGAACACAATACCGCTTTTCCGTGGAGTTAGGGAAAGGGAAAACATGTATAAACAAATACAATAAAATAAATATATAATAAAAAAAAGACAGAAAAACTAAAAATCACCTTTCTAGAGCAGGCCGCTTGTCACGTTAATTTGAATCGAATACTTTTTGGGGTCAGAGAGAGTACTGTAATAGATGAATTGCAATTATACCTTAGAGTACACTTTTGATGTTTATCGATAGAAACATTTGCGGTATGACTTTTAGATTGCTGGTGGAACACCAAGTTCTGAGGATTCTGATCTACTGTCAAAGCTGCTTAATATCACTCCTGTTAATGTCACACTCTGCTTATTATCACAATATTATAATATCCTGTGTCAGAATATATTGGGAGTGAACTGGGACAAGCTCCTGATAATACAACTTTGGTTACGGTCACACTCCACTTAATATCAGCCTTATTTGACTGAGTGTCATACAACTGACTGCTATCCCACTTAATATCACTTTGGGAAACAAAAGCATAATAAGGCTTACATGCAAGTAATTTGCTGAACAGTATTGACATTTTCCGAAAATAAAGTATGATCGCACAATAGATAGAAATATGTCTATAGCTTTGTTTTAACTGTTGCACTGTGCAGTACATCAACTTAGCACTACAGTAACATTTTGAATCATAGCTCAAAGAGAGAATAAAGTTACCGACAAAATCCATATACAGTATGAAGTAGGAACTGTAAATGCAATGAAACTATAGTGATTAGATAGACAACTCCATGAACACTAATCACATGACTGTCAAATGCCCACACAGAATTACTATCAATGAGTTTAGTTAGGGTTGCGTTGGAACTCTAGGTCCCAGAGAAGAAAGCGAACTGTATTAATACATTAGCCCGTGGTCCGCAATTCTACAAAGCAACGCAACAAACAGCTTTAACCACGTGATATATCATTATAAGATATGTATGTAGTCTGCATTTTTCCCCTTTATTCGTTTTCTTTTATTACGGATGTGTTTAAAAAATATATACAGTATTACAACTCCCTTTAATGCAATACCAAGCATCACCTTCAATGGCGCCATTAACTGAAACAGCTTTCTAATGCAAAACAAATACTAACTAAATAACTTACACATTATGAAGACCCATTTATCTTGTCAATTACAGACTTCTTTTTTTAGTCAGCATTATTTAAAAACAAACACATCTACATCTAGCATTCAAGTAAATCCACTGCTTTCAAATCTGAATTAATACAATATATAAAAAAAATTAAATACATTAAAACCACAGTTTTAGTACTGTTCATTTTCAACAATGTGTGTTGCCAGGGGTATAGGAATATACCATTACTTCAATACGTTTTTGGAAAGGTTAGCTGCATATAGTAACAGAAGTTAATGTGAAACAAAGAGGCTATATTTATAGCTTGACTTGAATTGTAACGTAGTGTGAATGATCAATTTCAGCTTCATGTTTTTATCTGGGTTTATTCAGCCAGGTTTAATATCTCACAAGACTATATACCAAAAACAAATTCTATTAACACTATTTCTGGAAATAATGTGTACAGTCTGTTCTTGAGGCTGTCATTTATTCAAAATACCACCAATCCCATTTAATTTACACATCACAGCCCACCAGAAGTGGCAAGTAACATCCTGTACGTGCCAATCATTTAATTTTTCAAATTGCTTCCCATCCATCTCGTCTTCCGGGGTTTTTTATATGTACAGTAAAATTGGTGACAGGGAGTGCAATACGTTGTGTTAGAAATGGATAGATTCATTTGCTACACAAGATAACGTTTGCAGATACCAGCACATATTTACACTTACTGGATCTGAGGACGACCCAAGCCCCAGTTCATTGTGTTATGTGTACAAAACTGAGACACCATTTATCTATAAAGCATTCAGAATCTGAAAAAAATTAAATAAAAAGATTTTAAACAAATAGAACTTTGCCATCATCAACTTCCAATGCACAAAATGACAACATTCATTGCTGACCTGGTAGTGAAGATGCAAGCCCAGGAATCTCATTGTTAGATAAGTTATATAAATACTTTACTTTCTGCAGGTACTTCTACATATACAAATTAGTTTCAAAATGATGTTGTGAAAAAAATGCATGGCAAGTGGTCCGTGGGAAAAATCCAAGCACCAAGGTGGTCGCTACACTGAAAAAGGTTGGGAACTACTGCATTAGAGTGTCCAAAGATCCTTTGCAGCAGGCATATCAAAGCTATCTTGGGAACAATATCAACAAAAAGATCCTTTGATAAAGAAATTAACTTCACACACACACACACACACACACACACATCTGGGCGATTAGTCTTTTTTTCCCATATATCGCTCACCAAACAACAGTGTGCGTGTGTATAGCAATTTTCATTACTTATAGATTCTTCCTGCCATGGACAGCAGTAATTTCATTGCCCACTACTCATACCACTTGTGGAATACACTAATTTGCTATATGCTGTGGAACAGCAAAAATGTAAAGGTATTTCACATTTGCAATCAAGGGTAGAAATAGCAGAATATTTGAACTCCATGTCTCCCCATCTCTCACTAGCTCTAATGTAATTTGGTTGCAACAATGAGGTGATTGAAACTGCAGAGATTTCCACTGAGACAGGAGATCCTACAGTGTTTAAAATGATTCTACTAATCAATAGACCAAGAGAATCATTTTGTAAGATACAGGCACACTCACAAGCACACACACGATACATATTATACCTGCAGAGATCTGAGTGTTTGGACGGAGAACCAATACCCATGCGCCTTTCGAAAAAGAAAGGATGGCATACCCTAGAGACAGCTTCAGATTAACTTGCTCCTACAGTGGCTGCAATAACTTGTGGGGAGCATCTTAATGTAGAGAAGGTAGAAAGCAACAACAGGTGTGTGTGAAAGCACTGGAATACAAACAGATTCAAAAGGGTAGCAGTTTGAGACATGTGACAATTCTATACTAACGTTGGAGGATCAGCTCATCAGTCAGTTCACTTAAACAGGACGAACTAGAATTTCATTAACTTAGTGCAGTTTGTATTTTATTAACAGTTAGAATAGGGCATATTGTAAAGATGACCTGAACACTTTGAGCAGCTACAAATGTGGAACCTAAACAAAAAACACAATGGGGAGACAGAATACATGGCAGGGGGTGTTCAGGTCAGGATGAAGGTACTGTACCTGGAGGAGAATGGAAAATCAATTCTTCTAGGCAAGTGTGAAAGTGTTTTTTTCTAATATTTGTCAATTTTATATGCTGCTATGCTTTGTCTGTGCATTTCCTTAAACTCAATGTTAAGGTGAGTTGGTGGAAAGTTACCGATAGAGACACATTCCTTATCTGGGTATGAAGGTTTGTGGCTGGTACTCTTCTGTTGTAATCTCTATATTCTTCTGTTGTAATATACAGCATATTATTTGCAGGGTGTGTGTGTCAAATGCATGAATTGTGCTTGTTTATTAGACGGACCAAGGGGATACCACAGCTGTAATGGAGAAATGAATACTGGGTAGGTATAAAAAGGATTGTTTAGAAATCTTTTGTTAGACCAGAGGAATGACGACTCACTAAAAAGGTGATTATAAACATAGTTACTTTTTTGTATTGTGTGCTGATTTTGATATGGTTTATAAAGTATTAGTACTAAGTTGACACATTGTATTGAGCAAATCACTCTACGTTAATCCACAAAATAAGACTCAACCCAATGAGCCAGTAACAAGAGGCTCTATAAAAGGATGGGAATACTGTATCCTGTTCACAGGTAATCTCCAAACACAGTACTACTCCCTGGGGTTCCAACTGGATAAACACCACCCTATTGATCCCTATGTTGCTACTGCTGATCACAGTTTTATGAAAAGGTGATGCTGCAGGCAAGCAGGGCAAAGTCTGGTTTATTGACTCCCATTAGAAATGCATTGCCGAGATTTGGCTGAATGGCTGGTGGAGTCGCAGGTCTTCATAAATGATGTCTGGTCTGTTGATGTCTGTTATAAAAAGGTTTTTCCCTCTGGGAGTGTCATGTCTTTAAAGCAAAAGATGATGGTCATTGCTGGGATTTTGGCAATATTTGGAATACATTACCATTACATTGGTATTGCAATCCAGTGCCTTCTGCTCTTTTGTGGACACCCCATGGTTCCTGGGTGACTATTAACACATTGATCTGGGTGGGGGAACTCTGCAGAGCAATAAAACTAGGATTGGTGGCAGCAACAAAATGATGGGCAACAATAATTTTTAGGACCTCTATTACAGGTCAGATGCTACTGTACTGTAACAAAGTCCTTGGAGGATCGTAGCCTATAGTGCTAATATGGCCACCTTTTGTTTTGAAGATGGCGTCCACAGTCAAGACATTTCAGAAACAGCAGAATGTAGTATTTCCATAGGGACAGGGTGCCCTTCAAATTAGATCCAAAATATGTTTTCCTTTGTAGCACTGCAAAATGGCTTTACAAATGACCAGGTCACACAAAAGCATAGAAAAACACCTTTGATGTATGCACATCTAATATAGGTTTGACAGATTAGAGAAACCCAGCAATTCTGATATTTGTCAGAATGTTAGCATTGAAGAAAGAAAGCCATTCATTCCCCATATTATAAAGCACAAGCCACAATGATCCCTTCTTTAAACGCTCTAGCCTTGTTTTTAAATGCAGCCTATTATAAAACAAAATGTTTATAGGAGGGAGCAAAATAAAAAGCGTAAAACAATGCAGCAATATCAAATCATGATTAATGTGATATCTATCCATGGAAATAGATGATTGATTAAATATTGAATCGACATGTGATAATTGGAACGAGAATAGAAATTAATGTGTAGATATATCCTTTCTGCACAACAATACTGTATGCACTATAGTCAGTCAACAAACAGGCAATTTACAGTATGTTGTAAAAAAAAAAAAAACATTCAATGTAAATATACTGCCTTGGTACATTAATAAAATCCTTTTAACAGAAGATTAAATGGATCAAGACCATGTAGTTATTTGTAACTCTGTTTTGAAAAGGATTTAAAACCTAGCACTCATTATCCCCTATTTTAAAAGCAAGGAAGCAAATAAAGTGATTAAGCTGGCTACATTAAATGCTGAATGATGATACTGAATGACATGGCAAGCATGTAAAGATTCCACTGCAATGGCCATATGATCCATTTTTAAAGTGCATTCGTCCAGTTTTAAAGAAGGCTGAAATCAGAGAATCAAACAGTTCCCATACAGCAGTAACTGCAATGTCTGCATTATTTTTTTTTATCCTTAACTCTTGAGGAACAAGTCTGTGTAGTGACAAATGGCAACAGCTGCAAATATAAATTACACAACCAGAATTAAATTCTCTTCATACACAGTATTGTCCATCTAAAAAAACAACAAAAAAGAGCACACATACACACTGAAATTTAGGCTCTTGCATTTCTCTACAGCCAAAAAGAGAATACTAGATATCTGCAGCGTATAAATATAAATAAATAAAATTGTAGTAATGTTACGTAAGGCTAAATTGTGAATGAGATAGTGACAATTGTTCTAATCAAATGACATGTACACAACAAAAAATGATAACACAGCTTTTTCATTTTGGTATACAGTAGGCTGTTACAAAAACTAAATGCAGATGACCGAGGTCAAAAAGCCTGACCTTAAAAAGGAAAGAACCTTAGGCCTAATGGGTATTATAAGAGAGCTGCTAGCCCCTAGAAATTAAAATGTTCTTAGGCTCTGGCAAGCCAATGACCTAACTGTTGCTGTTCAATCTATAATTCCGGAAATTGTAAACACATGGCATTTAGAAATGAACAACCCCAATAAAAAAACTTCAACACTATTTTTTTTTTTTTTTTTTTAAATTTGAAATTATATTTATTCTGAATTTAAATATTGGAAATGAAGAGTAAGTGCTGTCAAACCTTGACTGAAATATTCAACCTCAAAACTTTTGAAAAATAACACCTCAGAAAAGATTGAACATAGAAGGGGGAAATGGTGTGTGAAGTCACAGGGATGAAAATTCAACTTATTTTTTTTAAATGCAATATACAGTACCTACTAAAAATAAAATTGGTCTGTAGAAGTTGGAAAAGGGGAAAATTAATCTAAATATTTATTTATTGTTTTTCACAATATCAGGTTCAAGTTTTAATTCTGTAAAAGGTAAGCTTCACAGCATATACAACTATAAACACAAATGTTCTCACGTTTGTGCATAAGTTTGATATTGTTTGTGAGGCTGCGAAACCCATTATACATGATACAGCCGTATATCCAATACAACTGTCCAAGCGTATTTTGGGGAGGGGGTGGGGGTCACCATGAAGAGGTGTACATTACCATTCTATATTCCTGTAGCTGCTACGCAAACTCCCCCCTTACTCCAAAGATAGAATTGCCTTGTCTCAAACTGACGGCTTGTCTGCGCAAGCCTTCTATGTTTCTGTACACAACACGTTATTACTAGGGCAGATTTGAAGTTCACTGTCTCGTTCACGCAGAAATTAACACAGAAATAAGAGAAATGGACATCAATGAGAATTTAATCGAAAGAATTTAAAGTCGAAAAATAATGTTCTTTATGATGCCAGTGTCAGTGGTTATAAAGACAATACAAAGAAAGACACCATATGGTAAGAAATAACAGAACAATTGGAAATTGATGGTATATATCTCTTTATTCAAAGTGACGAAGAGAGCCACACACGTTACGTATTTCTGTAAAATGACGCTTCTTTGTTTTAATAATGTTGACCAATAATAATAACATTCACACAGTAACTGAAGATTTTATTAAAACTGAATCAATAAAAAAGTACATTAAACTAATTCAGTAATTACAAAGAAATGTGTTGATGTATTTTTTGAATGATTTACATGTTAAACCAGACCACATAAACAATCATTATTAAATTTTTGTTTTATTTATTTTATTTCGTCTCTACAAAAGGAGCAAAAGCAGACCAGTATTTTCTTTTCATGGACTAACTACAGTTGCGTTTCCTTTATTTTTTTATGTACTCGTGCTGTATTCGTGTTGTTTGCTTCGCTCCCGGTGTGCATAACCCTTAAGTCTAGGTCAGTGGCATAGCCGTCAGCCATGTGTAAAAATCTTGATCCGTCACCAGCAAAACAAAATCTAGTGGTCTAGGTTAAGGTTTTTCATCACTCCCAAGGTTTTTCAGCAGGGGTCTCACTGGTATGAACACTTAGGGGTTGACATGTATGGTAGAGGGAGATTTCCCATTGTTAAAAAGGTCCTGCAAAAATTGCCAGGGGCAAGTGATGGGGTCCAGCCCGTGGTGCACAAGGCCGCGGTAGAAAGTAACCAGACCGAGGGCTTAAAGTGCAGAAAACATGCAAAAGTATGATAGATACTATAAGAGGGAATAGTTTTCCCTGAAGGAAGAGAAGTAGAAACATTCGTCTTCTCACAAAACAACTGTGGTGGTCAGCGCAGGCTCCTTCTCAAGCAAAGCTGAAGAGCAAAGTGCTGATCCCTTCTGCTTGCAGAACTTTATCCCGTCGGCAGCTTTGATATAGGTGCTCAGGTAAATTTGGGCGACACAAAGGAATATCCCAATCGATAATGGAACAGCTTTTCATATTTGAAAGGGAACCAGATCTTGAATCTAAATAAATAAGATGTAATCATCATCATATGCATTCAATTCACTTGGAGAAAGGGAAGTTATGTCAGGATATTAGAGGTGGGCTTTATTAAACCACTTAGAAACATTATTACATATGATAATACAGTGAAATAAGGTATCAAGATAGGCCATTGTTTTTATCATTCAAATAATATACCCTAATGTGTTTATAAGGAAATGTTTTGTATGCATCCCTCACAAAATAGACATGGGAAGGAGAAACTTACTTGAGTTGCCTGAACCCGTTGTCTTGTTCGTTTGCAACACAGATGTTTGGTATACTACTAGCTAAGACATTATCGAGTGCAGGGGTGTCAAACTCCAGTCCTCACGGGCCGCAGGGTCTTCTGGTTTTCATTCCAACTTAAGCTCTCAATTAACATAATTGATTTATTTATTTGTTCAATTTGAGATTTAATATTTTAAGGTCTTTTACAGGTAAAGTAAAGTAGTAGATAAAACGTTCTTCATTAATGGTGAGGCAATACCAACAGTGTCTGAGAAGCCAGTGAAGAGCCTTGGAAGATGGTACGACGGGGATCTAAAGGACACAGTTCGTGTGGGAGAAGTTAGACAACAAGCTGTGGAAGGGTTGAAGAGCATAGACAGCAGCGCTTTACCAGGCAAATTAAAACTCTGGTGCTTTCAGTTTGGCCTACTGCCAAGGTTGCTGTGGCCACTGACTGTGTACGAGGTTTCTTTGACAACAGTAGAGAAGCTGGAAGCTTTAATCAGTTCACACATCAGGAAATGGTTGGGAGTTCCACGCTGCCTCAGCAGAGTGGGACTTTATGGTAAAGGAATACTGCAGCTACCTGTCTCCGCTCTAACCGAGGAGTTTAAGTGCGCCAAGGTCCGACTGGAAATGACATTAGTAGAGTCACGCGACAAATGCGTAAGGGAGGCAGCACCTGTGTTGAAAACTGGAAGAAAGTGGGTGGCAAAGGAAGCTGTGGAGGATGCAAAGGCTGCCCTTCAATTGGTGATATCATGGGGCAAGTTCAGCATGGAAGAGGGGTCTTGGTCTCAGTTCAGCTCCTCCTACATGGCACAAGGCAGCCCCAGCGCAACGGAGGAAGCTTGTAGTCAACGAGGTGCAAAAGCAGGAGGAGAGGATAAGGTGTATAAAGGCCATTTCCCAGGGCAAGCAGGAGAATGGATGAGATGGGAGAGTGTGGAACAACGCAAGATTGGCTGGCAAGACCTATGGTCAATGGAACAGAGCAGGATCAGTTTCCTTATAAGGTCAACATATGATGTTCTCCCATCACCACAGAACCTAAACCTCTGGGTAGGAGAGGATCCCTCATGTCCTTTGTGTTCATCACCTGCAACATTAAGGCACATTTTGACAGGATGTAAGGTGGCTCTTAGCCAAGGGCGGTTTACTTGGCCATGACCAGGTGCTGCGATGTTTGGCCTTAGCATTGGAAGACAAGCGTAACATGACCAATAAGTTGCCACCTGTTCCATCAAAACATTACCACACAAAAGACAACATTCCTCCGCCCAGGAGAGCAACCACCAAGAAAAGGTGTTAAAACCAATCCTGCCCAGGACAACTGGAAGCTGCTAGAGACTGGAAAATGCTGGCAGATGTTGGTCAACGGCTTATTTTTCCACCTGAGATTGCCACCACAAACCTTCGACCAGATATTGTCTTGTGGTCTGGATCAGCACGCCTTGTTCACCTGGTAGAGTTAACAGTGCCATGGGAGGATGCTGTAGATGAGGCGTATGAGAGGAAGAAACTGCGGTATGCTCAACTAGCCACTGAAGCGGAACAGCGAGGATGGAGAGTCTGGGTTTACCCAGTGGAAGTGGGATGTCGAGGATTTGTGGCACACTCTACAACCCGGTTTCTCAGAGATGTCGGATTCAATGGCCAAGAGTTGCGTCGCACAGTGAAGAACTTATCTGAAGCAGCAGAGAGGAGCAGCAACTGGCTGTGGTTGAGACGGAAAGATTCTGGCTGGGGATCTCAAGCACAATAGAAAGAAAGAAAGGCTGATGTACAGGTAAGTAAGCTGGGCTGAGTTGAGTGGGGGACGGAGGGGGTGATGCTGGGGCGCCAGAATCACCGTCGAGCCCTCTTGAGGTGTCGTGGGCTGGTCGGCGAAACACCGAGGATGGAAGGTGCCCACTTGAAGACCCCAGAGATGTACCCTACTTAGCTCAATCCAGGCGGTTGTCATGCTGATGCGCTGGGGAGACCGCACTATGGTTGATCCCGGAGCCAGCATCGCAGCCGTTGTGTGTGCTGATGCGCTAGGGAGGCAAAATAAGCTGATCCCTGGAGCCAGCATTACACTTCAGCCATCAACACCAGACAGAAGGATATCTACATCATATGGAAGGAAGCGCAAATGGATGGAGACACATATGGATCACATTAGTTTACTGTGAAGCTACGTCTTAGTTGGTGCTTATCTTGGCGAGAGCCAAGTTCAAATCAGCATGAAGTTTTAACATCTACTCTCATGTAATGGAAATCATTACAGTTGATGGTTTTAAAAATGCACTTGATTCAAGGTACACTACCTATGAAACATTTTGAGGCCTGAAGAGAAGTGTTAAACATGTACAGTTAATCAAATAATTAGACCAATTAAGCGCTGAGAGCTCAGGTGGAACAAAAGCCAGAAGACACTGCAGCCCTCCAGGAACTGAGTTTGACACCCCTGATCTAGTGCATTACATTTTGTGACTATAGTAGCTCTGTCCTTGTTAAGGAAAAGAGCATCTTTCAGGCTATCCAGATCCAAAATCCCTGCAGGTTATAAAACATTGGTATCCAACAGTATACGCCAGCTTGTTGGCACTTCATGGCAAAACAATGCTGTGCCAAGCACTACCCATTATCAGCTTGAGAAGTGCAAGCCCCAAAAAGGATTCAAAAGAACCATATCACTTCTAGAACAGCTAGAGAGGCATATTCTCTGCAGTGTATATAGAGGCATCCGTATGTTTGCCAAGTTGTTAGCACTGTGTATGGGCGTGTACTCTCATTACACAACCCCCACTCCAAGTAGGGACCCTGTGTTGACTCTTGTGTAGTAATGAAGTCTTTCTCTTATAATGGTTATTAAATACAAATCTCAGAAAAAAAGGTACATCCTTTTAATTAGAATAATCAGGGGGAAATTAATCTAGATATAAAACCCGAAGAGTCAGGTATCCATATGTTAAGTGCCATTTGGTGCAGCCATTTAGCAGGTACATGTGCTGCATACTGTATCTGTCAACAGAACAGCAGCTTCACAATAACAATAGTGATGTTGCATTTCTTGATGCTCAGTGCCACTGCTAAACCACAACTAGTACCAATTGATTAATACTCCATTGATTCTGAATAAATTCATCATTTATTTTATGCATTAAAAAGTGGTGGAAGCTAAACAAAAATGGTACAAATCTCAACTGTCGTGCACTTGCATTTGCTATTTAGGTCCCAAATATGCAGTTTTGAAATGAACACGTTATAAAAATAAAAAAAAATGTAAATTTTAAAACATGACATCTAGTACTAGACTATGTTAAAGAAAGTGCTTGGGTCTTGCCTTCAAGGAAATCTATTACACACACTTGTTAGGTTATTTCACCTCAGAATTGTCTTCTGGGTCACAGCATATTAATGGCTCCAAATTATGTCACTCAATAGGGGAAGCAGCTGGATTGGATACTAAAAAGAAAGCCCTGAAGGGGTGTAGACAATTTCACTCTCCAGGTCAAATGACCAGGACAGATCAAGATTGTCATACTTCTTTAACTTAGTCAGGTACCAGATACCATGATTTTAAAAACTACACATTTAAGGCCTACATTGTGACTAGCTAATTATGTAATTTTTTTGTAAGCTGCAATCCCTTTAAAAGACTATTTTGATCAGCAAACCACCCACCAGTTGCTTTGACATCAGTGGCTGTACAGTGGCACCCAGATTCCATAAATGCTTGCAGAGCCAAATTAACAAAGTTTCCAAAACTTCTCCAGTCATGTCAGTTGCTGGGAAGTCTCCATTGATTTGAATTTGAAAGACAAGTATTTTAAAAGTGGCACTGCACAGATAGAAAATTATTAGTTAAAGCATATTTTTCCTACTTTCTGTAAAAAAACAAAAACAAAAACAAAAAAAAACAGTTCTCTCCCAGTCGACTACCGAGGAAAAAAAAAAAAAAAAAAAAAAAGTATTTAGATTAGGGCTGCCACTCGATTAAAATGTGATTGGTTAATGTATGGGCATTAGTTGATTAACCAGTAGATTAAAATAAATAAATAAATTAATAAAATAAAGGTAGATTAATCCGTGCACAATCTTATAGTGGCAGAAAAAAAAGCCTGATGGGAATTTTGTCTTTTTAAAACCATTTTTATTTTAGTAAATGTGTTATCTTTCCATCCTATTACTCTAATAAAACACATTTAGGCACCTGATAACTCAGTCACACAATCCCCAAGGGCCACAACACAGCTTTGGTTACAATGCACCTGAGTAACTTTACAGACACGTATGGCATCATTCAAATCAACGCAGATAAACATTCCAGTTCCAAATACGTATATACATCCATAGCACACTATCAGCAATCCTTGTACAAAACAATTATGATTTTTACACAACTTGAACCCCTTTCTATACGAGTTAAAACCACAGTGTCCTACCACTTACAGAGAGAGAGCATGCACTTCAAATCAGCACTTTCCTAAATAGCAGCACACATTTCTCTTTACCCAGAATGCACGATTAAATTGTGTAAAAAAAACCAAAACTATATATCTGTGATCAATAGTTGATTAATCAGTCCAATTAATCGGAACAGCCCTAATTTAGATGTAAATATTGAATACAGATGGAGCCAGGTAGGAAAGCACCACCTTCATATTTAATCTCGATAACCTGTTCACATGGTGGCTTTTTATTCTTCGTTGTTACAGCACAAGTAGAACCTAGCTGGGAAAGCACCAGTTTCCTGTAAACATTTTATGAGATTTATGATTAGTGATGCTTCCAAACCAACTTGTACCCAAGTAGGTTTTCCGAGTGAGTATTATTTTTGTGCCAACAAACATTAAGATTATATAAAATTACTCCAGTAAAAAAAAAAAAGAGGGGTTGTCAAAAACTATTTTCTGCACTCAAAAAATGTCATTAGGCCACATTACATGAGTGTTTGACTTTTTGAGACATCTGTTTCTCATGAAATAAATGTAGACATGGTGCCTTTTTGTGTTTACATGTAAAACCTCTCATTTCTCTTTGGAACGCCTACTCTTCCCCGAACGCTATGCAAATGAAGGAGAGGGGGAGGACGGGGTCAGATTTAAATTAGCCATGCTGGCGGCCCACTTAGACTCTCGTGCTGTTAACCATGAAAGTCCCCAAAATACTGGTTTACATGATCAGAGAACAGTTTCACGAGAGAGAATCCACGTGTCATCGTGTGTGACGTAAATGGTTATTAACGATCTCATTGCTGATGGATAGTGCCTGCTTTTTTAATACTATGTTTTAGTGTTGTCGTCCACACTGCTTTTCACACATCATCTTTGTGTGTGTGTGTGTGGTAGATCTTTATTAATAATAAACTGGGCCAAATCCAAATAGTAGTCGAACAGGGGTTTGGGCTATTGCAAGGGAGGTGGCGGACACTACTGAAGCGTACTGAAGTGAACCACGAGCTTGTTCGCCAAATTACAGCCTGCAGTATCCTGCACAATCTGTGCCAGGACCGTAAGTAGGTGATCAGGCAAGCAGGGGAACAGCTACCTCAGTCGCCAGCAAGAACTGCACAACAGCAATATGAAGAGGATCCTGCTTTTAGAGATGCATGGCTATCTAGTTTTGAAACCCGACTTTGTATCTCTTTATACCAAATACAGTATCCTCATTTTCGCTGTACTTGTATGACTGCTTCTGCTTAATAAAGAATTGGAATATTGAGTATTATTTCAATTCCCAAGAAATAAGTTGCCAAAATTTGGGTTAAACAATGTTTGTGTTGTGCATTGTATCAAGCTGCCTCATCATATCCTCTTCCCTTATGGATATTAACACCTGACTCTCTTCATCGCTCCAACGGACGTAAGTGGAGGATGGACACGGGTTTTGCTCAGACATAAGTAACTAGGAGAAACTGCATTGGAGTATAGTTATACACATTTAAACATAAGTACTTAGTAGTACTTTACAATAGATGTTTTGACAGTTGTTTTTTGCAAGTGTATTCCAAAGTACTGGACAAGAGTATTTGCAAGTGTATTCCAAAGTACTGGACAGTAGCTGTAACCACCTGAATTCACAAGCTCACGATGCAGTTTATCAAACATTTTTAGTAATAGTTTTACACAGAAACTTGGTAAATACAATCTGTATGATACTTTAACACATTTAGATTAGTGTATGATTAACATTATGCAAAGTTCTACTAGGGAAGACAGAGAAAAAAGTGGGGTTATCACAACATCATCAATATAAAGGAAATACTGCAAACAAAACATTAATTTCTCTGCTGCCATCTTTGGACCATGGTAACTTACGTATTCCAATGTGACACTTATAGCAGTTTTAGGAAAGGCCTTGAACGAGCCAATTAACATTTTCATGAGAAACCCGTGGTTACATGTGTAAGTGGGCCTTGATTTCACAATCATTTCCTGCAATCTCACAAGAAATTGAGACTTTCACCTTAAAATACTGAGACCAGTTTTTGGGACATTTTCACAAGCTCTCCCTGCCAAGTTTCACGCGCATTGTCCATTCACATGAAACAAACCAACATGTAAACTGGCCTATTGTTATTAATGAACACCATGTGTACATAGTTTTATAAGCAAGCTAACAAGAACCACTGCTAAAAACCCACAAAAACACCCCCCCTCAACATTAAAAGGTCTAGTGGTCTAATAGTCCAAACTGATGCACACCCTGGGAATACAATTAGGGAACTATTTGTAGAATTTCCTATTGCTTCTTGAGGGAAATAGTGGCTAGAATTGAACATTCCTGCCTAATAATATGCATAGTAATCACCTTCAATCATACCATGCACAGAGTTAATGGGAACTCCAGAAGAAATACTGTTGACTGACAGGACGTATATGCAGATTTTACTGTCAAAACCCTCACTGTGCTCACAAATAAATGTGTTGCAGCATTTAGCTCCTGGCAAGCAGGCATTAATTGAGCCGAGACAACTAACAGTACACATGCTGATTCTTGATTGTTTACTGCCCATATCATCAATACCTCTTAATTGAACAGAGCATTAGCACAGCATCCAGATGAACTAAGATGAAATGTTATCTGCAATTGAAATGCTAAACCTACGACATATGAACCATGCCTGTGCTACACTGCAGCTATTCTGCAGGTAAAATGCCTAAATCTACAGTGTGTGTATATATATATATATATATATATATATATATATATATATATATATATATATATATATATATATATATATATATATATATATATATATATATATATCACACACAGTACTGTGCAAAAGTTTTAGGCAGGTGTGAAAAATGCTGTAAAGTAAGAATGCTTTCAAAACAGACATGTTAATAGATTATATTTATCAATTAACTAAATGCAAAGTGAGTGAACAGAAGAAAAATCTAAATCAAATCCATATTTGGTGTGACAACCCTTTGCCTTCAAAACAGCATCAATTCTTCTAGGTACACTTGCACACAGTTTTTGAAGGAACTCGGCAGGTAGGTTGGCCCAAACATCTTGGAGAACTAACCACAGTTCTTCTGTGGATTTAGGCAGCCTCAGTTGCTACTCTCCCTTCATGTAATCCCAGACAGACTCGATGATGTTGAGATCAGGGCTCTGAGGGGGCCATATCATCACTTCCAGGACTCCTTGTTCTTCTTTACGCTGAAGATAGCTCTTAATGACTTTCGCTGTATGTTTGGGGTCGTTGTCATGCTGCAGAATAAATTTGGGGCCAATCAGATGCCTCCCTGATGGTATTACATGATGGATAAGTATCTGCCTGTACTTCTCAGCATTGAGGAGACCATTAATTCTGACCAAATCCCCAACTCCATTTGCAGAAATGCAGCCCCAAACTTGCAAGGAACCTCCACCATGCTTCACTGTTGCCTGCAGACACTCATTTGTGTACCGCTCTCAGCTCTTTGGCTTAACAAACTGCCTTCTGCTACAGCCAAATATTTCAAATTTTGACTCATCAGTCCAGAGCACCTGCTGCCATTTTTTGCACCCCAGTTCCTGTGTTTTCGTGCATAGTTGAGTCGCTTGGCCTTGTTTCCACGCCGGAGGTATGGCTTTTTTGGCCGAAGTCTTCCATGAAGGCCACTTCTGACCAGACTTCTCGGACAGTAGATGGGTGTACCAGGGTCCCACTGTTCTCTGCCAGTTCTGAGCTGATGGCACTGCTGGACATCTTCCGATTGCGAAGGGAAGTAAGCATGATGTGTCTTTCATCTGCTGCAGTAAGTTTCCTTGGCTGACCACTGCGTCTACGGTCCTCAACGTTGCCCGTTTCTTTGTGCTTCTTCAAAGAGCTTGGACAGCACATCTGGAAACCCCTGTCTGCCTTGAAATTTCTGCCTGGGAGAGACCTTGCTGATGCAGTATAACTACCTTGTGTCTTGTTGCTGTGCTCAGTCTTGCCATGGTGTATGACTTTTGACAGTAAACTGTCTTCAGCAACCTCACCTTGTTAGCTGAGTTTGGCTGTTCCTCACCCAGTTTTATTCCTCCTACACAGCTGTTTCTGTTTCAGTTAATGATTGTGTTTCAACCTACATATTGAATTGATGATCATTAGCACCTGTTTGGTATAATTGTTTAATCATACACCTGACTATATGCCTACAAAATCCCTGACTTTGTGCAAGTGTACCTAGAAGAATTGATGGTGTTTTGAAGGCAAAGGGTGGTCACATCAAATATGGATTTGATTTAGATTTTCCTTCTGTTCACTCACTTTGCATTTAGTTAATTGATAAATATAATCTATTGACATGTCTATTTTTGAAAGCATTCTTACTTTACAGCATTTTTTCACACCTGCCTAAAACTTTTGCACAGTACTGTATATATATATATAAAAAAAAAATCTGAGCTGTCCCTGTCTTGACATCTTAATCCACATCCAAGCCAACTCTTTGGATCAAAATGATTTACAATAAGGAGATAAAACTAAATCACGTCCTCATCGGTCAGTAGCAACCAAGAGTGATGGGTTTTTAAAAATTCTAAAGCCTCACAAGATTGATGAACTGAATACCTACCTCAACAGCCTTTATAAAGCCAAAAAAGAGAATTGTGTGTATAAACAGACATCCAAACAATAAAAGGAAGTTGACACTAAATTAATACTTTATCCACAGCTAGCTGCACTTCTAGGATTAATACAGTGTCAGAGAGAGAGAGAGAGAGAGAGAGAGAGAGAGAGAGAGAGAGAGAGAGAGAGAGAGAGATGGACTGAAGAGGAGGGCTATAGTGGAAAATTGACACGAGGCAAGACTATTGTTACCGACGGGGCTATAATGCCCGAAGCCGCAGGAGGCAACAATAGTCTTCCCGAAGGGCATTTAATTTTACACTATTAGCTGTGTCTGCAGTACATAGTCATACGAGTCAGTCAAAATAATGAGGCATGGTTGGATAGTAAATACATACCATAAAAATGTGCATATATGAACAGTTTATAGACCGCCAAATCTGCTAACCAACTCAGGGGTGTGCAATTCGTATCGCCCGACGCCCGGACAACAAGATTTGTGCGAAGGACAAGAAGTTTTGCTGTTATATTTTGCCCGTCGGACAAGTTTTTATTTATTTATTTTTTCTATGTTTGTTCTGTTGCTAGAAAAGCACTTTGGGTATATTTCAGGGAACCATGCAAGTTTCTGAAAACTGAATTGCGGAAGTCTAGTGGTACCTACACAAATATTTAAAAAGGCGTTTATGTCTCACCCCTATCACTTCTGATTGGCTAGCTGAGAAAGAAGTTGACCTTTTATTGCTTACAAAGAAACCTAGAAATGGGTGGTTGAGCGCCTCTGACAAGGCAGACCATTTTTTTTTAACTTAAGGTATTACATTGTTTATAAATTTCACCTGACATTTAAATGCTCTTATCTGCTATTCTGTAATGTGATATTTTATAATGCAATACTTTGTACTGTGATATTTTGTAACAACTGTAAGTCGCCCTGGATAAGTGTGTCTGCTAAGAAATAATAAAATTATAGAACCTGACATTTAAATGCAGCAATTAAGTTTCCAAAAAAAACCAAACAAAAAAAACCAAACAACATTACACCAGTCGCTACTGTATTAGCAGATTAGAAAAAATCGTTGTGTAATTTATAACACTTTCGTGGTCAAGCAACTTGTTGGGATGTTTAAAAAAAAACAAAGCAAAAAAAACAACACATTTACTATTTAGAAGCATTTCAAGACAAACTTTCCTTGGCAAAAAATGTAATTTTTTTTTTCTTTTGATTTTAGTGTTGCTAACCTAGCTATTTACCATATTGACATTTTTTTTTTAGATTTAAAACGCTATATAATTTTTTTTTTTTTACTAGATTTTACAGAAGCGATATTAGTTATTGGACACGCACAATCCATAGGTTTGTGAAACTATTAAAACATGAAGATTGACACATGTTTATACTGATAGAAATAATGGTTATATATGAGATTTGTATAATGTTTTATTATTTAAAATAAAACTGTAAATCTCATGTATTTATTTTTCAGTGAGAGTAGTGCAGGGAAAGAATGTTGCCCCCCCCCCAAAAACAAAAAATTCCATCAAGGTATGAAACCAGGAACACCCTGGTTTCATACCCTTAAAAAAAGTATATAAACAAAACACATATATTGTGTCTTTGCAGAATGTAATCAGCCTACTGTAAATATTGCATGCATTTTGGTAGAAAAACAGTACAAAATGCAGAGAAACTTGACAGGTTGTACACAAATTCTTAAAATAAAATGATCCACATTTAGTGGTAATAAATGTAATTTATTACTTAATGTCCATTGATATAGATACAGTATATTACAATGACACACATTTTCATTAGGTTAGATTGTGAACGCTCACTATGCTACGAGTAAAACAAATAAACTAATAATAATAATAATAATAATAATAATAAGAATAATAATAATAATAATAATAAAGCATTCTACAACCATTACATTTTAAAGTAAGTTCCTAATTATTGATAACTGTAGCTCTGACATTTTCATTTAACAGTCTTTTGTTACTAACTATCTTAAAATAATGCTGCTGCTGCAGAGGTGCAGAGTGAGGGCATGATCCTATCATTTCATTATAATTATCTCTTACTGTTTGATGAAAATATGTATAAAGTGACACGATAATATAGACAACAACCTCCCATGTACATTATTAATAAATAATGTGATAAAATGATCACATTATGTCACGTTCTCGTATGCATTCCTGTGAAGTCTCTCGATTTTGTCGTGACACTCCCGCGTAAGATCTTCTGCCTCCGGATTATTTAGATCACCAATCTTAACATAGACTTTGACTATTTATTTATTATTATTTTCCCAATCCGACCTGAGAAAGACTACTTTATGATGCTGATGTGGGCCATATCAGATTATAATAGGCTACAAGTTAAGAATAAAGTATTATTTACTGCATATGTAAGAATTATTATATTCATTTCAAACCTGAAAGTGACACAAAAAAACCCTATCATGTGCTACTCTACCATCAACAGACTACAACAAACCACGGAAGAGAGAGAAGTGTGTGCAATGTAAACAAGCTTTTTTTTTTAATTTATTTTTTTTACATTGTGAAGCCAATATAAATATACATTTCTGACCTGTTTGATCGAATGTGAATGAAACTTTCTGGACATGTATAGAAAGTTTAGCTGCCCTCAACATTGCCTTATGTCATTGCAACCCACCTTTAATGGCTCTAAATTTTGGTACAGTGTGTGGGTGTTAAAAGCGACTAGAGACTACATGGTAGGAATTACAGATCAGACCAGCTTAAAGTGTCAAAAGATGTGGCATGCTTTTTCTGGAGAAACTCTAATTTGAACCATGTAAATAGATGTTTTAACATTCAATCATAGCTTGGGGCCATGGGGAATGGTAAATTGAGTTACAGGGCAAACAGTACCCACACATAGTTAGAATGCTCATTCTAACCTCATTAACACTGTCCTTGGGACAACAAACATTTTGCATGTTCTAATGAGGTTCCCATTATAACAAGGACAATTTGAATAGGATTTAATGAAAATGGGAGCAAAGGTATAGTCAGCAGTGAATCCTTTAGCGATGCGGGCAACATTTTATAGTTCATTAGCAATTCCTAAAGATGTTTTTAAGGAAGATTTGTCCTATGCAGAAAAAAAGGCAGGGAGTTCCTTGGAGAATAAAATCTACATTGAGAAATGCAAAACGTCATTATGAAATGCCATCACTGTGTTCCTAATCAAATGGAGTGCTATAGGACTCCAATATTGATCAGAAGCTGTAAAATACGCAATTAACCAGCCACATTTTCTGGTCTAACCTGACAACTTGGTGAACCAAAGATGTATTATCTTGCAGAAATTATTGATAAAATCAATATATCAATTTCTAGCCATTTGCTTTTACAGCACTCCTGTCTTTTGAAAATTGCAAGACTCGCATGTAGAAGACAATTATCATAGCACTCTGCCATATTCCCAAAAAGCCTGAACATTGAACCTTGGAGAGGCAAAGAGAAAAAAACTGCAGCATTTTAAGTTGGGATGAATTTGAGGGTAAACCTTCAAAATGGTACGTCCACGTTTTCAAGCAAATGCTTTGTTTGTCAGTCAGTCTTCTATTCTCCGTCTAACACCTTTGGCACACAATAGGCCTGAACCAATCAGGCTGCTGGCATGTAATGCCTTTTGCATATGGGTAGTTGGTTTGGTGCTCTAGATGCCCATCGGTTCTAGGGGCAAAATCCCATCACACTGTTTAACCTATGTACTTAGATATCTATAGCAGAGAGAGACTACTATAGCATGAGACACTACTGACCCTTCTAGCAAAACAACAATCATTTTGGTGTAAAACTAGCTAGTCAGGACAGCCGGATATACATATTTAACTGCCAAAAACTTGTTTTATAGGGATTACAAAAATAATTTGCAAATGGACACCATTTAGGAGCTAAGCCGTGGTCTTGTATAGTCTACAAAACTGAAATTAGACTATTGACAATTTTTGGAAGACAGATTTGTGCGACATGTGTGGAGAGTCAAATAAAGTGGATGAATAAAGAACAAATATTATTAATTATTATTATTATTATTATTATTATTATTATTATTATTATTATTATTATTATACTCAAGCAAATGGTATGCAAAAATGTTTTTTTAAAACCTCACCATGGGAAAGGCTGAATATAAGAAGAAGGGAAATGCATGCAATTCCCCCTACCTGCATTAATCCAAATCCTTTGAAAGAAAAGGAAACAAATCCTAAGAGCTGGCAGCAGTCATTTGTGTTCTCGTTACAGCATGCGTACTGAAGCATGCATTAATTAGCAGTAATGCAATTCACAATGCCACATCTCATTACCATCTCTGTTGCTATCGCCCCCCAGAAGAGTGCCAGTGCAGTAGTGGAATCATATATAAACATACAATACCAGCAGAATAAGGGGAATTGTAAACTTCACCTTAAGGGGTTCAAGGCAGATTCTAATGGAAACCTATAGATGATGCAGTTCTAAATGCCTGGTGGAGGGTGGCCCCAGGCAAGTTACTGACAGTCCTTGAGAAATACAACAATTCAATTCCAGAGAGAATGTTGGGAACACACTTCATGGCCAAGGTTATACTGGTTTATCTGACCTAAAATAAATAAATAAATAAATAAATAAATAAATAAACAAACTGTACAAATGTTGTCACTGCCCAACACCAAAGGCTATACAAAAAACATGGATGCACAACCCTATGTGCATAAACACTCAATGTCTTTAGCTGTTTGAAAATTCTCTTTACTGCACAGCACTGAAAATAAAAAGAATAGTTCAAGACGCAATTGCTTGGGTCTGACAAGCACAATTCTATATGGCTAATAGTTTACATAACTTCAGATTCAATATACTACTGATGATTTAAGGGCGGTGGCACAGGTTTGTATAACTGTGTATTGGTCTAGCTCTTCTTCAGGGACCATTAATTCCTTCTAATATGGAGGTTGTTTTTGTTGAGGCCATTGAAAATTAGAACTCTGCACAAGAGAAAATGTTCATATGGAAAATATTAAGACAGATCACAAAACCTTAGAAAGCATATTCAGCATTGACAGTCCCTTTACTTTCCTCTTTTATCAGGGGACATATCAAATAGCCCATTTTATAACCCGCTGTAAATCTTAATAAATATTGATATTTAAAAATTAGAAGACACCACCTTCAAAAGAAAAAGCCATCAGCAAGCTCAGAGCAACACTTCCTTAAATACTATTTAAATGCACCATTTAGTTCCCATGAGACTGCAGAATAACAGTGCAGTATTATGAATGCCCTGTGAAAATCGCGATTTTACGGGCTGCGCGGAAATAGTGAAATTAGCCCGATACCGCGATTTTTACAATATTCTTAAGAAATAAAAATAATTTCATAATTATTTGTATTCGTACAAAAAATAAAAATAAAAATCACATTAACGAAACTGTACAGCTCTGCTGTGTGCCTGCGTGTAATATTCGCCATGGACACAGTGCTGTGCAGTGATTATGTCATGTCACTATGCAATCTAAGCGGGATGTCTCTAAAAAGGCTACAAATGTGTCTGCAGCAGATCACGTAAAGCAGTATCCAGCAGGAGTTTTACACAGCGATGGAGGTAAGCTCTTGTTCTGTATGTCCTGCAACGTTACTGTAGATCACTACCGAAACTCGTCTGTTGACAGGCATTTAGATTCACCGAAAAGAGAAAGGCGGAAATCAAGAGCAGTACTGCGACTGCTTTACTTGCAAAAACACAAAAAAGTGACTTCTATGTTCCCAAAGCTCACTTATTAAATTTTGACCTGACAGGAGGCGTTTGTTTGCGCAAATATCCCTTTTGAAAAATTGGTCAACCAAAAGTTAAAGAAATTCTTCAGACAGAGTAGCAAATGGTGGAGTGATTCCTTCATCAGCCCAGCTGAGACATGAATACTTATCTAAAGTTGCCGAGTATCACAAGCAGGAGATTATGGAATTGGTAAAACAGTCCGGTTGCTTGTCAGTGGTCACTGACAATTCGACTGATGACCAAGATCAGTATAGGTTACACATTTTATTTGTTTTGCAAGACCTAAAATGGTGAACATGCACTTGACGTACTAGAAATGAAAGCTGTCCTTGCAGATACACCTTTACCTACAGGGTGTTAATTAGAACACCGTTTCACAAGCGTTTGTGAAGTGCTTGAGTAACTTTGATGTTAATTTTGATGTCAGTGCATTAATCTGCATATTTGCAGTTTTAAATTTATATATTTTATAAAAAACATTTTTATAACATTTTATATTTCCGTGCACATTCCGCGAAATACAATACTTTACCCATTACAATGCTGTGAATTGGGCCTTACAGTATAATAGAATGGGGTTCTCTACGGTCCGTCACACCAGTAAATCTGTTATCTTTTACATCACCACCCTGCCAATATACTTCAGCCCAAATCTCCACAGAGCATCCATTCCTTGGAACTCAACAGGGACACGGCTGCTTTAAGTAATCTCAGTTTATTTTATTTTCTAGCTAGTTCTGATCTGTGAAAGTAAGAATGCAACACAAAATAAACAAAGTTACTTGCTAAAATTAGACAGTGTAACACTGGAACTGGTATTGTCTGTACATTATCCTTGAGTACAGTAGTAACATCCATGTGATCCTTGTGACACATGGTCAGGCATCATACTGCTGGGATATAGTATTCTGGGTCTGCTGCAGGAAGGGCACTGCTACAGTCAGTAGGGCATAAATGGGCTGTCATGTTGCCTTCAACAAGGGGTATTTAGATACCACACATCATGATGCCAGTCGTTGGTCCAGAATAACATTGCCTGACCAAGTCTAGATTGTCTGTACTATATCCCCATCAGAGGATTAAACACAATATCTTATTGATGTAAACAGGAACCGGGATAAAAACAGTGTCACAGTGTATTGCTTAAGGAGTTAATCATCCCAGTAAGATTTCCAGGTTTATATTTGCACACTTGTTTCACACATTAATATTGCTAAAAATCCTTTAAACTTTATACCTCATTAAACAAGCACTTCCTATTTTAAGCATGTATTTCTATACAGGACTACAAACCCATGCAGAACATTTGCAAATGTAATCTGTTTCAGCAGTAGTAACTGTCAGCATTTCATTCCAAATGCATCAATCTTCTATTAATGTTTTATTCTTTACAGGCTTTATAAAAAAGTTAACAAAAACATATTGTGATGGTGCAAAAAAACACTGGTTTTTAAGTTACACATTTACAGTTCATGCCGAATGCATTTATTATTTTTTTAATACCCCGAAAAGAAAGTAAAACTGCAATGGCAAGACCCATTTTTATATGATGGTACTGTGGCAAAATGCATATGTTTTATTTTACTAAAATATTATAATAAAAAATTGCCACATTATCTAAATTGGGCAAACTACAGAGTTCCATCGTGTCTTCCCATTTTATTTTCTACAGTACCTTGGGATGTGTCTAACAGACTTATCTATCAACACTGTCTTGGGTTCATTCTTTGCAGGATGCTAAACATACTCTACTCTACCTGGTCTACAACCAACAAAATACATTTCTTACACACTCTAAAACAGGAAGTTGTATTCTATTACTAGAACAGTTTATCCACTTAACTTGATAGCATTTGCTTCAGTTACCTTCGAGTCATAAAGTAGTTAATATTAGATATGTTGAATACTTATCAATTTCCATATAAATAAGTCAATCTGTGTGGATGAACACTGCAGCTCTTTGGCTCTGAAGTCCCAATGAAAGAAGATGGTACTTTGCTTGAAGTATGCATTGTTGTGTCGGCTCGCAAAAAACAAATAGTTCTTTTCAAATGGAGATCAGCTTGTTGATCTCCAAGTCTTGCAACATTAACATTGTTGTTGGCAGTTTTCCAACTGGAAATAGTTCCATTGATCATACGTAACTCAGCTCAGATAATGCTTTGCAATTGAAAAGTTATGTAGTTTGTAGAAGTGTTCTCGTTGTAATTCTTCTGTACGGCTAGTACATGACCTTAGGTCCAGCTGCTGGCTATGCTTCAGTTTACTGTTTCAGTCTCTCGTACGACAAAGAGCTACAGCTCTCTTCAAAGCTGATTTTAGCCACTCTTCAGAACTTTCGTTCTACCTTGCCTTCCGTGAATTCGAGCCCTTATGCTCCCATGATTCAGAAACTTTCTTCAGAGCAGTTTAGCTTCCCATTTCGTTCCTCCGAACTCCAAGTCACTTCTAGTGGGTGGAGCTCACTTCTTTCTCTTGCCTGGAGCGCTGTTCCTTCTGTGGGGCACACTTCTAGTGTTGGGAGCTCATGGGAAGTTCTCTCATGGGGCAAACTCAAGCTCTCTCTCATGGGCAAACTCCAGCGTTTCTGAAAGTCGCGCGGCTGGTTTTGTTGTCCTGACTTCCACCCTGTGATTGGTTAGTTTGGTTAGCTTGGTTATTTTGGGCTGTGGGGTGTTTCTCATTGGTTGTTCTCGTTCAAAGACAGCCCATTGATCTCAATTGGTCCGTGGCATCGCCCCCTGTCGGCTGGATTTATGAGATGGACTGGTTCCTGTCTTAGGTGTCAAACCACCCAGTACTGTCTGGCTTGCGGTGCCGAAATTATCATTCAGCGATCGTGAAGATAAGCCATTTGTTCAGCAGTTAGTTTATGACTCTTTTTAAGAGCATTCTTTGTCAGTGGGGGAGTTTGTGACCAGAAACCAAGAAGACACAGAGAATGGTTTAAGATTCCCCTCTGTATATTTCAATTCTGTTTCTTTCATACACAGAATGATATTATGACCCCCTCTGATGCTACAACCTCATCATCTTTAATACTAGCATCACAAGGGTATCCATGTATTACAAAAATAGATGGGCCTCTTCAGTGAGTTACAGGAAAACAATTCCATCTTGGGTTTCTGTGACAGTTTATAAATAACTCTACCTTCGGTCTCGTAATTTATGATGTCACAGAAACCGTGGATCAAATTATTTTCCTGTAACTCACTGAAGCATATATATATATATTATATGCACCAATGTTGTAAAGAGATATACCACCTACTCCAAACTTTATATAATATATGGCAGTCTTTATTATAGCAAATTGCTCCTCTAAAAAAAAAAAAAAATTCAATAAATCCAAACTACTGTATATTTATATAGATATCTGCTTTCAAAAGTCTCAGCATGAGACTGATAGCACACCAATCCAAATCTCATCAAATCGCATGGATGATTTAGTGCAATGTGATTTATGTAGCAAAACAAAAGACAAGCCAAACTTTCACAAGAAACAAAAAATTTACATTGTGAAACAATAAAATACTTAAGGAACATTACCTAGACTTTACACTTACAACCCTCCTGGGCCAACGACCTGCTGTCTAAAAGGCCAAATTAACACAGGCCTATTATCTTTATCCCACCTCTACATCACTATTATCCAATAACATTACTGGGCAGCACTGATACAGGAGGCCCATTATCTTAAAACAACTCTCTGCAACTGCATTCCTAATGGAGATTGTAACAAAATGAATACAAATATCAAGCATTCTTCTCCTTTAAATTGTTGAGGCTTGCCAAACTGCAGAGCTAAGCAGTTATTCTGTTTTGAAAAAATGTCTACAGTAGAACCAGCTTCCTAAGTAAATTTTAATGAGTCCAGTATATTACTTTTGAACTCTGTGTAATGAAAAGCCTGACACTGCAACTTGTGTGTTTGTATACACACTGCCGAGGGGGCAATAAAAAAAAAAAAACACAACACCACACACGTGTTGAAAATGAGGGCTGATACTTCAAAAGAAAAGCAAGGTTCTCAGCTTTTAGATCCCAATGGGTTAATTATGCTTGCAACCCCACAGCTGTAAGATGTAAAAAACTGCTAGCAGGCTTAGTTGGTCAACCCCCACCTTATCAGGTAATGCTGATTCGATACATCCCTATTCAGCCTTAGATTCAATGGCTTAAAATGTTTTTAACAGGGCTTGCTTTTCTTTGGGGGTAGTATTTATACAGCTGCCTGAAAAACAAAAAAGGGGGATTTGCTTGGATGGCACACAAGGGAATGGGCAGGTTTCCATGAAGTGCTGAGTGCTAATGCAGGTCAGCCTAAAAAGAAAAAGAACGAATGAACGAACAACCACCTTACCTTTTCTTTCTTCAGCCGGGCAGGCTCTTCAGCAG
Organism: Acipenser oxyrinchus oxyrinchus; assembly: GCA_030684275.1. Lineage (NCBI taxonomy): Eukaryota > Metazoa > Chordata > Actinopteri > Acipenseriformes > Acipenseridae > Acipenser > Acipenser oxyrinchus. Next base: position 43,744,002 of record CM060254.1, read on the forward strand.
ACAGCAGGGTTTTGTAGTAGGAGCTCCTCTCAGCAGTAAAGTGCACTTTGGAAAGGGCATGCTCCACCAGGGCCACAGACAGATTCAGCCCATCAATGTGAAGCCAGCCAATGAAGTTGCCAGCCTTGTCCATGCTTTCCACCTCCACTTCAACCTAGACAAAAAACAGATACTCTACTTAACAGATTTTTTGGGGGAAAATACATTGACCCACTGTTCAAAATCTAACAAGAACAAATAAACAAAATATAATGCACTGTATACAAGTGTCTATCATACAAAAAAATGCTTACTGTCTAAACAGAACGAATGATAATAAATGCACATTACCACAAGGTATATTGCAAAATACTCAACTTTCAAATTAGGCAATTACTTGTTTGAGCTATATATATATATATATATATATATATATATATATATATATATATATATATATATATATATATATATATATATATATATATATATATATACTCTGTCTCTCATAGATGAGCCTTTTTGATTTACCTCTAAGCCATCAGGGGAGTTTACTCCCTGTATTAGTCCCCAAGCACTCTCAAATCAATAAGCACCTATTTAAAATAAATCACTCTAAAAAGGCTCAGCTCAAGACCATTTAACTGGTTCAAAATTCTATTAGCCACGGACGTGAGGAGTCTGGAGCAGGGACATGGAGGCTGTGGGAAATGCAGAAATGCAGTGATAGTTAAAAGGAATAATGCAGCTCTGCAAGGACATCACATGGACACGGTATTACAATCTAGGAGCGTGACTGAAAAGTACTAAAAGCATAACCGATTGTTTCATTAACCAAGAGAAAACACAGATTTCATATCTTATTCCAACCATTAGATTCATAGCCTTACTTAACTTCATTGCTGGGAGCTTGGAGGCTGTAGTCTAGGGTTTGTCAATTCTGTTCTGGGAGGATCATTCCACTCCAAATATAATGAAAAAATGAACTACACTATCTGTTGAGCATGTGAATTTGAATTTACAGTGCTGGTGGGGATATATGTTACTGATATACTGGTTTTACTTTACTGCTCTGCTGCAGGGATGGAAAATAAGACAGACATACTGCATAGCAGTTTCACTCATCACAGGTTTTAAGACAAATTTGAGGAGCCACAGTGTAGTTAACAAGCTCAAATGTGTCTTGTTAATCTCTTAGTAAAAACAGGAATGAATGAAACTGCTATGCAACTGGAAAGAAAAGGGTATTCATAACTAATACTATTCCATGCATTTAATAATTTTTCATAGTAAGTGCCAACGACCAATATACTGTAGCGGTAGAACAAGAATGATCCAACTGTTATCCTCCAAGAAAGCCTTCTTTTAACAAATACTCTTTACATATCCTCCTATGACCTTTCCTGTGCTTTTCTATGGACTGCTAGAAGACTACATTGCTCTGAGTTACACAAGCAAACCCTAATGCTACTGCAGGCTTTTACTGCAAGGAGTAGAATGTACTTGTAATTAATTAAATTAAATCTGCTGACATTAGAACTGTTAAAATACCCAGCTCACTTCAGGGCTTTGCAACACAGAAACTGCTAACACTAACCAATTATTTTCCCATTACAAGATTTTGTTTCATAAACAAAAATGACAGTAAATATCGATTTTTTTTTTCTATTATGATGTATTTTTAATGGTGAGGGGCTAGGCAGGTGTGTAGCAATTCTGAAAAATTCTAAATACCTACCAGATGTTTTTAAATAAAATCCTAGCTGCCATGTGCCAATATTCATCATCGTCTAGGATATGAGCAGAGAGTGGCATCTCATTTCACACTCTCTAAAGCAGCAAGTTTAAAAAAATAAAAATAAAAATAAAAAAAACAGTACATACCAGTATTAAACTTGTTAAACTGAAATAGGAATTATAAAAATCAGTCTAGCTGGTGACTGTTGGATAGCATAGCTCTTTATGTTTCTACTTGCAACAGACAAGGTAACTGTTGCCTGCCCTGATGAGACAACTGTCACTGCATATTCCATCCAATTAAAAAGCACCATTTTAAAGCAACACAATTTTGCAAAATTATATTTAATTTCTGCTGACGCATAAGGCTTGATTTTTGTTTCTATGCCACAGCTTGGTGTTCCAACTTTGAAAAAGGGAATATCGTTATTTTATCAGGATTCTGACAAAGCCATAGATACCCTGTATTCTGAATGCTTCTGGCGTTTCTTCTCTCTCTCTCCAAGTGCCCCTGAAGTTATATAACCCAGCAATTCAAGTTACTCAGCTCTCAAACACTGAGCTTCTCTAAATGTCAACCAAGGAACAGGAAAAGGAAAAAAAAACTTAACAGCATCAGCCGGATACAATGATCTCAGTACTGACTGACACTGAACTTTCTCCAGTGCGTTATTCTCTTAGTGAAAACAAAGACCATGGTTGACTAATTCAAAGATAACACTAATTCAAAAGATGACCTACTGTAGTACGAATCATGCATGACGAATGCAATCGTTGCCTGTCTGTCATGTTCATAAAAACTGCAACCAGGCAACGGGCGTGAGGCGCAATCTATGCTGGATAGCTTTTTCAAGAGAAAGGACATGTAATTACTGTATTCAGCATGTAAGTGTATATTCTTTCCTTTTTCATTTCTTTACTGTTTCTTTTAAACATACCTGTAGCAGGGTGATTGCCCTGCACAGGGGAAAATTAGTGTTGCTGTAATTTATATGTGGAAATGGGTTTGTTTTGAGTGCTTTTTGTTTGATCAAATGACTGTTTACAGACAGGCACTCGATTGAGACTTGCTGCCTGCCTGTCTTCTGTATGTGTCCTCTGTGCGTTACCATCGTTGGTAACGTCACATGACCCGTTTGTTTACTTTGTTTTGTGTTTAATAAATCCTGTGTGCCTGTGCCGGCATCAACTCCAACTCCCATGTCTCTGTCTTGCATATCAGCGGTTATCCACACATGTAACACGAGTACCTCGTCACAACACTGTTTAAATTTTGATCAGTGTGAAGGAATCTTCATAAAAAAAAAAGTATATATTGATGTTAATGTGATATCTTGTAACAACTGTAAGTCACCCTGGATAAGGGCGTCTGCTAAGAAATAAATAATAATAATAATAATAATAATAATAATAATATTCAATTCAAAATTTCAGTTTTGTCATTTTGATACAGAAACATGTCAAACCCTATTATAGTGAACACCCTGATATAACAAACATTTCTCCAGGTCCCATGGGGGTTCGTTATAGTGAAGGTAGCCTGTAATTGAGAGATGATAATGATGATAATAAATGCACATTACCACAAGGTATATTACAAAATACTCAACTCTCAAATTGGACAATTCCTTGTTTGAGCTAAGCTAATTTTATATATATAATTTATATATATAATTTCACTCACCTACGATTTGCTGACAACTTCCTCATATTTACAACATGCCCAGAAGAATTGCAAACGGGAATACAAGAACTACACGAGGCTAGCATCAAAGCAGGTTTGAAAATGAACCCGAAGACTCAAGTCATGTTCAATAAATATACCACTCCACAGGCAATTGAAGTCAATGGGATCATGCTTGAACAAGTCAGTAACTACGTATACTTAGGACAGTTAGTTTCGGCAACAGAGAACCAAATGTGCAAAATCAACAGAAGAGCAAAAATGGGCTTGAGTGCCTTTGGAAGATTAAGCATGGTTCTGAAAGGGAAACTACCCTTATGCCTCAAGAGGAAAGTCTTCGACCAATGCGTGCTGCCAGTGCTAACTTACGAGACCTGGACCCTCAATGCAAAAATGACTCAAAAATGAGAAACGAGCAGGGTTAGAAACTCACGCTTGCCCGAGGCGAATTAAATCTTATGAGGACTAGTTGATGTCTGTGTCTCAGTAGTCCTCTGGGCGAGTACTTAAAACAAATGTACACATATACTCTCACATTTAGACTTGTGTTAAAAAATGCAGGGAAGTCAATTTTCTAACAGGGTGTAGCAGTGGTGAATAAGCATTCACAAATAATGCTTAGAAAACAGTCACTCGTAACTGAAACCTCCCTTCATCTCCCCTACAATGCCAACCCCCCTTAATGGCATTTTACGTTTGTGTTCTCCCTCTGTGCGGTATGCGAAGTTTATCGTTTGAATATACTGAAATGCGATGCATCTTTTGAAGGAAGTGTAAAGTCATTTTACAAAAATGTGGAGATTTATACTGGGTTTACCACCCTGACTGACGATGTCATTAGCAAAGGGGGTCGGTTGTACTAACGAGGTCAAACAATCTGTCACGTTTTACTAAATATTTTAAACCTAATAAAACAATTACCATAATGTACATTACTGTAGTATGTTGCTTAACATAACACAATAGTCATAATAAAAGTTGAGTTCTTATCTATAAACAGTAACACATTTAAAGCTTGGGTGTTGTTTACATTGTCGTCGGCATATTTTAAGTGATTGGAGGCTGAAATTACTTTAAAACACACTTTTCTTATACCAATACAGTATTGGTGAGCGATAATCATTCGTTTGAAAAGCAGGCTTTAAATCACTGATAATAGGTGCACTGGCGGTGATTATGTGAGTGCTCCAGGGCTCAAGCACCAATGGGGGACAATAAGGCAATAAGGTCCCGCACAATGCAAATACATCACCTGTTCTGTCAAATTATAGTGTGGATGCTTCACAAGCAGAACTGTTATTGCAGCATTTTACAAAGTCTCCCAGCATTGTTGAAAAGATCTGCGTTTTCCTCGTTTTTCTTTTGTACTTGTTATGCTCTCATTAGTATCTAAGCCTAGTAGATACAGCGCCCAGCAGTTCTGGCAGAAGACTGCATGTGTACGCGAGTACATTAATTATTGTAGATAGTAATTCATTGCCAGCCAGTATTTTTGTAAATAGCAACACATGTAATGTACAATCAAATAAACATTTTATTTGTGTCAATAGTGTCAATTTCAGATGGTGCTTCATGGGTCGGCAAGGTAACACAGCTGAGAGAATTCTTTCCTCTGTCATCCTGTCTGGTGCTATCAGTGTCAGTTTCTCAGTTTGTTGTTGATTCCAACTTAGGCACTTCACATCAGGACTAGCAAGTTTCAAAAGGACAACGGAGTACGGAAAGATGCATGCTGGGAAAAAGAGACAGGAAAGGGAAGGCATGGATAAGAGCGCAAACAAAAAGTAAGCTATGTTATTATAAGAGCGGAAAAACTGAAATGGCAGTGGACCGGACATGTAGCAAGAACAACAGACCATCGTTGGACAAAGGAGATACTAGTCTGAATCCCATGAGATAAAACCACCAAGAAGAAAACCTCCAGGAAGATGGCAAGATGAAATTAGGAAACACACTGGAGCAATGTGGATGGGGGGACACAGCAGACAGGCTTTTGTGGAAGAATTTTGGGGAGGCCTTCATCCAGCAGGGGATTGAAAAAGGCTTAAGATGATGAGGTGATGATATATATATATATATATATATATATATATATATATATATATATATACAGTACTGTGCAAAAGTTTTAGGCAGGTGTGAAAAAATGCTGTAAAGTAAGAATGCTTTCAAAATAGACATGTTAATAGATTATATTTATCAATTAACTAAATGCAAAGTGAGTGAACAGAAGAAAAATCTAAATCAAATCCATATTTGGTGTGACAACCTTTGCCTTCAAAACAGCATCAATTCTTCTAGGTACACTTGCACAAAGTCAGGGATTTTGTAGGCATATAGTCAGGTGTATGATTAAACAATTATACCAAACAGGTGCTAATGATCATCAATTCAATATGTAGGTTGAAACACAATCATTAACTGAAACAGAAACAGCTGTGTAGGAGGAATAAAACTGGGTGAGGAACAGCCAAACTCAGCTAACAAGGTGAGGTTGCTGAAGACAGTTTACTGTCAAAAGTCATACACCATGGCAAGACTGAGCACAGCAACAAGACACATGGTAGTTATACTGCATCAGCAAGGTCTCTCCCAGGCAGAAATTTCAAGGCAGACAGGGTTTCCAGATGTGCTGTCCAAGCTCTTTTGAAGAAGCACAAAGAAACGGGCAACGCTATGGACCGTAGACGCAGTGGTCGGCCAAGGAAACTTACTGCAGCAGATGAAAGACACATCATGCTTACTTCCCTTCGCAATCGGAAGATGTCCAGCAGTGCCATCAGCTCAGAACTGGCAGAAAACAGTGGGACCCTGGTACAACCATCTACTGTCCGGAGAAGTCTGGTCAGAAGTGGCCTTCATGGAAGACTTGCGGCCAAAAGCCATACCTCCGATGTGGAAACAAGGCCAAGCGACTCAACTATGCACGAAAACACAGGAACTGGGGTGCAGAAAAATGGCAGCAGGTGCTCTGGACTGATGAGTCAAAATTTGAAATATTTGGCTGTAGCAGAAGGCAGTTTGTTCGCGAAGGGCTGGAGAGCGCATACGAATGAGTGTCTGCAGGCAACAGTGAAGCATGGTGGAGGTTCCTTGCAAGTTTGGGGCTGCATTTCTGCAAATGGAGTTGGGGATTTGGTCAGAATTAATGGTCTCCTCAATGCTGAGAAGTACAGGCAGATACTTATCCATCATGCAATACCATCAGGGAGGCATCTGATTGGCCCCAAATTTATTCTGCAGCATGACAACGACCCCAAACATGCAGCGAAAGTCATTAAGAACTATCTTCAGCGTAAAGAAGAACAAGGAGTCCTGGAAGTGTTGGTATGGCCCCCACAGAGCCCTGATCTCAACATCATCGAGTCTGTCTGGGATTACATGAAGAGAGAGAAGCAACTGAGGCTGCCTAAATCCACAGAAGAACTGTGGTTAGTTCTCCAAGATGTTTGGGCCAACCTACCTGCCGAGTTCCTTCAAAATTGTGTGCAAGTGTACCTAGAAGAATTGATGCTTGATGCTGTTTTGAAGGCAAAGGGTGGTCACACCAAATATGGATTTGATTTAGATTTTTCTTCTGTTCACTCACTTTGCATTTAGTTAATTGATCAATATAATCTATTAACATGTCTATTTTTGAAAGCATTCTTACTTTACAGCATTTTTTCACACCTGCCTAAAACTTTTGCACAGTACTATATATATATATATATATATATATATATATATATATATATATATATATATATATATATATATAATTTTTTTTTTTTTTTTTTTTTTTTAAATTTTGCATTATTGAATTTGCTACTGGGATAAGATCAACTAACTATTAATGGTACTTACAAGCCTGCTGTGTCCACCAACCCCCTTCCCCACAGAAAAGAATATTATATATATATATATATATATATACACACACACAGTACTGTGCAAAAGTTTTAGGCAGGTGTGAAAAAATGCTGTAAAGTAAGAATGCTTTCAAAAATAGACATGTTAGATTATATTTATCAATTAACTAAATGCAAAGTGAGTGAACAGAAGAAAAATCTAAATCAAATCCATATTTGGTGTGACAACCCTTTGCCTTCAAAACAGCATCAATTCTTCTAGGTACACTTGCACAAAGTCAGGGATTTTGTAGGCATATAGTCAGGTGTATGATTAAACAATTATACCAAACAGGTGCTAATGATCATCAATTCAATATGTAGGTTGAAACACAAATCATTAACTGAAACAGAAACAGCTGTGTAGGAGGAATAAAACTGGGTGAGGAACAGCCAAACTCAGCTAACAAGGTGAGGTTGCTGAAGACAGTTTACTGTCAAAAGTCATACACCATGGCAAAACTGAGCACAGCAACAAGACACAAGGTAGTTATACTGCATCAGCAAGGTTTCTCCCAGGCAGAAATTTCAAGGCAGACAGGGGTTTCCAGATGTGCTGTCCAAGCTCTTTTGAAGAAGCACAAAGAAACGGGCAACGTTGAGGACCGTAGACGCAGTGGTCGGCCAAGGAAACTTACTGCAGCAGATGAAAGACACATCATGCTTACTTCCCTTCGTAATCGGAAGATGTCCAGCAGTGCCATCAGCTCAGAACTGGCAGAAAACAGTGGGACCCTGGTACACCCATCTACTGTCCGGAGAAGTCTGGTCAGAAGTGGCCTTCATGGAAGATTTGCGGCCAAAAAGCCATACCTCCGACGTGGAAACAAGGCCAAGCGACTCAACTATGCACGAAAACACAGGAACTGGGGTGCAGAAAAATGGCAGCAGGTGCTCTGGACTGATGAGTCAAAATTTGAAATATTTGGCTGTAGCAGAAGGCAGTTTGTTCGCGAAGGGCTGGAGAGCGCATAACGAATGAGTGTCTGCAGGCAACAGTGAAGCATGGTGGAGGTTCCTTGCAAGTTTGGGGCTGCATTTCTGCAAATGGAGTTGGGGATTTGGTCAGAATTAATGGTCTCCTCAATGCTGAGAAGTACAGGCAGATACTTATCCATCATGCAATACCATCAGGGAGGCATCTGATTGGCCCCAAATTTATTCTGCAGCATGACAACGACCCCAAACATACAGCGAAAGTCATTAAGAACTATCTTCAGCGTAAAGAAGAACAAGGAGTCCTGGAAGTGATGGTATGGCCCCCACAGAGCCCTGATCTCAACATCATCGAGTCTGTCTGGGATTACATGAAGAGAGAGAAGCAACTGAGGCTGCCTAAATCCACAGAAGAACTGTGGTTAGTTCTCCAAGATGTTTGGGCCAACCTACCTGCCGAGTTCCTTCAAAAACTGTGTGCAAGTGTACCTAGAAGAATTGATGCTGTTTTGAAGGCAAAGGGTGGTCACACCAAATATTGATTTGATGTAGATTTTTCTTCTGTTCACTCACTTTGCATTTTGTTATTTGATAAACATAAACTATTAACATGTCTATTTTTGAAAGCATTCTTACTTTACAGCATTTTTTCACACATGCCTAAAACATTTGCACAGTACTGTGTGTGTGTATATATATATATATATATATAATGGTTGACTGTTTCTCGCTGACTTAAGCTCTAGTGAGAGGTGTAAAGACAGAACAGCCTCAGTGAAAGCACACTGCCCATATATGAAAAGCATTAGCCACGTGATCATTGACTTTACCTCCCCCACAAACACCTACACTCTCTTAGGAATAAACCTTGTATCGATTTCTAATGTGCTTCATCATCAGCCTCCGTCTGTCCCTACAAAAGATCAAGAATTGACTTATTCATGCTGTTTTAACTTATTTGCTTATACATATGTTGGCATAAAAAAGCCTCACCACCACAGAAAAGCATCTCATAAAATTGATTAGGAAATAGAAAACACTAAGCATTTTGTTGCAATTATAGCTGTGTTTTAACGTTGTAATTTATGTAGTCTGTGGCAGGATTTATCGGACTGTTGAAAGCATCTGAACACATTTTATGCCTGTTAGAATTTACTATCCTTTTGTAGCAGAGGGATTTAGTACTCATTTCAAGTTCCCTTAGAACAAAACAAATGTGTGGACAATTACAGCATTCTGATTAGTCAAAAAAACCAAAAAGAACCTTTGACAACTTTAATTGGTGGTAAAAAAAAAAAAAAAAAAAAGCCAATGTAACAAATCAACCAAAACATAGCACAAGCAGCTTCTGTATGTAAGGCCAACGCAAGAGGAGGAGGACACCAACATTTTAAAAAGAGAAAGGACTAACACTTAGAAAACACAAGCTAGGGTGACGGAAAAACTAAAGCTAAAACGGGGAACACATACAAGATCGATGTTATCCCATTGACGGACAGTTTTTCATTGCTTTGGCCTTGGTGGAACAAATAAATGCCCTGCAGCTTCAGAAGAAGGGTTGTAAAGGTATCCATCTTGGTTTGAGAGGAAAGATAAAACTGTCGCCCCAGGGTTTATCTGGTTTAATATTGCTCTCTAGTAACACTGCTGTTATTTTTCAATCAAAGAATGAATGCTTCAGGGAGGAAAAGCAAGTTACAGGATTCCAAGCTTTTCTTTTAGTAATCATGTGTCGGAGGTTTACAAATGCATGCATTCACCTTCTGCAGATGAAGTTTAGAAAAAAAAAAAAGAAACACACACACACACACACACACTTTTCACTGTGGTATGATACGGCATTCAATACCATTTCTGTTCTTCTCTGAAGATATAATTAAATCAATAAAACAATCCCTTTGTCAAAAATAAACACCATTTTTCTATACGGTTTACTACTACACCCCAACCCCTGAAACAGAGGTTTATATGGAATTACTAAATTACATGCTGCCGATTAGTGTACTTAGAAAGTAAGGCCAACATTAAATTAGGTTCTGTGAAGAACGATGAAGATATACTATCTATAGTATGCATTTCTCCCTGAAGAGATACTTATTGACTGTTTACCTATCCTGAAAGATCTCAGGTAGACCAGAAATGCTCTAACAGCACATTACAATTAAATTAACTTCTAATTTGATTTAGATTTTATTAAATAAATAAATACATACAAATAATCAATCAATCTACTTGTTATCCAGCATTAAGTCTAACAGCCACAGAGGTTTCTATTACCATCCCTATAACAGGATTTTACACACAATCCGAGAATTTGTGATTCTTGCACACAATGAACACTTTTTGTCATATTTTGAGTTTAAACCACAATTAGAATTACATGTAATGGCAAGATCAAATATCGAATGTAAATTTTGGCTGTAGTTTCAGGCAGTTTTGCAAACCTTAAAAATCAGGGGGAACAAATCACACAGCTCTCCAGTTTGAAACAAGTAAATAACATCATAGGTGTGCACTGTAAGCTCTTGAATACGAATTGCAATTGTTAAAATAGACATTCTTCTAACACACCAACAGCAGACCATTTATATTTTCTCCCCTAAAAACAAATTAATAAGCACTTAATGAAGCTGTTATGGCTTCTTTCCAAAATTAATACCAATAAAACAGTTTGTTAATTTTTTTTCTTCCAATTACCGAAGACGAATTACTGCCTGTGAAGTGAGACCACAAGATTGTCTTAATCATGTCCCCCTGACAACCTGCCCTTGGGATTGAAGCAATACTGAAAGACAACACTTAGCAAAACAGTTCGATTTTAGTGAAATATTTTAAAAAAGACAGTAACTCACTAAAGGAACCCTGAGAGGCAAATGCAACTCATATTGCACAACTAAACAAAAGGCTGTTATTTAAAACCTGTACACTAATGATATTTTGTCAGAATTAATCAATTTTAGCAAGGTTTACATGAATCTGAAGAGCAAATAACTGATGGAACAGCAAATAACCGGTGGCTTGTAATACATTATTTTCAAGTAAACCATGTGCAGTATTGTATATATACTGTTTGGCAAAATGTATTTGTATGTGTGTCTTGAGGAGACTGGTCTGGCATTTTATTAAATATAATAAAATAATCACGTGCCAGCAATGTAAGCAATCACCTGTTAAATCTGCTCTTAACTGTTCAGTCTTATGATAGTTATCCAAATTAAGGGAAAGTAGTTTACCTTAAGCAGTTTGAAGTATATATATATATTATTCCATCAATTAGTTGTTGGCAAGAAGCATACAAAACCTTGCTAAACTGATTCATACTATCAAAAAACAATGTACATAAACTACCATTAAGTTGAAGGACACGTTTTCCCAAGAGCTGAGTTATGAGGTGCAGAGGGGATACCATTTTTGGTCTGACGTCCACTTTGGATGCTCATAACTAAATACTTGTGTTACAGTGCTACTTACCCTGCGACACTGACATTGCATATAGAGAGTAGTTGTTCAAAAACCAGGAGAAACTGTAGAGAAGGTAACTACAGTGGTTCGGGAGTTCTTGCAAGTACAACATGGCACTTTTTTCTACATTTGGCACCATCATATTAACATTCATGGTCACCAATAGGCAATATGTTGATACATTATTAACTAGAAGATACCCAATAATTTGAACAATCCCAGTTCTCAAACATGGTCGCTTTTTAGTGCTCATTTTAATCCCTCATGAGCACCCACCCATTACAGGCACATACATTTTAAAAGTAAATGACAGCTGAAATTTAATGATGAGGACCACTGGTCCATTTGATGTGGAATGACCCTATAGTATTGGAAAACAAAATATGGTTAACATATAAAGACGACAATGTTCTTGCCCAACCTTTGCAGGAGTTAAAGCACAGTCGGAAGTATTGGGGAAGAATTGTTGAGAACATACACAAGCATTTTGACAGTTTCAAAAGGGGGCATAAGATGACAGTTACTTAACCATTCCTTCATTCGATTCAGTTATAACTCTTAGATATTGAAATTTAACAGATATTGCTCTGACAAGGTGCTGATACCATTTCTGTTCTGTTTTTAAAACCTCTGTTCAAATAACTTCAAAATAACTTAAGGCTATAATGTCTTGTAGTGTGTATTTTATAATAAGATTAATAGAGAAAATACGGAGGCTGTTTTGTCATCTACATCCTTTCTGCTCATGGTTTTACTTTCGCATAGCAATCATACATGCCTGAATGTTCCTAAAAGGAACAGTAACAATGTGCTGAACATAATAAAATACCTCATTTTAGTATGAAACAACCCAAGTGTTTGTTGGAATGAAATGTTTCATACTGGCATATCTAAGTTACATTAAGCTAGTTGAAATATTTCAACAGTTACATTTCAGTACATAATTAAAAAAAAAAAAGCAAATGAAAACACTAAAAACAAATGTTGTTTTATTAATTGTTCGTGATACGTATTGTAAACCATGTATTATATCGTTGTGAACCCAGATACACAGCCCTACCCCCTTTTTTTGCAGTTTCTTTATTATATAGCTTTTTTAATATTTTGTGTAAAATAAGGTCATTTGTTTATCAAATGTAAAATAAGGATGAAAAAGTCAAAACAAGGTCAATGAATTATTCAACACAAATCAGTCACTAACTAAATAATAAGCAGGCCCATGGAGTCAAAATCAGAAGACGGCCACAAGCCCTTATCAATTTTTAATGATAAAGTAGACATATGTATTACTTAAAGAAAATCTGCCTTCCACTGGGGAAGAAAGTAATGTATGTGTTTCCTAACTGTTCAGCAAACAGAGTGCAAGAATCTTGCATTCTCAGAGAAAAGCAGTCCCTTAAGTCCTGAAAAGGCTTGTTCTCTTTTTGTGGTTGTGGGGACTATGCGGGGGGGCGCACACATGCACACACACACACACACACACAAATTCCATAGGTGTAGACAGGGTACTGCTAAGTAACATCACCATTAGTAGCAACTACCCTTTAAAATCTGCCAGCAGTGTTGTTTCGTGCACAAATATGTTGATTCAGTTATAAACACACTACAATTCTACACCTTATTGGTAAGAAACCAACAGGACATTGTAAACATTTTTTTAAAAGAATCATATTGTGCCTCCTCCGATGTTGGCCTTTCACACCAAGAACAAATGACAGTACTCTTACAAGGATAAGAGGTAGCCCTCTGATATGCAAAATCATAACCAATATGAAAATCCCTTTCAGTTATTTGGATGAATTAAAAAAACAAAAACAAAATCCAATTCAGAAACGAAGCACATGGTTTCATCTGTCAAGAGATGACAAATTGTTCAACCAAGAAAGAGGTAACTACCAGGATTCACCAGTGGTTCTTGCTGACAATCTGTCTGAAGAGCAGGCATGTCCAAATGAAGTCTTGCCCTAAGCTCATCTTGTGGAATTGGCCATTTATCAAGCTAATAGATTGAGATCAAAAGGGCAAAAACTACCTGGAAACTGAGGCATGGCAACCCATGCTCTGAGTTTCCTAGCCATGATTGATCTCAATTGACCCAATTAAGCACGGACAGTGTAATGCTTTGCTGTCTAGCTTACCTGACGTGATGAATGGAAGGCATGGTCGATTTTGCTGTTGGTAGCAAAGATAAACCTCTTGCTGAAAAGTACATTTATGATAACTTAACATTATCTAAGGCAATGCTATGGGTAAAGCCTAAAATCAGACATTAGAACAACAACATTTCTACCACCCTCCAGTCACTTCATTAACGTTGAGGTTCAGTACACGAAGAGACAAATTATAGATAACCTTTTACATTTATCTGTACACAGTACTGTATGTTGTGAGTATTAAAAGCAGGCCTTAGGAAATAGAACCAAAATAAAATCATTATCTCCTCCCTTACTTTTAAATAACGTGTTGCAGTTATGAGTTACAACTCAAACTAGTTCCACCCATTTGTCTTCTTGAGCTGCATGGTTGGAGACACAGGCTGTTTTATTAAATTTCCCAATTTCTTCCCTCCACTCTGAGGATAGTCACTGACCCAATAAATGACAAAAAAAGTGAGCCTTGAAATTCACAACAGCTTAAGTATCAATTGAAACTTATAGAAATGTAGTAAATCACATGGAATAAATTTCACAGCTGACATGACATTGCCAATACAGTAGTCCATCGCTAATACAGACACTGCCATGCAGGCACATTCGGATATGCCAAACAACGTATGTCCACCAATAATAACCAATTAAGTGTGACGCTAAGTCACTGAATTGCATGATCCAAAGAGACACTTTTTTGGGGGTGGGGGACAACTGTTATACCGACACCAAGGAAAATAAACAGAATAGATACAAGTTTCCTACTAAAATCATTAAAATTAAGTACATGATTAAAAGAGGGCATATAAAAAAAACACACACTCTACAGTGTTTAAACTAACTAGGAAAATGGCAAGTATCTTTCAGAAGTTCAAAACTGAAGATGGACTACAATGATTAAAATTCTGAATTTGAAGTCTACAATTGCTTTTTGCGAGGAAAAGAAAGTCTAACACCAACAGAAAATGATATGTATTGTAGCATTAAGCAGCATAGGGAGTGGTCGTCCTGCACATACTTTGTTTGCCCAAGTTAAATGCTGCAGGTCAAGGCACATTCAATAGGAAATCAACATGTGTAAAATTGAAACAAGGATATTGCACAAGTCAACATTTTACTCTTTGTAAGCAATGCAGTGTAACTGGAGTTGAAGGTGAACTCATTTTTTTCTTTGCTGTGTCTGATCAATTTAAGTTAATATAATTTAGTAGGGTTTTTTTGTTGTTTTTGTTTTTTGTTTTGTTTAAAGAGAAAGCGTGCCTCAATACCTTTGGAGCCTGCATCTAGCCAAGCCAAACAGCTGCCACTTCTGACCACCCTCACCACACCTGCTGGGAAATGGAGCAGCACTGACCCTTGTCAGATACAGGCAGATAGAGCTCATCAGCCTCGCAGCCAGTAAGCCAGTGTCACTCGCACTCGTGAACAGTTCGCTCTTCTATGCCTTCATGCAAGAAACTCGACCAGCCTCAACATCCCCAGCCACACGCACTTTGTCCATTCACTAATACACAAGCAGTACAACCTTCTGCACAATAAGCTGTCAAGTCGGCCCAGATTGTTTCCCCTCACTATTGATTTATAGTCTAGTACGCAGATGTGTTCTTACATGGGAGTCACTGGCCACATGATCATCAACGACGCCCTAAAGACAGTGGTGTTTGCCTGCAAACGTGCCAAGGGGAAAACACACAGCGGACAACACTCCAGTACTACGAGCGACAACGCTTCTAACATAGGTCACCGCCATTGGTCTGCCAGGGTTCCAGCCACAAGCCCAAGCTTCTCATGACTCCAGTGACAGTGAAAATGAAAATGAAAATGACAGTGTGTCCGATGACAATCCCATGGAAGATCTGCATTATTTGACAACCTGTCTGCCTGCAGACATGTTTGGTTTAGTAAGGGACTACTGTACAGGTCTGTTTCAGTGAAATAGTAATGTTGCTGTTATTGCTTGCAGTTCAAATTGCCCTTCCTGCTGGACATAACTTTTTTAGGCATAAGTCATATATAAAAAATGTAATATTGTTTAATGGCAACTTACTGCAGCAAATGTACAATAGTAAAGATATATATTTTTTCTTGATACCAGTCTCCGCTTGGTTCTTTATCCTTGCTTGAGTCAATTATTTGATACAGTAGTGAGAATCAGTGTTTATTTTTAATCACAACAAATGCAGCTAAAAACCATGAAATTTGACCCTTTGAGCCAAAATTGCACATTTGTTTATCTCTAATACATATGAGAAAGAACCAGCAGTTTCACTGAGGGTCGAAACACTAGTTTAAAAAACAGACTTCTGCCCTAACATTCCAAAAAAGTTACTGTTGAGTAAAAATAATTAGGTGGTGTACTGGATTTAAAGAAATTGACAAATAGTTCCCGAGAATACACATGTGCTGATTTAGCCTGCAGTTCAGTGTTCCAGAAAAATACATTTTCTACCTATATAGACAGTTTTGAAAAAGAACATTATGTAGCAAGCTAAAGCATAATAAATATGCATACACAAAATGTGCTGGGCTACCACTGATGAAGGTACTACTGCATTTAACCTATTAATTAAACAAAACGAGTAAGTATTAAACTATGTGCTTCAGGACATAAAATGGACTGTCAGACACCATCCTAGGCTCAGGTAGCCCAAATGATTGTAAAATGTTTGGCGCCTTATTACTCCCCCTTTCACGGCCTACAGCCACGATTTGATCTTGCCGTTTAGCTGCAGCATCTGTTTTCCCTTATTCCTGCCTTCTCTCAGTGAGCCAGAAAAACAGTGTGCTCTTAGACAACTTGGTGCATGTTCAGGCAGATCAGCAACGGCTGCTGGGACTTCAAATCTTGCCGACGATGCGGTTTACAGTGGTAATGGAGTTTACAAACTGAAACAATCTGTTCATCGAAAGAGAAAAAAGGAAACCTGACAAAGATGACTGACTTTGATTTTCAGCAAAAAAACAAAAGCAAAAAAAAAACACCTCTATAAAAAGAATACAAACACACACATATTTGTGTGCCTGTATGCATACCTGTGCACACAACAAAACATAAACCAGAATATATTGATTATATGCAGAACACAGTATCTGTAAATCATGCAAAAGTGAATGTTTTCTTAATACGGTTAATTGCTCTTCCAAACAATCCATATATATATATATATATATATATATATATATATATATATATATATATATATATATATATATATATATATATATATATATAAGCCAAATGTATAGATTTTCTACCGATGTTACCTAAAGTAAAATAATGACTCATGTCCATTTGGACTCTTGGAATTTGAATAAAAATGCTTACTCATATCTACTGTGAACTGTATTGAGGTATTTAAATAAATAAATAAATAAATAAATAAAACTACACTGCATTAACTACTCAGTTTTCTAATCTCAAATAACCCAAAATGATAAATCACTGAAAGGTTTGGAACTAGTACTATACATTACAAAAAAGATGATATGTAAAAAGGATATTAAAATGTGCACTGCTAATCTGTACAAAGTTCTGAAGGATTTGCACTCGAGTTAATAGCAATGAACCAGTTAACTTTAAAAGATATGCAGCTGTATCATTTTACAAACTCCTCTTTTGCCCAGTAGGTAAAGTAGGTAACAGCTAAAAATGTACAAGGTGCAATGGAAAAAAAAATGCCATTGGAGAAGCTGAAAATAGAGCAATATAGGTCTTTTGTCAGTAAAATCGGTCACCTACTAAATCCATATTATAGATTACTCAGGAAAAATATGCAATCCTCTGGCCCTGCTTAATGCACTTAATATCTACCATCATGGAAAGTACAAGACCACAAAGAGATATCACACAACATTTGTAAATGAGGTTTCAAATTTGGAGCAAGGGTGGTAAGAGGAGATAATGGTGTTGCAACACCCACATAAAAAGGTTGGTAGGTCAGTAACAACTATAAAATTCCATTAGCCTCTTAATTATTATAGTAAATTGATTGTGGATCTGTTCTGTATCACAAGTCTTTTAAAATAAAACTTTTCTTTAAAAGAAGCATTTCTAAAAGACAATTGAAAAAAAAATCTCCTGTTACGTACTATTTTATTAATTAATTTATTTATTGTTAATAAAACAGCACACGAATCTTGTTTGATCCGGGAGCGTGGTTTGTCTTTTGTAACAGAAATTCTTCCAAAGGCACTTAGAAGGCAGGATTGATTTCACTGATGCAACTATTATTCCCATGGTCTTACTGCAGAATGGGAAACAAACACATTGCCCAAATAGAAATTATATCCCCAAAGTAATTGTGACTGCATTTACCTTAAAGCAAAAACACATTACACAGCTAGTATTAATATCAAACCTGAAATAAATACAAAAGTTGAAAATAGTGCAGACTTGTTTTCTTAGAATATTGATGGCTTTCTAGTAGCGTTCAGCACACCGAGTGTTCTTTAAGGCCAGCTGTTTGACAAACAGCTCAAAATCTCTCTTATTTGGGTGTTTTAGTCAGTTTAGCATCATTATGAAATTTAAAATTGGGTCTACACAGTAATTTAACAGTTTTTAATTTATTTTGAAGCAAATCAAAAAACTTCCAGTTTACATTTGGACCATCCATCGACGACTGAAGGAGGTTGCGTAGATTCATTTTTTCAACACTCACTAAACTTCGAGCATTGTGTTGGCATTCACATGGCCTAAAAATTGGGTCCCATAATATCGTGCGACTACTTTGCCATTTACCCACAGGTGAACATGTATATCCATTTGCTTGGATTGACACTGATGATTCAGACTCTCATCAGACAAGACGACAAACTGATCTGCTTTGCCGATTTGCTCCGATAACATTGACTTGAAATAGGGAGCAATACCATAACAACAAAAGGTAAGCACATTTCCGTTCTCCACAAGAAAAAGATTGAGCAATTTCACTGTCTGGGAACATTTGCTAAAACAGACTATTCGATTCTTCACATGATTTGTATGAGTAGTGGTTTTTAGTAACATTCAAAGCCCATAATATTTCAGACTTTAAAAGGTATCTGCTTTGGTTAAAGACGACGACAAATGTCCCAGAGGCACTCAAACCTAAAGTACTAGTAGAAGGCCTACTGCTACTGCTGCTTGAGGATGCGGCTACACTTGGTAATTTTACTGATGAGCCAAAGTAAGCTTTTATGTTCACAAAACAATAACTAAAATGTATGCTGTTTCACCAATGCATTATGCAGTACTGTATAGCCAAAGCCATATGCATCCATAACTTCAAAACACAATTCAAATTCTAAAGTAGAACTTAAATAAGTAAAACACTTATATGTGTCTACTTGATTTAATTTATTATTGATTAACTATAAGCAGGAGACTTGCAAAGAACATAAATTAATACGTAGATGTTCTTATATATTTCGACTTAACATTTAAAGCAAATAATTAATTCACCTTTCGGGAGTTGACTGCCATCCTGTGGCATGGGGACGGTGTATGTACCGTAAAAACACATTCAGAATCCCTGGAATTTGCCACTTGAGAATATAAAGTGCTCACATTTTGCATTTATCGGTAGCAAAGTAATGATATATTGAAATGTTCATTTCTGTGTACTTTAGAGTTGAGTGTGCAGTGAATGAGCTGCAACAGCCTAGTTATTAAAATCAATAGAAAAAACTAAAATTCCTTTTTTTCAGCAACAAATAAATAAATAAAATAAAAATAATAAGTGGATATCAAAATTACAAATATTGCACATACTCTTGTCCAGGTTGGAGATGTGACTTTCAAAAGAAATACAAACCAGCCACAAAAAAAACTCACCTTTTGAAAAATGTGATTTCACACACATGCACACAGTATACTGTAGAAGTAAAACCAAAATTTAACAATACATTTCAAACGGTAGTTAATGTTTTAGTTACAGATTTGCAGTAAATTGCAAATATCCTGCAGGTATACAGTAGAAACACACGGTAAACAATGCATAATTACAATTAACGCTTTTAGTAAAAAGATTTTACCAGTAGATCACTTCAAAATTAAAATTAGAATTGAGGATATTGACACACAGTATTACTGAAACAAATATTTCTGCATTAATGTCCCTGAATCTAACTGAAAAAATTCTTGGATGCAAATCCCTTTTCGGCAACCTAATGAAGGCTTTATCTGAATACTCCTGAACAAATAATAGATCCTGATTTTACTTTCAAGCCTGAAACTGTTTACCAACTTAATTCAATAAGGGAAAAACACATTTTGAGCAGTGTTTGACGATCAAGTGGGCTCTGGAAAGCTTAAACTGTTCACCACATCCAGCGGATTTGTCACTAATTTTATATATATATATATATACAGCTCTGGAAAAAATTAAGAGACCACTGCAAAATTATCAGTTTCTCTGGTTTTACTATTTATAGGTATGTGTTTGGGTAAAATGAACATTTTTGTTTTATTCTATAAACTACTGACAACATTTCTCCCAAATTCCAAATAAAAATATTGTCATTTAGAGCATTTATTTGCAGAAAATGACAACTGGTCAAAATAACAAAAAAATGCAGTGTTGTCAGACCTCGAATAATGCAAAGAAAATAAGTTCATATTCATTTTTAAACACAATACTAATGTTTTAACTTAGGAAGAGTTCAGAAATCAATATTTGGTGGAATAACCCTGATTTTCAAGCACAGCTTTCATGCGTCTTGACATGCTCTCCACCAGTCTTTCACATTGATGTTGGGTGACTTTATGCCACTCCTGGCGCAAAAATTCAAGCAGCTCGGCTTTGTTTGATGGCTTGTGACCATCCATCTTCCTCTTGATCACATTCCAGAGGTTTTCAATGGGGTTCAGGTCTGGAGATGGGGCTGGTCATGACAGGGTCTTGATCTGGTGGTCCTCCATCCACACCTTGATTGACCTGGCTGTGTGGCATGGAGCATTGTCCTGCTGGAAAAATCAATCCTCAGAGTTGGGGAACATTGTCAGAGCAGAAGGAAGCAAGTTTTCTTCCAGGACAACCTTGTACTTGGCTTGATTCATGCGTCCTTCACAAAGACAAATCTGCCCGATTCCAGCCTTGCTGAAGCACCCCCAGATGAGTCCAATTTTCAGCTTTGCCCAACACCTGGTCGTCTAATGGTTAGACGGAGACCTGGAGAGGCCTACAAGCCACAGTGCCTCGCACCCACTGTGAAATGTGGTGGAGGATCGGTGATGATCTGGGGGTGCTTCAGCAAGGCTTGAATCGGGCAGCTTTGGCATGAATCAAGCCAAGTACAAGGTTGTCCTGGAAGAAAACTTGCTTCCTTCTGCTCTGACAATGTTCCCCAACTCTGAGGATTGGTTTTTCCAGCAGGACAATGCTCCATGCCACACAGCCAGGTCAATCAAGGTGTGGATGGAGGACCACCAGATCAAGACCCTGTCATGGCCAGCCCCATCTCCAGACCTGAACCCCATTGAAAACCTCTGGAATGTGATCAAGAGGAAGATGGATGGTCACAAGCCATCAAACAAAGCCGAGCTGCTTGAATTTTGCGCCAGGAGTGGCATAAAGTCACCCAACATCAATGTGAAAGACTGGTGGAGAGCATGCCAAGACGCATGAAAGCTGTGCTTGAAAATCAGGGTTATTCCACCAAATATTGATTTCTGAACTCTTCCTAAGTTAAAACATTAGTATTGTGTTGTTTAAAAAATGAATATGAACTTATTTTCTTTGCATTATTCGAGGTCTGACAACACTGCATCTTTTTGTTATTTTTGACCAGTTGTCATTTTCTGCAAATAAATGCTGTAAATGACAATATTTTTATTTGGAATTTGGGAGAAATGTTGTCAGTAGTTTATAGAATAAAACAAAAATGTTCATTTTACCCAAACACATACCTATAAATAGTAAAACCAGAGAAACTGATAATTTTGCAGTGGTCTCTTAATTTTTCCAGAGTATATATATATATATATATATATATATATATATATATATATATATATATATATATATATATATATATATATATATATATATATATATATTTTTTATTAAGATGTTCTATCCAGAGGTAAGCTTAACCTAATCAGTTTAATTAGAAATGCCAGGTCCCTCCGGCTGCCAGTGGTGGCTGCAATTACATTGAAAAGTCTCTCAAGATTTGGGTTTGGGATTGTTCAGATGACACTGGCAAAATGTGATTAATGTGGAAGAAAACAAACAGAAGTCTCTGAAGAAGCTGCCTGCTGAGTCTCTGAAGAAGCTGCCTGCTGAATATACTGAACATTTACAAACTCATAAATGTGTATGAAGTTGAAGCAATACTAGCCTCTAAATTCCCCCAATGATGAACCGAATTACACGTGTAAACTCCTTGAATATGTAGGTCACTGTGAACCCATCAACAGTATGTGGAAGATCATCTCTTAGAATACATGTTCGTGCAAAGTTGAATTCAATTTGTAAGATTTGTTTTGAAGACACTGCTTTAAAACTTGCCTTGCCAATCAGAGGCTAACATTTATACACAAGTACTGGTAGTTCACCTGACAACAGATTAGACACCTTGACTATCCCAGTCATTGATTAATATGCATCCCCAGTGGGGAGAAATGCAGATTATTAATAAATCTGATTATGCATACATATTTGCATCTCCAAAATAAATGCATGTATTTTTTTTTTTTTTTAAAAGAAAAAAAAAAAGTTTCATCCCCCATATCCAGTGTACATTGCAAATTCCACACTGCTGCATCTGCTCAACGGGATTAAGAAAAATGCAGCTGGAAGCTTTTTACATTAAACATTTTAAAACATCAGCAAGCTTTTACATGCTGGCTTGTAAGGCAAACCTATCTGGAATACCTTTCATGACTTGTTTTATATTTCTGCAGCATCATCAAAAAATATTAAAATTGAGGTCAGGCTATGAAAGCAACAAACAGGGGGAATGGAAAAAGATATTGGGATGAGGGGTGGGGTTTGAGGCTGTGAGATTCAAAGATGCTGCTAATCGTCCAAAGAAACGCAGGCTGGGTGTATAATAATGCACAGTGCAACTTGAGAAAGAAAATAAATAAGGAAGGCATACAGAAACTACCAAGCTGCAGTCTCAGCAAAGGCAAGATGATGGGTGCAACGATGGATGATGCAGAAAATGGAAACCAACTTCAGCAGTCTTACTGAAAAATGTTCACTGGTGACAATACACCGAGCACCATATCTGCAGAAATGCATACTCATTTTTACCCTAGTAAAAGGTTATAGTTGGACACTACACAATATAAGAATGCAGCTACGTATAGGCCAGTGGGACATGTTTATAACATCTATTCTTTCATGAAGTATTTAAATAACTAATCCAAGACCTATTGTTAATGTACACCAGTTTCACGTTATCTACAGTACTACAATTAACCCAAAAACCTTAATCATATACACAGTACAAATACAACACCTACTGTACTACTTTCTTTTTCTATATTGGCTACAGGCTGGGAATTGTGCAGATAATACTGATCAGGTCAACTTTCATATCAAACAGTTCCCTCACTGACATACCAATTAATTTTAAAGAAGATGGCTTTATTAACATTGCCTTTTAATGTGAAACTGAAATTAAACAGTGAAGTGTGCCAGTGAGGAACGTCAGTGGTACTTAGAAAATGTGGCATTTATAGATAAGATGGCTTTTTATATTGGGTTCTCTAATGAATCCAAAATTTGAACTAGAAAATGAATTTATATATATATATATATATATATATATATATATATATATATATATATATATATATATATATATATATATATATATATATATATATATATATATATATGTGTGTTCCACTTTAGATTTGTATTTAGTCAGGAAGGGCAGAGATATTCAGGTCAGCACAGCAGGATGAAAAGGAGGCAACTTAAATCAGCATTTAAATCACTTGACATGTGTACATCCATCTAGGCTTTAAAAGGTGCATTCATTTTAAATACAATACACACATCTGACATTACCATTATGCTCATCCGTCATTCATCCTCGTAGATAAGTGATATATGCTACAGATCTTAACATAATTGCTGTCACTGGCTTGCTGTCTAAATGGATCAAAGTATTACCTCTCGAAAGACAATGAGGCAGGGAACCCCTCTTCCCCACTCAATGTTTTAAAATGATTTCTGCATTCGCTTTTTCTGGAAACACTAAAAAAGGACAATTAAACACGATTTCATTAAAAAAAAAAAATTACAAAAAAAGAAAGCACTGACTTCATCTTTTGTGTTCTGCTACACAAAGTTTCCAGGAGGCACTGCTGCTGACCAATTTGAACAGTCTTGGGTTGCTACCAGTCTGTACCAAAAGTCATCAAAATCAGAGGGAAATGACCGAGATGAATGCCCCCAAAAAAAAAAAAAAAAAAAAAAAGGGAGAAGCTTAAAGCTTTCTCCAATAATTGTGAGAAAGGTTCTGCCTGTCAGCATTCTGTTCTTTCTTCAGGTATCCCTCAGGAAGAGGAAAGGAGATGGAGTACATTTGAGAGCAACTGCGCTCAGCACGTTGCAACAAGAAACAGACCTTCTGTGCTGCTACAACAGATTAAGGGTTGTATGATATATCCTGAGGTTCACATGAAGAATCCCAGAGGATGTTTGAAAATGGTGATTGGGCACTTCTAGACTCTCGAACATGAAGACAAAACATCCTTCTAAACACACATTCTTTTGCAGACCAAAGATCAAATGTAGTTACCATGGACGACTGAGTTTAAGTAGCAGTCTTAATTCCACTGAATCACTTTTTATAATAAATGGTATGTAAATCATTATGCCAAACAAAATTGCTAACACACAAATTTCAATGCTTCGTTATTTTAAATGAAAACATTGAGAATTACTGAATTGCAGTAAAAAAGCGAAACATAACATAACATAATAAAACATAATAAAACAGAACGCTCTCGATGTGAAAATGTATAATACGATTTTAAAAGGACTTTTTTATTACAATAGTAAATAATTCAGAGAATGCATAAGCGTAAATTAATTATGTATAGGCTTTAATTTACCAGTACACCTTTATGCAAATCATTTGTTAAAATTTTTTTTAAAAAGTCCTTGAGATCTATGTAATTTGTCAACGGGGATATTAAAAAAACAAACAAAAAAATGGCTTTGTTTGTGGCACCGATCCCTGAACATTAGAGTTAATATAACAATGTATTGGAATCTGTGCATTTGATAGATTCTTTAACATATGTAAGCTGTGTTTAATTATTATTGATTTGTTGTGTTCTTTGAATACAATATAATGTAAAAAAAAAAAAAAAAAAGGTTTAGTTTATTCACTTTGTGCCCACAGGGCCAGGTACATCTCAATAGCGCATTACAAATACAAAGAGACATTTACTAAGAAAAATAATAAAACAAATGTTTAAAAAGACCAAATTCCCATTTTTTTTTTTATTCTATTGATTTTTTAGTATAACATGCAGCACAGTTGCTATAAGATCGTTACCTTTATTAAAAATGTGCACGGATGAATCTACCGATTTACTCTACAGGTTATTCAACTAATACCCATAAATTAACTGATCAAAAACTTGAATCGAGTGACACCACTAATTTCAATATATACTTTGGTGTGTGTGTTTTTTTTTTGTTTTTTTACTGTAGTTCAGTCTTTGCGATGTTAAAACATTACTTGCTTAAATGAGGGATTCTTTGCGTGGAAAACACTAACCAGGGCTGTCAATATCCATCAGAATGCAATATAAAAAGGACTGTGTGTGTGCATGATCTGGTTTAAACACCGACACCTGTATAACATTTAAACATTCATAAAAATGTACCAAAAGCACATCCCTAATATAGTACTATACAAACTTGGTACAACTTGTATAGTTCAATTAAAATAAGCATTAATAACTACAGCGTTATTTTTACTAAAACAATCCAACCACGAACTGTTGACTATACTGTTGACTATATTGGCCATAGCTATACATGCCTTTAAAATGGTCCACCCAAGAAATACTATTAAAAACAGGGGTGTATACATTAACAAAACTAAATTAAGAGTTGCAACACCAGCCAGTATACAAATAGGTAATAGAAAGTAGAGAAGAGAAAGATGAAAACAGCAATGACAAACGTATGTTCGTAATCAGTTGGATTTCTGTATAGATGCAGAGGTTAATGCACCCACCTCAAGTTTGTGTATTTCCTTTGTGCAATAGAGAAATCAAACATCATTAACAACTACTCATATTATTGCTTAAATGAAAATGCCTATTGATTCACAAGGGTACTGTTCTCCTTTTAAAAAAAGTGAATTTAAAAATACAGAGTTGCTCTACAGCTTAGTTGTGTGCCACAGTAGAATTAAATGTGTAACACTATTCTATGTTGAGTGGGATCAGCATCTGCAACCCTCCACTCACTTTATCCCCATGCCTCCAGGATGCCTCTAGCAACAGCCTCTACATGACTTCTCTACATATCATCATGTTACTTATTTAATTGGTTTCCTTCTTGGTCCATTTTAAATGCCTCACAACCCATTGCATACTGCTTGCCACTAGTTTGAAGCACTTGTCTGAAGAACAAGGAATGAATCTGTCTTGACTATTTAAATAAAAAAATAAAAAATTAAAACATGATCCAATTAAGATACTGTATAGGCTGGCTCAATTTTTCAGACTCCTACCAGAAGATGGTTGTGCTAAAGGTTGTTGAGAAAAGATCAACTTGGCATAAAAAAGTTAAATACATAAACATTTTATATTGTATACTTATATTATATAGTGTTCTGCGTTTCTGGTTTATTCCGAATTTTACCAAAAAATAACAGGAATAACTGGATGTCTGTTTTTACTGATTTAAACCAGATTTTCGTCTATTAGTCAATATTATCCCGGTACAGTTTTCTAGGTTTATTTTGACTCTGGCATTGTAATAAGCAGTACACTGTATCCTAGGATACAGCAGATGTTTAGACATCAGAGGATCAAATAACATTCAACTGTGGTTCTCTGTCACTATACAAACACACTATCACCTGAATAACATTGGCCAATCAAAGTCTGATTATTGGCGCAAATTGCTGGGCTTAGTAACTACTAGCTTGATCAAAAACGAAATTGAAATATACTTTCATGAAAATATACTATTGATGAGCAATGGGGAGAAAATGTAAATAAGTTTATGAATAGTCAAAAGGAAACTAATGTTTTGAAGTATACAAAAAGCAAAAATAGCAGAAGTGGGTCAGATGAGGCAGACAATGCACAGCGCTGTATTGAGGTACATGTTCGTGCTGACAATAAAAGAACATATTGAAAAATAAGCGACACATTAAAACTAAAACAAGAAAGTGAACTGAGAGACAAGCCAAAGTTTATTAATGCCTAATCTATTTGTGGATGTTTAGAGTTTAAAATTAAACCCTTAGAATTGTTCCTAATCTTTTAAAAATCAAATCTAGGTTTCCACCTCAGTGTTTATGGAGTAGTATGTGTACCAGTGCAATTTGTAGTTTACTCCATTACTTTTATTTTTTAAAGCAGTGACCACATTGCTTGGTTCCACTCGAAATGACCAGGTCTGCCATGCCAGCATGTTAGGGTTGCCGACATTCTAGCCTACCTCTCATTCTTCTGGCACTGCAGGCTGCAGGGGAAACCACGCTCATTAATCAATGCAAATTCGTTGTAATGAAAGTAAGGCAAGTTTTATTAGGTAGTAATTGTGTTAAGAAGTTGCTCAGTAACACTTGTGTTGGCGTAAAGGGCAAGGCATGACGGGGACAGTGTCCTGTCAAATCCAATCTTTATTTCACTAAATAGTGCTGAAAAAGGGCCGGCCATGTGACAACTGGACATTTATCATCCAGATGTAAGGACACACAGGTCTGTCTCACTAATTACTCAAACGCAAAAGCATCTCAAAGCTTTAAGGCCAAAATTTCACTGTTCTTAAAATGAACAAAAGCTACACTATTCAAAACACATCCTGCATGGGCATGGCTTGCTATCCTTTCCAACCCCCTTGCAAACTGGTAGTGTATTTTATATATCAGTTTTGCCTTGCTGGCACAATACAGTAGGGTCTACAATGCATATACTGAAGGCTAGGAACACAACAACCAATTTTACAAATTGTAAATTTTCATTAATTCAGAATTCTGCAAAAGGCATACATTGTTTGATCCATTATGTTCTTTTCACCTGCTTCTGGTTACTGTGGTTTATAGCGAGACTGCGATATTCACAGAAAATAAATTCTCTGACACTCATGTCTAGACATTAACAGCCAAAAAAGCACTGGTGATTTTGTTGTCCAACATTTGCAATTGATGCATCTCATGGTCATAATGGAATATCTGCAGTAGACTAATCAACTTGCCCATAAAATAGTGCTCGGGGTATTTCAGTACAATTTTGCTTGAGCCAGCAGAATTGTGTGCAATTATCTTCCTATTTTATGCCGTTTGTCCTTCATTCTGAAAATAAGCATACAAACATACACTATTCAGACGTTAAAGAAAACATTTAAGAGAACTAAAAACATTGTAAAAAAAAACCCCAAAACAAAAAAAACACCACGTATGGATGAGACCACCCCAGCGTATATTCTCTTGCAACTTCCAATATCGCAATATTTTGCATTGTACATTACACTGTGCGACATGTGGAGTGTGAGGGCTGCAGGAGAATAGTCACCATGACTAATACCACTTCAGTAACCTCACCAGATCTATTCATGGCAAGGTAATTGTTATAAACCATTTCCTCTGAAAATGGTGGATGGAGAACCCCTGTGAGCCTTCTTAAACCAAGTATTTCACAACAGCCTCATTAAATGTTGAGTGAACTCTACTGTCAGTCTCTTAAATTATTCAGCCCTGCATGTGTCAATTCTACCTTGGGAGACCACCTCCTGTTAAAAGCGGAAGTGGCAGTCTTACTCTTCAGCAGAACAGACTTCAAGGTGGTGTCTGAATATGTGTAAGGTACACTAGCTGCATCCTGTTAAAGTACAAGCAATATTACCTTTACCTTTCTTAATTGGTCTACAATAGGACTTAAAACTAACATAAATCAAGTGTAAACTTTTACAGCAACGCACAAAGCACCAAAATGCTCGGTTTACTTCAAAACACAAAAATTGGCAATTCACGGTTATTTTGCATTCAATTCCTTAGACCTAGAATGAGGATTTTGCCATTCCATGGGTGAGAATTGTATTTTGCTTAATTCATATAAAATGTGAAAGGTGCCTTCCCTGTCTTCCTAAATACTGAATGTTAAATTTTAATTTTCAAATCTAGTATACCCAAAAATCAACCAAGGTATTTCAAAGTCTCCTAAAACAAGTGGCATAGCAGGAGACTGCTCAAAAAGAGTTTCAGTGCTGTGTCAACCTTCTTGTCCATGTATTCCAGAAAGGACCCACGCAGCGCATGCAATCTGTTTTAATCCTGAAATCCAAGCAAAAATAGGAAAATAGGGTTTGTAACAAATCTGTAACAAATCTGTTTGCATTAGAAGGGTTTAGAAGTAGGAATTGTATCAATGCTGTTATAAACTGAATACATATACCAATCAATTTTTTTTTTTTTTTGCTAAAGCCATGCTAACTCTCACCATCATATACATGATGTTACAGTGATATAAATATCTACTCTTGCATGGTCCATGATTTTTCTATACAAGTTGTAGCCAATACAAAAGAAAACAATTTCAAATATATTTTTTGCTTCTGATCAGCAGCTGACCAAGTAAACACTTGAGGTTGGTTAATGTGCCTATAACTACAGAGAAACCAAAAAAAATAAAATAAAAAATTGTGCAAGCATTCAATCTGAAAATTCTAATGCACTTTTACTGTATAAAACCTCCCGCCCCAATTAGCAGTTCTTTTCCCTAATAATTTACATGTTATTCTGTACCGTGACACAAGCTAAATTAGATTCCACAAGCAGCAATATAACTCTTATGCTGTGCCCAATTAATATGTCACACACAGAGAGCACTTACTGGTACTTCTACAGCAGATCAATGATTCTCACATTTTTTTTGTGGAAAATATATCGATGAAAGTACACACAGTAACACAATGGGTGAAAAAGGTGTATACTAAGCAACACATTGTATGCATTGTAATTCATCTAAAATTAAAGAAAAATAAATTTACCAAATGTGATTAAGAAAGAAACCAGTCAGTCAGTCAGTCAGTCAGTAGTAGGCAGTGCTCCAGATAAGCTGAGTAATGGGTGTTTTACGCATTGAAAAAAAGATAATTGTAGCCTGCCTGAATCCAGAACTTCAATTAAAAAAAAAAAGAAACTGTTTACTTGCAATGCGTGTTTTGTGACTGGTGAATAAGCGACTGGATTCTTGATTTCTCTGTGCCGTCTTAGTGCCCCTCAGCATAACCTACCAATTTACTTACCTGTCAATCACATTTTTGGATGGTAAATCTATATAATATATGCAATATTCTGCGTTTGGAGAAAGCCGGGATGCTTTATATTGTTATAGCAAGGCGATCAATAAGGAATACAATATTATTGTTTCTTTATAAATATATTGTACAGTATGTGCATGCAGGCCTTGAAGTATAATCTATCTGCACAAAAAATGCTGTTTGTTTATTTGCTTTACAGTCACTGTTTGTGGTTAATAAAGCAAAGAATGCATTTTACATAGTGTCTAAATTGAACAGTAAATTGCTCAACCCATGCTAATGCACATACTAATAATACATCATAATTCATATGAACAAATATAAAATAACAACAAAGTTGATCTTACATTTTCATAGGATACTTCCCTAGATTACTCTACCAAAATAGCCACCTCAAGTAAGATCTTTTGGCAACCATTACAGTGAGACCAATGTGCAATCAATCATGCACCACCATTGACAGACCTATGGAAACAAATCCCTTATAAAAGCTTTCTTCTTATTTAGCTCATTATACTTGATTTACTTGTCATCAATTAGTGAATAGGTTGTACAAGGGTAGCAGCTTAAAAGTTCAGTGCTTCCTAAAGATTACTGTGCTTGTCTTCCAAGATAATTTAGCCATGTCCCAGACCTGGAGGTCCGTGGAAGCCTGACCAATCACATTTTTACATCAGTTAAAGTCAAGGAGATTCAGCGTCTCAGAGCCTGATTCTGCAGCCTTTTTCAAAACAAACATTCACAATGTGCCTTTATAGAGCGGTCTGTTGGCACAGCGACAGCTATAATGAAAACACACGTTTACTGAATGTTAAATCGCATTGTAATAAAGCCACTGAATAAACAAGACACATCTGCATGGGAGGAAAACAACCACATATAAAATGTGGGGCCTGCTTGGTAGAACAGAATTGTCCTCAAATATTAACCTACCTTTGGGAATGCAATTTACAGCTCTAGCCATCAGTTAAACACTACAACAGTCCATTGAAAATCAACCGAATTACCAAAGAAAAAAAAGGGAGGTAGCTCACACTGCTAATGATGTGTCATATTTACCATAACTGAGTAGTAACGTCTAGCTTGTCCAGTACTACATTTATATAATTATTGGTTTACATTCATGGGGTTTCCATGCGGGGCAATTTACACGTGAAATGGCGATCTGGCGTGCACGCTTGGGGAGAATTACTTGTGTAAATGAGGTTTGTAGCCAAAAAATAAATAAATAAATAAAGGCCAAAGAGAGGGATAGGGTAAATCTCATTTACTCGTGTAACTGACAAAAAACACGGGAAAATCCACGCCCAGTTTCGCATGGAAACCCGCATTTCACGTGTAAATGTGAATGAGCTTGTTTACCCTTAGTGACATCACTATAAATATTGCAAGGGAGCAGGTCAGTTGTTACTGTGGATTCCATGACAGCAGAAAGTAAGTGGCTGATGGGCGGTTAGCAGTGGTGTAGTTCACCTTAATGATAATGTGGGCGGCTTTTTTTTATTATTGTTTTTTGCTGTGCCTGGCCTATCATGTTGTATATCACTTGTGGGTAACCACTTACCATGAACTGCTTTATGCCCTTGTTATAGTATTAAAGCAGCTGTTTGAGAATACCCTTGCTATAAAAACTAAAGTTAAAACATGAAGAACAAGTGAGCTGCTTAAATGTCTAACTGAATTGATTCCTGTCCTTTTGATCCCAGCTATGTTCGAAGACAATGCGTGTCCACCCTTCACATTAATAAATATAGTTGGTGAACTGGATGTCATGAGCCACCACGATCGCCCAAAACAGCTGAACATATATACCAACAAGTTGTTGATGCCCTCTCAGAACTTACCAAATAAAATTGCAAATGAATGTATCGATTGTGTTATTTGTTTGCATCATTAATATTTAACACAAAAGTAAATCCAACACAACGTAAAAGACAGGAGAGAATCTGACAGCACGAGCCTCAGTCAGCTTATAATAAGCAGGATTGGGCTTGTTTTTTTGAGAGCTGCAGGTTGAAATTTGCATACCAATACGGTTGTGCTCGTTTCGGGCTTGTTTTAAAAGGCTGTGCGTTTCTTTTTTCTCATGAGACTTGGCAACACTGGTAACCTTCCCCATCTGTCTCACAGGCAGCCACTGATTCCTGAACACCTCATTTTGCTGTTGACATGAGTTTGCAGGATACAGCAGGCAGTGGCAATTTTGGGAACAAACTACTGCTGCACTTCAGTACGTTTCATCAGTATCCTCCCTTTCAAGTGCCCACTACCCGTATTTGCGCAAGTGTGGTGTTGAATGCTTCCTCAGCAGTTGTCAGCCATCTGGATAGGTAGGGTTTTAAGCCAGGGTAGTATACGCAGCATCACACGATACCCTATATGCTGTATTGCCTGAATGAAGGGAGATAGATAGATAGATAGATAGATAGATAGATAGACACACGTCTCCGGTTTTCAGCCATGGTGATCTGCAATACCTTTTTGGTCAGTTTAATTTTATACCTCAGAGTTCATTTTTAATTAATGTGTTGCAAGATAAATTAGTTGAAACAGTATTCACTAGTAATGACATGACACCCCACTAATGACATTTGAAAAACAATTTGGGCAAGAGCAGTAAAACACATTAACCAACCAGGCACAAGGTATTTTGCTTTATTACAGCAGCTAAGATTCACTTGTGTACCAGTTCTCTGCGCATGGAAACCACATTTCACAAAATTTCACTAGTAATCTTCAAAAACAGCATGAGTACTTCACACATAGCTAATTTACATATCAACCCCCACCTTTCCCATTCATTTGCATGATGTCGGGTGAAAAGCCCGGTTTACTCGAGTAAAATAAACAGAGCGAATGGAAACCTAAAAAGCATTTTACTGAGACATTTTTGAGCAAATGTGGCATGGAAACGCCACCATTGTGTACCAATCTCATCGATTTATTTATTTATTTAGTTATTTATTGTGTGCCTTTGAGATTAAAATATGACTTCACAACTTGAGTAAAACACGGCATCATTAAGTGGGATTTGTAAATGTTTCAATTTCAGTCATGTAGCTTTGTTTAAATTACTAGCATGATGTTCCCGATTATAGATTTTATTTCCTTTTAATGCAGTTTATTTAGAAATACTTTGCTTTCAAACTTTTTTCATATTGTATTAAATACAGTAATCGTGCCACACACAAAATCGAAACGTCAATAAGCCTGCCATTAGGAGATAAGAATGTCCTTTAGTAAGGAATAAACTTAATTTGTGGACTATATTAAATGTAGTTACAATATCTCTCTACTCTAGATCTTCTTGCCTCATCTGCCTAACAGTAATGTGTGTTTAATATTTGGTACATCAGTATGTACTGATGTGCCATGAAATAAAATGGCTAAACAGATATCCAAAATGAATATGTAATGCATGTGGCTTTTTTTTTTTTAATGTTGGCATTATTAATAATAAAAAAGTTAAAATTACAAAAGAAACTGCTCCCAATGGCATAATTTTCTCATAGACAAACCGTGTATATCAAGGGCCATCCAAATGTATCTGGGGACTTGGCGTGCATCCAGAAACTCCCCTTGGACAGCAAGACACAAATTGGATGTATTTCTGCTTTGATTGCATTGAAAATACTGAAGATTTGCCACAGATACACATCTCTTTGCACAATGCTTTGGGGACGTGCTCTGTTTTCAATTACAATTCAGCATATGTGACTATTTCTTCTGCAGCCAACTCTACTATCAACTGCCTCTGACATTATCTTAAAGGAAACACATTTTTAGACTTCTTAACCGTACACAAAGTGAAATTTATTTTAAACCTCAGGCAATGTATTCGTTTTTGTGACTGTGAAAACAAGTTAGAACTTAACCCACTGATTCAAAAGGAGTAGCTGGTTAAAGCATTGGCTTCACCCGAGGTTATGATAGAGCCTACCTGGGCCTAACATCTCTTCAAAGAAATATAGTATTCATTAAGATACCATTGCTAGTCTCTTAATAGTTTGTGGTATTTTCAAACATGTACTGGTAATTTGAATGAATGAATGAATGAATGAATGAATGAATGAATGAATGAATGGTTAAAGAAAGGGGCTTGTAACCAGGCGGTCCCCGGTTCAAATCCCACCTCAGCCACTGACTCATTGTGTGACCCTGAGCAAGTCACTTAACCTCCTTGTGCTCCGTCTTTCGGGTGAGACGTAATTGTAAGTGACTCTGCAGCTGATGCTTAGTTCACACACCCTAGTCTCTAAGTCGCCTTGGATAAAGGCGTCTGCTAAATAAACAAATAATAATGAATGAATGGCGTTGGACAATATCCACAACACACACACCTGTCTGACCTTCCCTGGATAAACACTTACATTATACAAAACTTCTAACATGTCACTTGACAGTTAAATAAATACACTGGTGGTATTTATTTAAAAAGCGGAAGGTAAAAAGCTGACTGACAAGCATGGAAACTGTAGGAATAGATTCTTGCCTTAAGTACAAGTATAAAAAATAATGACACACTTAATTCAGTATAACAAATCTTAAAGCTCAATAGATGGATACGAGTCTTAAACATTGTCTGCTATGTTAAAATGATGACACTGGTCAAATGGGTTGGCTTGATGTTTTTGCAGCAGCTCAAGGTTATCCTACAGTAGCACAATAAAATGCTTGCAACAATAAAACTCATGATTGTGTTTTATTAGTGGGGGGTGGGACAGAGGGGTACAATGACATTAATTAGTTACTATTTGGGTTAGTTGGAATTATGGTATCAATTAATGGAATTAAAAAAACATAGGTTGACCAATAGTTGTCAAATGTGTTACACTTTCAATTGAAAGAAAGCACTAAAAAATAATTTTAAAAACTCAACGCAGTATGATCCTCAGCAATGGGAATTCTGTATCAGGAAATTGTCAGCAATATTAAAAAAGACCAAGAAAACACACCAACAAATTTGCAAAGGACACAGAGACAGCAGATCGGTTATGGACATTTCAAATTTACAAACAACCTCCATTCCCACAGTCTTCGTAACGGAGGTTCTACTGCATCATACTCTAACTTTGTTTATAATTTAACATTGCTTTCTATTTCAATTGAAAAATATTAATGGAAAAATCACATGAAAGGGACTTTAATTGCCAAGACTTTAAAATAGTCTTTTGGGGCACCCCCTATAGTGATGCTACTCATAGCTGTACTACTGAAACCCTGCTGTTACAATCTACATACGTGAAGGTTCCAAGTACAATACAGGTAATCATCTTCACAGCTGAATTTAACTACTGAATGATGTCAAGTCACAGTAAGTACAAACAATTCTCAGTTTGGACTACTACATATGTGTTTCCGTTAAAAACACACAAGACATGACTTCTACCTCTTCCTGGAAATATTGACAGCCATTTTTTACAGCAGCATTACTCTGACAAAGGAACTAGCTGTAAAACATGTCTGCTTGACTTTCTCAAGTTTCAATTTAGGATATATGATTGTGTGTTGTGAAGTTATACATTATCAATGAACGACCTACAACAATAACAGGAATTAAACTCAATCTTTTTCACTCTAAATAGAGTCCTCATTCAGCTGGTTGATCCGGCAAAGTGGAATTCTCCAGTATAATCCCACCCCTGGGAGCTCAGTCCAACCAGAGAGAAATGTCACCACTCACTAGTGCTTGGCACACGGATACAAATCCAGCACCCCAACATCACACATCATTCACCAAAGGTAGAGAAAGGTTACAGTTGCTGTTTTGTGTGTATATGTTTTAAACGAGAGCCAGGTCTGCTTAAAAAAAAAAAAAAAAAAAAAAAAAAATCATTTTATATTGGTTTTCTTTGTCCCTGTGCACAATGTCATATTCATAAACTTCCTTAGGTCGAGTACATTATGCAGTGGTACTTCAATGAAACATTACATAGGTGGTTTGAATTCAAATTTAATAAATAAACTAATTAAAACAAAAGACCCCCAAACACACGCAGATCTTACAATAGAGGCTTGTTCAACATCTGGGATTGTTTAATAGAAGTCTTATCTACACAACATGAAGGGATTGGAAATGTATGCCAGATCTTAAATCATTCAGACCCAAGTGCCACTGTTTCAAAAGACTCAAATTGTAACAGGTGCATTTAACTACTTAAGACAAAGACAGGGAATATCTTGCCATTAATAAATAAAAGCATTCAAACAAACTTTTACACACTTAATTTAAAATTTAGCTAAGTGGATATTGCAGAAACAGAATAGTACTCTTCCTCAAATAAATAGAACAGACATTAAGATTAACTGTATTAAAAAAAAAACAGTAAAAGTTTAATTAATATTATTATTTGTTTATTTAGCAGACACCTTTATCCAAGGCGACTTAGAAAGCCAATTGCAATTAGTTTGAGAATAATAAAAGGATATCTGCATCCTGACAGAAAACTGAGGAAGTCTGGGCTAACCACTGCACTATTCATTCCCAAGGTACAAGGGATCCATTTTACAAAGTTAGAAAGAAAAATGACCTTCTAACAGTGCTAAATGGATATATAAGGGCATACAGCCCATACTCCACTGAAATGAACAGCTCTTCACACTACCCCATGACAAGTAGCACATTTTAATCCTGCATAAGTAACTGAAAAGGTAGCTATTAACAAAATGCAAAAAAATGAAAGGAACTCCTGCTTTTGCATTTTAATGATGCTTCATCTGTTAAAATGAGCACCACATTTTTACTCCCTCTATTTTTCTTTTACAAGGTGCATTTCTGTGCATGGGCCTTTTCATCCCAGTCTCCCAAAAGACTGCCCAGTCGTCAAAGAGAAGCCAAGTCAGCACTCAAAAGTTAATGACGTCACACTGGCAGCCATCTGACCAATCCCTGCTCTTCTGCCTCTGGCAGCTGAAACATCAATTTGTGCTTATCCCAATTGGGGAGAATAATATATATATATATATATATATATATATATATATATATATATATATATATATATATATATATATATATATATATATATATATATATATATATATATATATATATATATAACAAAAATCAGTGAGCCAGTACACATCACTTAAATGACCGCATCCCACTCCCACAGAGTGGTCTATCTACTGCCACCTTGCATCTTCAGTAGGGGACCAAAATAGTTTTAAACGCTCCAAGGTTTTGGACTTGACAGACTGCTCTGAGCCTGCCTCCTTCAGGAAAAAAAAAAAAAAATCTTGAGCAAATCAACACAACCTACCCTAGCTGGAAGCATGCTGCATTAACCCCTAGAGGGGATAGAGGGGAAGAGAAGGGACGGGGTGTGGATGTGTTAATACACAAGAACACTGCATCAAACCAATGTACTGCTCAGCACGGTATGCGTCAGCAGTACATTCACGTTTCAACTGAAGGACAAAAGGAGGAGAGAGAGCAGCCGGTCTTGGCTGCCTGCAACACCAACACAAAGAAAAAGGAGACAGAAGGATAACAAAACAAGGGGGTAAAAAATGTTGCCGTGGACGGGATTTTCCCATGCCTCTCCCATTCTTGCTTCTGTTCAGGCTACTACAGCAGTCCAAGAGCTGGAAAGACATTAACCGCAACAAAAGGCTAAAGCTTCAACTCACTACGTCAAAACAAAAGGGGATGCAGCAGGAGCTACAGGGGGTAAAGCAAAGGAGCTCTGTGTGTGTTGTCTTTAGCAGATTGTCAAACCGGGGCTCGTCACTGAAGATCCTTTTTTCTCTTCTTTTTATTCCAAGGGAACAAGAGAGCACACTAGAAAACCTCCTCAACATTGCTGCGCTCCCCCCGCCCCCCTCCCTTCCCACCAACCTTTAAAGAAATTGACGGATTATTGCTAACTGTGCAGGAGGCAGGCTGCAGCTGCTGCATCTACTGGCTGGAGAGCTAAGCTAGTTAAAAAGAAATCTAATGACTGCAATGTGCAGCTTTACGATTCAGTACGGCAAACAAACTGGAAGGCAGTGGGACAGCCCGACAGCAAATTTAAGTTAAAAAGAAAATTAAGGACTGTACAATTTTCTTTTTTTTCCTAGTTTAAAATTTAGAGTTGAGCAATGGAATATTGCAAAAGGAATTCTACAGCATCCCACGTCAGCTTCCAAAGGCAATTACTGGGAGTACTGCTGGCACTACTCTTTGGAGCAGAGAGGATCCTTGCACCTGCGTAGCCTACTGGGCCTTACCTCTATACCAAGATTGCTTAATGCTACTGTTTCTGGATTTACTAGGAGCCATTTTGCCAGATTGTTTGAATATTCATTTTTTATTGCACAGTAAAACGAGGCTACATAATGCTTGGGAAAAGATGATTAACACTAGAGCTGTTTAACTGTAAAGGACTTCACAAAACTACAGAGGTAGGTGCCTAAAAAGTGTTCCCACCGCCACTCCCCCCCCCCCCCATTCCTTTCCATCAATTCAATCCTTTCTTTCGCTCACACTCTGTTGCTCAGATCAGCACCACCCTGCACTGTAGATGGAAAAAAGAATCAGAGTCTTGCTTAAACCGGGGTAGGGCCAGTTCTCCATTCCGTGCCAAATCCCAGACGATGTTGAATTATGAACGTGCCACATCATGAGTCTCTTGTGGCAGGTAACTGTGCACCGTACCTGGAATGCCTCCCTGCTTTTTGTAGTCTACCTCATGGTACGAACGTGGAGTCAGTGTGCAGCTTCTGCCGGACCCCAGAGTTGCCCCTCAGTTTGTTCGTGCAGTAACCAGTTTAGTAAAGTGGTCTGCACACGCCGCAGTCTCAGGGAGGTCCCTCAAGGGATCCCCTCAAATACTCGGTACCTCAACCTGATGGAGAACAACATTCAAATGATCCAGGCAGACACTTTCCGCAATCTCCACCACCTGGAAGTGCTGCAGTTGGGGAGGAACTCCATTCGCCAGATAGAGGTTGGTGCTTTTAATGGTTTGACCAGTTTGAACACGCTGGAGCTGTTTGATAACCGCTTAACAGTTATTCCAAGTGGAGCATTTGAGTATTTGTCCAAACTGCGGGAGTTATGGCTCAGGAATAACCCCATTGAGAGCATACCCTCTTACGCTTTCAATAGGGTGCCATCTTTGATGCGTTTGGATTTGGGAGAGTTAAGAAAACTGGAGTATATATCAGAAGGTGCTTTTGAGGGATTATACAACTTGAAATACCTTAATCTTGGAATGTGTAACATTAGAGAAATGCCAAACCTCAACCCATTAGTTGGGCTGGAGGAACTAGAGATGTCTGAAAATCATTTTCCTGAAATCAAACCTGGATCCTTTCAGGGTCTTAAATCTCTGAAAAAACTCTGGATTATGAACTCACAAATCAACCTGATTGAACGGAATGCTTTTGATGACCTCACAGCACTGGTGGAATTGAACCTTGCCCATAACAACCTGACCTCTTTGCCCCATGACCTTTTTTCACCCCTGAGATACCTTGTAGAATTACATCTGCACCACAATCCGTGGAACTGTGACTGTGACATTGTTTGGCTTTCGTGGTGGCTGCGTGAATACATCCCCACAAACTCGACATGCTGCGGCCGCTGCCACTCTCCACCCTACATGAGGGGCAAATACTTAGTGGAGGTTGAACGGAGCACTTTCCAGTGTTCGCCCCTTTATTGTGGACGCCTCGGATGTAAACATCTCAGAAGAACGAGTGGCCGAGCTCAAGCGTCGACGGCTTCCATGTCTTCTGTTAGGTGGTTGCTGCCAAATGGCACAATATTAAGTCATGGGTCAAATCACCCACGAATATCAGTTCTAAATGATGGAACACTAAACTTCTCGCGTGTTTTGTTAACGGATACTGGGATCTACACATGCATGGTCACCAATGTGGCGGGAAATTCAAATGCCTCGGCCTATCTCAACGTCAGCACGGCTGAGCTGAATACGTCCAATTTGAGCTACTTCACGACTGTCACGGTGGAAATTGTAGAACCAACATCGGAGGACATTCCGCCGAAGATCAAGGCAGTTACAACGCCTTCTACGGAATACAAACCAGCATTTATATCCACTCCTACTGTTCTGCTCCACAACACCAAGACGCCAAAACAGGTGTCAGTCCTCACTTCGAACGGCACAGAAAGACCACCTGCTAGCTTGGATGAGGTCATGAAGACCACCAAAATCATAATTGGCTGCTTTGTGGCGGTCACACTTCTGGCCGCTGTTATGTTAATAGTATTTTACAAACTGCGCAAGCGACACCAGCTGAGGAGCACAGTCACCGCTGCCAGGACTATAGAGATTATCCAAGTGGACGAGGATGTTCCCACAGCAGCATCGGCCACCGGTATACCGGGAGAAGGAGCGGTTGTATTACCCACCATCCATGACCACATGAACTACAACACCTACAAACCAGCACATGGGGTTCACTGGACAGAGAACAGCATTGGCAACTCTCTTCACACCACGGCCAGTACCATCACCACTATTCATGAGCCCTATATAATACAAACTCACACCAAGGAGAAGGTACAGGAGACACAGATTTAACATTCCCCCTACCCTTTCCTCATTATAAAATGCAATAGAGTGCACAAAAAAAGACAGCAACTTTTTTTGTACAGAGTGCAAAATTAAGACTGTTTTTCTTGTATATGCTTATAAATATAAAAAAAAAAATCTGCTATGAGCTGGTAAGAGAAGCAGATTATATAATAAATTTAAACTATTTTCTAACTTGTAACTTCTATTTAAAAACAATCAAAGAACAAGATGTTAAGATACTGTTATGACAGAAATGAGGGTGGACCCGTTTAAAAGGGCATTCTGTAATTTTTAGATGAAGCTATATAGGATGCAGTAAATACCCATTTATACCGAGAAGTCTTTCTAAAAAGCCCAGAATCAATTTACAGGTTTATCTTGTAAAAGCACCAAGAATTTGTACTGTGCCAAATGTTATAAATGCAATAAAAGGATTTTTTTTGTTGAAAAACAACAATTTAAAACATGCATTTTTAGATCAATTTTTATTGTGTAAAAAATAAGCAATCAAAGTCCAGACAGATTGGCGTAGCTATCAGCCAAATAGTTTCAGACTGCACCATATTTCTGCAGCTATGACTTAACTCTCCAATTGCTGGGTATGTTTGTTTTTTTAACACTAAAAAGAGGCAAGGTCAGTTTTACTTTGGTCCAAAAGCTAAACAAAACTATTATTTTCTAATTAAAATTAAGCACTGCAGTAAAAGCGTTGTTTCTAAAGCAAATTAATTGTGGTTACGCTTCATGATTTGGGATTGACAGTAACAAGAAAAGAAAAGAAAAAGTCTCGACCATGGCATGCTGGTATTCATTGAATTAGGACCATACAGAACCTTTTTAAAAATAAAATAAAATAAACTGGA
This sequence comes from Acipenser oxyrinchus oxyrinchus, assembly GCA_030684275.1. Classification (NCBI taxonomy): domain Eukaryota; kingdom Metazoa; phylum Chordata; class Actinopteri; order Acipenseriformes; family Acipenseridae; genus Acipenser; species Acipenser oxyrinchus. The sequence continues at coordinate 43,785,689 of CM060254.1, forward strand.
GCTATTTAATTATTGGGTGAAAATAACTGCATTGGAAATGTGATGTCAAACAAAGGAAAGTACAGTATATCATTCTAGCAGCTTGTTTCATAAAAATAATAATTGTTCTGCAGGATAACTTGGTATTACTGATGTGTCAGTTCATGAAGATGATCATGTTTCTAATTGTTTAAGGCTGTGAAAAATCCGTAGCTAACATTTGAAAAGATGGCTGGTTGGTCAGCATTATTGGGATATGATCTCTGAATGATTCACTGTAAATAACTAAAGTCCTTTAAATTCAAGCAAGGAAAGCAATTTAAAATGAGAACAAACTAAAGAATGATCAAATTGTACTAAATAAAATAAAATGTTCAAACTGACTGCAGTTTTACTCAAGGCAATAAGAGTAAATTAGAATTTGTATTTTATTATTTTCACAGCAGTATGCTCACATACAGAAAAAATGTGAAATAAATTAGCAGTGGCATTTTTGAGCTATGAATGCAAGTGTTAAATATTACTACTGTTATGTGTTTGGTATTTTATATTCCATTTATAAATACCTTTATACAATTATAAAATGACACTCAATACAAATAAGCATTTTCCAAAAATAGTGAACAGTGTTTTTCTTCAACCAAAGCAGAATTAGATTTATGTAACATAGCAATTATTAGGCTAAATTAAATCTGAGCTGAGTGTGCTCCACCCCCCCTCCCACAATTCTGGTAGTTATGACAAAGGACAATTAAACACAATTATTTTGTAGTCCTTGTTAATTCAATGTAATCTTTCATATTTTTTCTTTACTTTTCTATAGTGCTGCGGACAGGGATTAAAAGAACAATGGTCACCGAGTTAGCTAACTAGCGGCAGATCAACATTGTCTGCTAAAATCATGTTTTGATGGATTCATTTTAGCTAGGGGCGCTTAAAACATGTATTCATTACAGGCTTTTTTTATTTTATTGTAATACCTTGCTAAAATGCATACATAAAAACAGAAGAACATGTTATATTGAAAATCTGTTTCTTCACATTTGAGACAAATGTACTAGAATAGACTGTGAAGCAGAACTATCGGCTCTGTTTAATTTGGAAGTTTTTCCATTGTATGTATGGTCATAATCAGTCAAAGAACAAATCCAGTCATCTATGGCACTTAGCAATTGTTTCTTTGGAGGAGGGGGGGGGGGGGTTCTATGCATGAAGCATCAACGTAGCAAAGCCAAAAGACAAGTCAACCTTCCTCAAAGCTGAAAGGCATCCATTTGCAACTCCCAGTAGCCAAAGCAACTCGAAAGGGGTAACACAGTGAAGATATTCTATTGTAATCTCCTTTGTGTGTTTCATTAACTGTTACATAACTCTTTGAACCTCAAGGTAAAGCAAGTTGTGTTATATTCAAAAGACGAGGATTCAAAACTCAGGGATTTGTATAGGATTAAGAAAAAAAAAATTAAAAAAGGGAGGTAAGGTTAAGCAAAGGGCATTTTTAATTAAAAACAATAAAAACACCCAAGGAAACCAGGAGATGGCATTTAAGATCCAGATAGATATAGATATTTATCTGCAGCCAATATGAGAATACTACATATCTGCAGAGTATTATTTGTGTGTAATATAATATATATATATATATATATATATATATATATATATATATATATATATATATATATAGTAAATAAATAAAATCACTGCTGTAGATATACACATTTAAAAAGACCCTTTAAAAAAGTATCCATGAAACATTCCTCATGCTGTGTTTATTTATGATTTATACAGGCCAATATGTCCAACATTTTACAGTATCCCAAGTTCCACATTTTCTTGACACAGTTGTGAGAGGTTCGAAATTTGCCTTTGCCAATTGATATATACGAAGCAAATAAAAGCCTGACACAGTGCCCTAGCCAGACATTCAAGATTTGTATCAATTAATGAAGTTTTCACAGTGTTTTGTAGTGCTCCTCAGTTTCTCCCTGCTGATAGCAGGCTATTGTAAAATATGATCCATGGGCCTCTATTCTACGCAATGGTCCGCTGCTGACATGTCTTATTTTTGCTGATATTTCCCCATGCCAGGTCTCAGACACATTTATATTATAATATGATATACACCTCTCCTTTAGTGAGGCTTTCTATATTCTACTTTCAGGCTAAGGGCCCATCAACAAAAAATAGTTTGGCAATGTTCATCCTCCTAATTCTAATACCATAAAGAAAAAGACAAGTACAAAAGGGCTTTATGAACAGCCACATTCTATAAACATCTGGTTTGTAGGTGATCTAGCAAATTGTATAATAATTTAATTAGACAAATGTTTCGACTAGTGCCTTCTTCAGAGTACTGGATTTGGATAATGCACACATTATTTACGGATCCAAAGCAGGTTTCCTAAAACCCATTTGTATTTTTTTTTTTTTTTTTTAAATTAAATCTGCAATGGCACAGGGCAAAATGAATGCCTCAGTAAAAGGCAGACATTTACTGACAAACAATGTCCACTGTAAAAAGAAAGAGACTAACCAGATCATCCTCAAGATGGTGCATTCATTTTATTAATCATCCTTAAATCAAGTGCAAGAATGTAGGTTAATATTTTTATAAAAATATTATTGCATGTTGTGAAAGTTATTAAAAGCAAAAAACACATTACTTTGACACATTTCTGCAATTGATCTAAACTGTTTATCTAAATCGTGGGTCTTCATTTTAAGATATATCTGAAAAACATAAATAAGCTTTAGTTCTAGACCTATGGTAAGCCTTGACTAATCAATATGAATCCACAAATGTGGAAGGAGTAGGAATTAACATTGCAATACTTTTTTTTAGCCTTAATTGTTAAATAGATATGGATGTCACCATATATCTACTGTGCACAGGAGACAAGCTACTAGGGCCTTTTGAACATTAAATTTATCTTTTGTTCGCTGTCTAATTATGAAAGATTTCTAAGCCGATTTTATTTACTCTGATCCTTTGCATTAATATTTCATGATGGGAATTTGCCATTTTTTTAAAAGCACTATGTTAAGTACATAAAAATATGACAGTGCAAGACTCCGACAGGGATGCAGCAAGCTATAAATGTGGAATAGCAGGGGCCCCAGGCTAGTTACCCCCTTATGCCTCAGTTATATCAACTGAACCTATATACAAAAGACACACTAACAATTATTAAGTTGTATTAAACAATATACCAAAAAAAACGGCGAGTTTGAACATCTTGGTGACAAATCTTTGCTTTAAATTTACTAACTTAGTTTAAATTCACAAATAGCTCAGATATGCATGCATGAATAATGCAGCTTTCAGCAGGCCTGATAAACACAGTTCTAATAGAAACAATTTGCTCTCCATTTAATAATGCAAATTACTAGAATTATTAGAAGTGTGCCGAATGACAGCCACAGTGGAATGTAGCACTGCTCATGGTGAAGAACGTTAAAACAGACAAGACCGAATGAAGAGTCTGATTAATATTAAATCTGTAACAGTTCACCAATACTCAAGCACTAAAAGGGTATCCTTGAATGAGATTGTCCAATGAAAACAAAAGATAACAATATATATTAGTTGCAAATGACTAAAATTAATACAATTACATTGATACATTTGAAGCAAAATCTTAGTATTTCACATGAAACGCTCATGTTTGTCAAAACAGTCATTGATTTTAAAAGATGTATACAAACAAACTACGATCAATATATGCTTGAAAAGAAATCCAAAAAAAACTGGGGATATTTAGGGAGATTACATTTAAAGTTTTTTTTTTTTTTTAATTTTTTTTTATTTAAGGAGAATGTCTATGGAAGGAAAATGGTCAAGGTTTACAAATAAGTGTAGTTCTCCCCAGCCACCGTATTACAATAAAATGTCCCTTGGGATCCTGCCCTGCATTGCTTCAAATCGTATCAACATTTACTACACGTTTAATTAGAACAGGCCTCCTTTAGTCCCAAAAGGCACATTTTTGTGAATGTGCATCTGCAAAGCAAGTTAATTTAGCAGAAATCTGCAGTTTTGGATGGGTGGCCAAACAATTTATTTCCCTAAACTTAAAATAGTAGGGAAGGAAATTAGGCAATTTCTTAAGGCGCCATTAGCAATATGCCTCAATAAATGTAGTACAAGCACATTGCTTCATATTATAGTATTGCCGAGTAATTTGCGTTGGTGTGTAATAAATGTGTTTTGGTGTTGCGATTATTAGGAGGCCCATCTTAGGATTCCGTAATTAAGAAATGACATTCTAAGAAAAACTTAAGTCTTAAGCTTATAACTGTAACCTAGAACTATATAGTAAGCATAAAGGTCCTTTCACACTAAGTGCGTCACATCAAAGCATCAGGGTAACACTTTTTAGAATACTGTACATCTTATGGAATATTTCAGGTACTATGCGATTATGAGGATCTTCTGTGTATGTGCTCTGGTTTAACCTGAATGACTTTTTTTTTTATTCTTCAGTCTGAAATTCTACAAGCTCTAAACACTCCATAATAAATATGACTTACGGAAACTTGTTTTCACAAAAAAAAAAATTCTGGATTTTTGAAAACATTTATTGAACAAAAGCAGATATAATAATGGCAGGTGTCATGCAGTGAAAATTGCTATCCGGCAGGTTTTCCTTAGTGAGCTTCAATTCAACACACAACACATGGTTATAGAAAAGGGTTTGTAACCAGGAGGTCCCCGGTTCAAATCCCACCTCAGCCACTGACTCATTGTGTGACCCTGAGCAAGTCACTTAACCTCCTTGTGCTCCGTCTTTCGGGTGAGACGTAATTGTAAGTGACTCTGTAGCTGATGCATAGTTCACACACCCTAGTTCTCTGTAAGTCGCCTTGGATAAAGGCATCTGCTAAATAAACAAACATAAAATCTGCCAAGTATACAAATGTTCCTACAACAGGTTTTCTCATTTTACAACTGGTTCTCTCATTTAACTATATTAGTAATTAAACCATTTCCTCTACCTCTTTGGTTATACATCTAAATACTGCATATGGTAGACTGATCAGATTTGGTTTCCTCCTTCAGACCAAGAACAGATATTTCCTAAGATAATGGATTACATTCCAATTCTAATGATTATAAATAGTAAAGGAGACATACATCAATTTAACCTCCAAATTAAACTGTAAATTAGTTTAATGGCTTACGTTGACTTAGACCCAATTAAAATGAAGATTCATTTAATGTGTTTGTGGTTCAGTGAAGACACCGGACCCTAAGCCAGATGGCCACTTTTTTTTTTTTTAAATTCACACATGGATAACCTAGAAATAAATGTTACACCAAATCACCTTGCATTATGTGTGAGGTGCTGTGCTATTGAAGGCATGCTCTTTCAAATAAGAAATAGACATTGGTCAATTAAAATGGTTTTCCATGGTATGGAAACAGTTTATCTACAGACATGTTTAATAATACTCCACCTATTGCAATTACAATAAAAACAAAAAAAAACAAAAAAAAAACAACACTAACACAGCAGATGACAAACAAAATATGCTTCATGGTTTAGGATTTCTTTTACTTGTTTTTAAGAACTTGCTTATCAATCAGTCTCTGACAAAGTTGCATAAAGAATTTATGCTACGCAGAAGCTTGTTATGTTTAAAAAACTAAATAAAAGCACATAAGTGCTGGGAATCAATGTATTTCATATCTCAAATCTCTCTGGGTTAGGGGTAAAAACCGGAGGGGTCATTCCAGACACAAATAAAGCTGTAACCGACGACTTTTGCACCTTGGGACAGGAGTAGCTTATCCCTCAAGGACAACAATTCAGAAAAAAAGCTAAAAAGCAAGTGACTGCTATTGCTATATTACCTTACGAGAAACACTATTCTGATCCTCTGGGGTACAACAGAGACATTTTCAGGAGCTCAAGTCTGCTAACACTGCTAAAAGAAAACTGCCAGGCACCACAAGGAGTGCCAGGTAAGCACTGCTAGCTGTTACCCTAGAGGACACAAGACAGGTACAAATTCCAAGTCTGTTCACACATGTGCAATTCCAAGACCATGCTTGAAAGGATGCTACAGGAGGTGCAACAGAAAAATCGCCAGTTAATGTAGAAATGTCAGCTGCCTGGTTTTACCCCAGAAAATGTATTATAGGATGTATAGTTCAAATGGATATCAAATGCACTGCTAGAATCTCAAAGTAAATGTTGCAGCTGAGCCCCTTAACATTTTCATCAGTGTTGCGTGAAAAGGAAATTCAAAAACACACCCACTCCTAGGTTTTTCATTCTCTCCTTATTAACATTTTCTGCACAGTAACATGGCAATGCTCTGAACAGAGCAGGATTTCAAAGGGATAGCAAGGCATCCAGGCAAGGTCTCATTACTGAACTCAGATGTTGAACTGAATTGATCCAAAATGCATAAAATGTTTGGAGCTCATAGGAGTACTGGTGAAACAAGGGAACACAACAAGATTAACAGATGATTAAAATAGCAATGTCAACTGACATTTATTCTGCAAAACTACATTTTTGGTGCATCTATTTTATTTATAAATATGTTTAATTTTTCTTTGTAACTATGTAACAACAAAGTAAATTTTGGGTAGAACTAGTTATAGAAGATACATTATGTGGATCATTCTTAGTAACAGGGTGGACAATATGCATTAATACAGCTCTACAGAATTACAGAAATGCAATGATGTTGGAATCCATTTTTGGAGAAGGGGGTGTCACTCAAAACACTCACTTAAGGGTGTGCCGATTCATCGAATTCACACGGTGAACCGTGATTTTTCTTGACGATGTGATTATCAAAAGTGACCCATGTAATCGATTGTTTTTCTTTTTTTTTTTGTTAATTTGGTCGGTTAACATGAGTATGCACTATTTTGCGTCTATATTGATAATTAGAGAATAGTATTTCTTGGCATGTACTCTAGCAGCCTCAACTACCACTCACTGTGTTCAGGGTGTTTTTGTCAAGTCCGCCGGCAGCTGAGCGAAACGGAACCAGGTTATTAATGTTGATAATCTTATCAGGGTGGCGGCGAAATTCGAAACAGCTCCAAAGAGTTTAAAATCAGGTGGATTTTTATGAACCAGAATATATAAATCACTTAGTGTTCCTCAACAAAAAAACTATAAATATTAAATTCTACTTGTTTTAAAAAATAAATCTGCATTGAGAACATTTTTTTTTTGTCAGATTCAGAACTTTTGTTTCCAAGAACTGTGCACATTTATTTTAGTAATTATTAATAATAATAATAATAATAATAATAATAATAATAATAATAATAATAATAATAATAATAATAATAATAATGCTCCAGACTGCAATTGGTTGCAAATGTGACAAAACATTTGTAAACCGTTTTTTCGGGGTTAGGCGCATGTAACTCAGAAAATGCTGCCTCTCCCTTTAAAAAGCATACGTCAATATTTAAGAATGCGCTATGACATCAGTCTGTAAAAGGGAAAAAAACGCATATCATATGTTTTAATGAACTGAAGTGTGAAAAGGACGGTAATAAAACAACAATTTTGTCAAATACAAATGCTTGTAAGTGCAGATAGGTGCTGTATTAACACCAGTAGAATACGGTAACCCCAGTTTCATGCCACAGTTGTGACGGTGACCAAAACGTGACCGAGTGTTGTGTAAAAATGTAGTAATAAATAGCAGAACCAACTCGCAGCAATCTAAACTTGTTTTTACTGAAAAATAAAACGGTAACATGTAATCTTAAGAGCTGTCTGTGTTACATTCGGTCAGACTCCACTAACACTGAGCATGGGAGCTGCATCATGCTATTTCCCATGTTACAACTGTACACAAAATCAGGAGGTGCAGTCATCAATTCCAGGCATAACACTTGCAAAATATTTAAAATATAAAAGCATGCTGAGTTCACTGCAGTCAGCAGCTGCATAGATTAATCACTTCAGCAGAATGTGGCAACAAACAAGTGAGTACATACATTTAAGTTACTGTTTTAGTATCACTTTAGTGTCTTAAGTTGTTGTATTTTAAGCAGTTGTTGTATTTTATAGCAACCAACTTGCTCCTGAAGTGGCACCCACCCAGAAATTGGATTTGGTGACTTTTTTTTTGTCCTATGAGCCATTGGCTCCTAAGGCAAAAACTTTGTTTGGAGCCCTGATTTGTAATTTTGTTTTAAATAAATGTATTTTAAAAGAATAAAAAGTACTTTTTTTCCTTTTAGTTTAAAATAGAATATTCTTCATTTACTTTTTACACAACTGTAGTATAATTGTCAGGAGCAGAAGTGAACGGACCACGGCTGAAAGCGTTCAAGCGTGACGAGCATCGATATAACCCATACACAGATGTTCACCATCCTATAAGTCTAATACAGTATACTGCTTTATTATTAAGACAAGAGACTACCTGATAAGTGGCTGAAGAATACACCTGTTTGTGATGTCACTGTTTTTAACAGACTTTGCATTTGAATGGAATTCCTCAGGTATTTTTTTTTTTTTTTTTTTTTTTTAAAAGCAGGTGACATCAGCTGTGCTGATATGGAGAATACAGCACAGTGAAAACAAAGTGGCACGGCTGATATGAATATGTTTTTTCTGTCATATAATACAGAAGATGAAACATGTGCTCCGACTGACTGAAAGGGCAGTCCAATATAACTTATCTTGCATCGATAGTGTTTAGAAAAAGGTCAGAATCCTCTGACACCACAAAATTAGACAACACGGAACAAAAGGAAAGGCAAGAACTGTATATACGTCAAACCAGCAGCAACACATGGAATAAGACTGCAATCTAAGAGTAACAACTTCTTATCTTTCACACATAATGAAAACACCTTCCTTAATGATGAAGCAATTAGCATTCTACTGAAAAACTGTTGTTGTAAAAATCTTCACAGCTACAAAATGTGTTAAAGTGCTTAAGAACGAAAAATGTCACAACCACCAACCAAACAACAAATATTTCAATTGATAACATTAACTAATTCATTGTTTTTATTTCAAATAGACAGCGAAGAGATGGGTATACAAGATAATTTGTATCCTTAGACCAAGTATAATTGTGGAACATTTGTCCTCAAACCACAGTTTAATGAAGCACCCTACAGTAGTTATCAGATATTTAAGTTTGCTGCAGGTTGTGAAAAAAAACACAAAAAAAACAAAAAAAAAAAAGCAAGTTGGGCTAAAAAGTATTTCAGTCCAATTACAAGTCTATTTTTAAATCAGGTCTATGCTTGAACTGTGGATGAGAGGTCTGTGAAATAATGAAGGAAAGGAACATTTTGGATAAAAAAATGCATGACCCATATGTATTGATTTTAGACAAGTAAACTTCATTTTCCAATAATTAAGCCTCTTGAAGAAAACAGAACCTCTGCATTCAATGACCACCACTCCCCTCCCAAACCAAACAGGAAACTCACTCAACATCCGACCACCTGGATCACTTACACAACTGCTGCTCAGTGCCTCAGCCAGGGGAAACAAACAAACAAAAACAAACAAACAAAACAGACTCCATACCACAAATGTTAAACCATTGCTAGAAGCTGTCAAACCCAAACCCCAGTTCCAGACTGAAAAATTGACTCGGAGAATAAAGTAAACTTCACTACTGTAGAGCAATTCCTTATTTGTGTTCACAATTCAACAAAATCAAGTCAAATCATCAGGAGGAGTTAATGTCCTCAATTTCACTGCTTGATACTTAACATTGGGAACTGCTTTGCTTTACTTGGGTTTGTTTTAATCATCAGGCTACTCAGTAGTCAGTACTGGATTTGGTTTTCCACATAACACCACATTGGTCCTGTAAGGTATAAAACATTCCAATTCACACACTGAGTCTGTATGGTGGGTTCTTGTAGCTGTAACACAAGATCTTTAATAAACCTGCCTAATGCCATTGTACCTAGCTACAAGCTATTTGAACACAGCAGGCAGCAGAAACCTTCTGAAAGAACACCACAGCAAATCCATGGAATGAGAATTTTATTTTGTCATCTTATTAAGATAAAATATAATCCGGTCACAGCTCGGGGCACTCGGGTAGGTCCTCATACAGTCCTCCATTTTTAATTTTAAACCATCAAGGGCACCTTTCTACCTTTTGTCTTTGCTGAATCTCTTTTTTTTTTTTTTTAAAACCAGAGAAATAATCCATCCTTTGACACCCCCTTGCTTAAAGGCAATACTCTAATTTCAATTATTATGCTCAGGGCTATAGAATCTAGATGAAGGAAATTAATCCTACACTGCTTTCTCATCAATTAAGAGATTTTGTCGGTATATTATAAAATGCAATTAATTAGTCATAACACAGCATGAAGGTGCATTATAAAAAATTACCATCTAATTTATGCGGGCATAAAAAGCATAACAAAAAAAATAAAAAAATAAAAAAATCATGGGCTTGCACTGTACAGCATTGCTGGTGTTTGCAAAACAACCTTAATACACAGTCAAAGAAATGCCTACAGTCAGCCATTAGAAAACCACAGCTGTGCTCATAAACTTTGAATGAAAACCAGAAATGCCCACTGTGCGTATCCAACTTGGCTTGGTGCAAATTATTTCTAAACAAGTTCTAGAATGTCAGTGAAGAGGTTTTCACTTACAAAGGTGATTTTCTCTGCAGAAGACCACATAATCCCTACAGAAATCTATGGTTGCTAGAGGCATAACACAGGAGAAAAATGGTTTAGCACAACAAATCTTTAAATGGACAGAGAACAGTAGCTATGCATGGGCTGTGCAGGGCACTGGAAACACGTTCCTGTAGTTACTGAGCATTTTGAAACTGGTCATTTATAAAAAGGTGACTGCATCACTCCAAGATTCATATCCTAGACCTGAGGGGTTGAGAATAAGGGAGAGTCAGTACAGAAACCAGCAGTAATAGGCTCTAGAATTGCAACAAATACTGTATTTTATGATAAATGGCAATCCCTAGCTTAGTTGTTTTCTCCCAGTCACCTCAAATCAATAAGGGAAAAGGTGAATTGCTATTGATCTTGCTAACACCTCACTCTACAACACTACACAAATTACACAGCTCAGAACAATGAGTGTGTCTGAAGAGGGAAAAACAGGTTAGCAAACTTGAACCTTGAAGAAACTGGCAATTCCTTAAGATATGCGTGCTCTTAATTTTGCTGCTTAATTCAGAGATGGTGATACCGTTTCTCAGCTTTTCCCCTTGTAAATTCCAGATAGTGTTAAATTACTTTAGAAATGTAACAAGTTGCTGACCTTGCATAAGCTGTAACACTTAGATTACAAAACGTTCAACATACAGTATATTAAAAAGTCAGCTCACTTTAAAAAGTGCAGTCATTGTGTTATAAGATACCAAAAGGATTATGCACGCCATGCTTAAATTGAGCTGCCTGAATTACAAAATGTATATGATGGGGCTGCAACGAAGGGTACATTTTGACCTTCGAAGGTTCGAAACACATTACCAAAGGAAGGTTCAAACCTTCGATGGTACTCATTTGCATAAGTTACTGGTGACGTCACCATAGCTACTTGTTTATATTTGATTCAAAATTCTACTTTACAGGTAAGCCATATACATGGAATAAAACAATTCATATGTAGAACAGTAATCATGTTTTTATAATTTCAATAAAAATACACGTTGTTTATTTACACGTAATTGATGCTGCTTGCGCGTAAGCGTGCATTACAGCTGCACTAACTGCACCGGACTTAGGCAAAACAAACTTAATTTAACAGTCACCGCTCCAAGCAGGTTATCAGTCACATTTTACTACTACTAAAAATATGATTATTATTTAGTATTAGTATTAGTAATAATAATAATAAACAATAACTTACGATTGTAAAGTGACCCTGGAGAGTGGTTGTGCCTCCATGATACATCAACAGTCGCTTGCACATTCTGCATTCAACTTTTTGAGACAGAGGGGTTTGAGACATTTCTTTCAATGCAGCTTACGCTACCGCTTTGCTGTCAAGATGGTGAATGAAGAAATTTGCCTCTGGTTAACACGGGCTAGAGGGGGCAGTGCTCAGTTTATTACTGTATATTGTGTATGTTTCAAACATTCTCCAATAGCACTTCTCTTGCACTCTGTGTCTTGTACACTAGGTATTCAGTCCATATTTTACGGAAGCACTGCAACGGCTATAGGTACCCCTCAGTGCTTTGGATAATATACCCTGCTCCATACACCGCAGCGGCACAGAATTGCTACGTATAAAGATTTGGTTGGATTTTAATACAATTACTTTTGTTTAAGAAATATGCATTATACAAATAAAAAGATCGAATTTTGCATGTGAGTGACATTTAAAAATGTGTGATTTATAGTGTTCACACATTGTCAAACGATTTCTGCTAAATGAACCTTCCAATACAGCCCTAATAGTCATCTTCACACAAACTGCAACCAGGTAACAGCGTGAGGAGCAATCTATGCTGGATAGCTTTTTTGAAGAGAAAGGACACGTAATTACTGTACATGCTTTCCTTTTTCATTTCTTTACTGTTTTCTTTCAAACATACCACGGGAAACAAGTGTTGCTGTAATTTATATGTGGAAACGGGTTTGTTTTGTGTGCTTTTTGGAGTCATGTTTGATCAAATGATTGTTTACAGACAGGCACTCGAATGTGCCTGCCGGTCTTGTTTGTGTCCTCTGTGCGTTACCATCGTTGGTAGCATCACATGACCTGTTTTACTTTCTATTTTGTGTTTAATAAATTCTGCGCGCCTGTGCCGGCGTTTCAACTCCAACTCCTGTCTTGCAATACGGTTACCCACACGTGACATGAGTACCTTGTCACAATACCGTTTAAATGTTGATCAATGTGAAGGAATCTTCATAAAAGTACTATAAAATGATTTCCATTACATGAGAGTAGATGTTAAAACTTCATGCTGATTTGAACTTGGCTCTCGCCAAGATAAACACCAACTAAGACGTAGCTTCACAGCAAACTAATGTGATGATGTAGATATCCTTCTGTCTGGTGTTGATGGCTGAAGTGTAATGCTGGCTCCAGGGATCAACCATAGCGCAGTCTCCCCAGCGCATCAGCATGACAACCATCTGGATTGAGCGAAGTAGGGTACATCTCTGGGGTCTTCAAGTGGGCACCTTCCATCCTCAGTGTTTCGTCAACTAGCCCATGACACCTCAAGAGGGCTCGACGGTGATGCTGGCGTCCCAGCATCACCCCCCTCCTTCCCCCACTCAACTCAGCCCAGCTTACTTACCCGTACATCAGCGTTTCTTTCTTTCTATTGTGCTTGAGATCCCCAGTCAGAATCTTTCCGTCTCAACCACAGCCAGTTGCTGCTCCTCTCTGCTGCTTCAGATAAGTTCTTCACTGTGCGTCGTAACTCTTGGCCACTGAATCCAACGTCTCTGAGAAACCGGGTTGTAGAGTGTGCCACAAATCCTCGACAACCCACTTCCACTGGGTAAACCCGGACTGTCCATCCTCACTGTTCCACTTCAGTGGCTAGTTGAGCATACCGCAGTTTCTTCCTCTCATACGCTTCATCTACTGCATCCTCCCATGGCACTGTTAACTCTACCAGGTGAACAAGGCGTGCTGATCCAGACCACAAGACAATATCTGGTCGAAGGTTAGTGGTGGCAATCTCAGGTGGAAAAATAAGCCATTGACCAACATCTGCCAGCATTTTCCAGTCTCTAGCAGCTTCCAGTTGTCCGGGGCGAGGATTGGTTTTAACACCTTTTCTTGCTGGTTGCTCTCCTGGGCGGAGGAATGTTGTCTTTTGTGTGTAATGTTTTGATGGAGCAGGTGGCAACTTATTGGTCATGTTACGCTTGTCTTCCAATGCTAAGGCCAAACATTGCAGCACCTGGTCATGGCACCAAGTAAACCGTCCTTGGCTAAGAGCCACCTTACATCCTGTCAAAATGTACCTTAATGTTGCAGGTGATGAACACAAAGGACATGAGGGATCCTCTCCTACCCAGAGGTTTAGGTTCTGTGGTGATGGGAGAACATCATATGTTGACCTGATGAGGAAACTGATCCTACTCTGTTCCATTGACCATAGGTCTTGCCAGCCAATCTTGCGTTGTTCCACCCTCTCCCATCTCATCCATTCTCCCTGCTTGGCCTGGGAAATGGCCTTTATACACCTCATCCTCTCCTCCTGCTTTTGCACCTCGTTGACTACCAGCTTTCTCCGTTGAGCTGGGGCTGCCTTGTGCCATGTAGGAGGAGATGAACTGAGACCAAGACCCCCTCTTCCATGCTGAACTTGCCCCATGATATCACCAATTCGAAGGGCAGCTTTCTTTGCCGCCCACTTTCTTCCAGTTTTCAACACAGGTGCTGCCTCCCTTACGCATTTGTCGCGTGACTCTACTAATGTCATTTCCAGTCGGACCTTGGCGCACTTAAACTCCTCGGTTAGAGCGGAGACAGGTAGCTGCAGTATTCCTTTACCATAAAGTCCCACTCTGCTGAGGCAGCGTGGAACTCCCAACCATTTCCTGATGTGTGAACTGATTAAAGCTTCCAGCTTCTCTACTGTTGTCAAAGAAACCTCGTACACAGTCAGTGGCCACAGCAACCTCAGCAGTAGACCAAACTGAAAGCACCAGAGTTTTAGTTTGCCTGGTAAAGCGCTGCCGTCTATGCTCTTCAACCCTTCCACTGCTTGTTGTCTAACTTCTCCCACACAAACTGTGTCCTTTAGATCCCCGTCGTACCATCTCCCAAGACTCTTCACTGGCTTCTCAGACACTCAGAACTGATCAATGTGAGGCCCTTGTCCCTTCTCCCTCAAGCATTTCATTCTCCCTTGATGAATCTTCAAACCCCTGACCGTTGTCGCAGCCGCAGACACAAACCTGGAGTTCCATGTCTTTGCTAACTGCAGATCTTGAACTAGTCTTTTGTGAAGTACTCTCCATACTCATATCCGTTTCCGTTCCTAAGTCGTTAACCGTGTTGTCCAACGTTGAGTCATCAAAAGATGTTCAATTCAAATTTGCCATTTCGTCATTATTCTGATACAGAAATGCCAAACCCTACTATAGTGAACACCCTGATATAACGAACATTTCTCCAGGTTCCAGGGGGGTTCATTATAGGGACGTCAGCCTCATATATATATATATATACACACACATATACACTCTCTATCTATCTATCTATCTATCTATCTATCTATCTATCTATCTATCTATCATCTAAATTCACATTCTTGGAATTCTTTTGAATTAAACAAATACAAATCTGACATTAAGCAAAATTCTAATGCAGCAATTCACAATTTATTTTGGAACTTTAGGAAACTAAAATTAAAAAATCTATACTGTATTTAATTTTCAATTAACATATACAAATTATGCTTTGGCTACTGGGAATGCATTTCTTGTGTAATCTTATTTAAAAGGCTATAAAGAATGCATCAACATGAAGAGGCTTGAATAGATGCCTATTTGGCAAGAAAGTGCCTTCCCTCCAGACCAAACCTCCTCTGCACTATTGGGTGGTCTAACACTGACAAAGCAGTGTATTGGAATGCCTGCAATAATCCTCACACAAAGCCGGTTTTCAAATCAGGCCGTTATAGGGGATAGAGTGTACGTTTCTGCAGAAAGCCAATAATGGGGCAACCATAAACGTATCTTTCCGGAGGACAGGAGAGAAAACCAAAAAGGGGAAGAGTGCTTTGAAAAATCTGTTAACAAAGCAGGAGCATCTGGAGACAAGCAACACCAGGAGCAATCGCACAACAGCAACAAATATTCATCATCCTTGTGCACAGGGAGGATCTACAGTTCGCCTAAATGTAAAGCTGGTTAAGGAGTTTCAAAAAACAAAACAGTGCAGTGCATTTACAGCTTTCTGTTTGAGTCCCAGTTTACAGCATGTGTGTACAAACATCATCCAACTTCAACACTGTACCCATACAGTTCTATTACTTTGATGAATCACAAGTTTATGATTACATGTGTATGGATTTAAAAGGGAACACTACTGTCAAACAGAGGCCATCATTTATATAATCTGTTAATGTTTTAATACTTGCCGAAACTTTAACTCCCATCTATTAATACCCCTATAAAGAATTGGCTGAAACATACAGTATAGACAAAAAAAGACTAGCATTTAAAATAACAAATACAATAAAATATCATAAATTGTTTGGTTAATTCAATTCAGGTCATGCCGACAGTAAATTGTACACAATAAGCCCCCACCCTACACCACCCCCTTGTCTGTCCCTTGCACAAAACCATATCTGAATGAACCATGTGGTTCAGCAGGCTAGGAAAAGGATGTACGCCTCAGGGAGCATTAGCATCACGTTTTACCACCACTGAAGCAACCTCCAAACAACCTTTCAATCTCACATGCCTACCGGTGACATGTCCTTTCACATACTTTTGTTTAACAATAAGAACATGTGAAAACAGCAGTGTATGATTTGGTTGTACAAATGCAAAATTAGAATGCCGATTCAGCAGTGAAGATGTTTAATACAGCAGGCATGATCCTTCCAGCAATACCAGTGAATGATCTCCAGGCAGTAAGAGATACAGTTGACTTAAGTTGAGATTCCTTCAATATTGTGGTCTCCATCTCCTCGTGGGAACTCATTCAGGAGGAATGAGGCTGATACAGTAGACCCAAAGTTAAATGCAATTTAAGCGCGGGTGGCTCACGTCAGTTAAAACAGCAGAGGCTCAAGAAGTTGCACCTGTGCTTCTGTGTTTCCTTCACCTGACCCAGTTACTGAATGACCCAAAACTAACTAATTAATATTTGGTGAATGACAGAAATTCAGTATAAAAACAGAAGACTTTGTCTTCAAGAAAAAAAACAAAAAAGTCATCTCCCAGATCGTTGACTTGACTACTGTAATTCTCGTCACTAGATACAGTTCATAGTTTAAAGACTAAGCCTACAGCTGAAGGCTACTAATAAAGGAAAACCTGGTAAATTGATCCACAGCAACCCCCCTCACTTTTCTGAAAAAGTTAACCATGGACAGTATGAAAAGGATTAAGGAATTAAGGAGCTAGGTTTCTAGTATCAAGAAAGGTATTTATCCAATTTTTTTTTTTTTTTTTTTTTTTTTTTTTTAACACAACTTGTTTGATGCAGGGGAGTCTCAGTGGATCATAATGTACTATAGTTCATTGGAAAAATCAAAGGCCTTTATTTGCAAACATTCACATTTAAAATTCATGATGCAAGCATATGGTCTTATCAACTAGAGAGCAAAATAATGACTCCTAAAGTCACTATATATAATTATTGATTTTGATGACAGAAGATATAATTAAGAACATAAGAAAGTTTACAAACAAGAGGAGGCCATTCAGCCCATCTTGCTTGTTTTGTTGTTAGTAGCTTATTGATCCCAGAATCTCATCAAGCTAGAGTAGCTTGAAGGATCCCAGGGTGGCAGTTTCAACAACATTACTGGGGAGTTGATTCCAGACACTCACAATTCTCTGTGTAAAAAAGTGCCTCCTATTTTCTGTTCTGAATGCCCCTTTATCTAATCTCCATTTGTGACCCCTGGTCCTTGTAAGTTACTTTGCAACACAAACTCGGCTGAGTTTTGATCACTTGTAACTGCCGAGTAAAGAAAGACACAGAAGGTGTTAATGGTCAGTTACAGGTGTAATTTCTTTTGAGTGAAAAACATTCTATGGGTGTGTGGGGTAATTGAGCCTGTCCAGAAAAGCAGTTTAGATCACTATCTAAAACAATTGTGAATTTCAAAAGACTACAGAATACAAGCTACTGTCACCTGCTCTCACCAGTTAGGAAACCATATGAAGTTCGATGTTACTGTATTAATGAGTTCAATAACACAATGGTGGCATACCCCAGAAAAACTTTCCATGGTTTATTGCATTTCTTTATCACTTTTATAGAGATTGAGCTGCATCAAATTATATAGGGCATACAAACCATCCAGCAGCATTGTGCCTGTAGCAAACAGGATATTTTTCAATATGGAGGTCAATTACTCAGTCATGTGCAGAGAGGTCACAATTCTCTACCTATGCTTAATGTGGTGAACATGTGACAGCATCACTGATAAATGTTGGCCAAGAAAAGAAAGGCATCACTGGGAGTTGTAATCTGGCCTCTTTCGACATCAAAATTCCCAGCTTCTTATTTCAAATTAAGTATTTCTACACCATTCAAGCACAGAGATCAATTCATTTAAAATACTGCATTCTAGCACTGGGATGTCACGAGCAAAAAGGACAGTGGGTCAAAACACATTGCATGATTTTTATCGAATATATACTGGAGCTCAGCAGACTGCACTTCTACGTGGCTTTTCATCTCATCTTTCAGCAACGCAACATACAAGAAACATACTTTACAGTATATTGCTGCTCACGTAGCCTTCATTAAATTTTAAAACATAATAAAAACTAAATAAAAAAAGAAAGAAAACTGACCAGGAGATGCAGGAGAATCCAATTTCCTATCTGTGAATATCTGAGATGCTTTTACAAGCAATTCATCACCAGAGAATCAGGATGGATTCTCCTAGGGGACAGTTAGAGAATTAACTTGCAGATGCAAATTCAAACAATGCAAGTAGGTGTTATACATGGTAATGCTTAAACAGTACGGTAACTACTTCTACAAATTGTACAGCTTCAACTGTCACTTATTTTTTTGGATATTTTTTTTTTATAATTTTGGATTTAATTATAAAATAGATAGTGGTCTCAGAATGTGCCATTAAAACCATACCTCTTTGAACCGAGTCACAGGGAATGTTCAGAAGGGGATAACAATCAATAATGGTTTCAAAACACTTAATGTTTTCAATTGAATCCTAAAATTGTGCTTTGTTTGTTTGCTGCACCAAAAGGTCTCCTGCTGGAAGACATATCTTTAAAATTACAGCAAATCGTTTTGTAGTCTATAATTTATCAGAAGTGCAGCATCTGTAATCGGGAATATGTGTGATTCATGGCTCAGCTGATTATACCGAGCAACACAGCACAAAGGATGTGACACAGAGCTAGCACAATACAATTGCCCCCAAACATTTTACAGCATGGCTTTTAAGATTCACCATTGACATTACCAAGGACATCTCCCTCAACAGAATAAAGCTAGTAAAGTAGTATATTATGCAGCACAGTATATTTAGGTTTTGTAGTTACTGTAGTAGCCAATAGACATTGCAACATTAAATTTAACAAATGCTTCCCCACAGAAAAATGACTACAGTAGTATTCATTTTGCTGGATATAATGCTATAGAAAGTGAGCAACAATATATATATATATATATATATATATATATATATATATATATATATATATATATATATATATATATATATATATATATATATACAGTACTGTGCAAAAGTTTTAGGCAGGTGTGAAAAAATGCTGTAAAGTAAGAATGCTTTCAAAAATAGACATGTTAATAGATTATATTTATCAATTAACTAAATGCAAAGTGAGTGAACAGAAGAAAAATCTAAATCAAATCCATATTTGGTGTGACCACCCTTTGCCTTCAAAACAGCATCAATTCTTCTAGGTACACTTGCACAAAGTCAGGGATTTTGTAGGCATATAGTCAGGTGTATGATTAAACAATTATACCAAACAGGTGCTAATGATCATCAATTCAATATGTAGGTTGAAACACAATCATTAACTGTAACAGAAACAGCTGTGTAGGAGGAATAAAACTGGGTGAGGAACAGCCAAACTCAGCTAACAAGGTGAGGTTGCTGAAGACAGTTTACTGTCAAAAGTCATACACCATGGCAAGAATGAGCACAGCAACAAGACACAAGGTAGTTATACTGCATCAGCAAGGTCTCTCCCAGGCAGAAATTTCAAGGCAGACAGGGGTTTCCAGATGTGCTGTCCAAGCTCTTTGAAGAAGCACAAAGAAACGGGCAACGTTGAGGACCGTAGACGCAGTGGTCGGCCAAGGAAACTTACTGCAGCAGATGAAAGACACATCATGCTTACTTCCCTTCGCAATCGGAAGATGTCCAGCAGTGCCATCAGCTCAGAACTGGCAGAAAACAGTGGGACCATGGTACACCCATCTACTGTCCGGAGAAGTCTGGTCAGAAGTGGCCATGGAAGACTTGCGGCCAAAAAGCCATACCTCCGACGTGGAAACAAGGCCAAGTGACTCAACTATGCATGAAAACACAGGAACTGGGGTTCAGAAAAATGGCAGCAGGTGCTCTGGACTGATGAGTCAAAATTTGAAATATTTGGCTGTAGCAGAAGGCAGTTTGTTCGCCGAAGGGCTGGAGAGCGTACACGAATGAGTGTCTGCAGGCAACAGTGAAGCATGGTGGAGGTTCCTTGCAAGTTTGGGGCTGCATTTCTGCAAATGGAGTTGGGGATTTGGTCAGAATTAATGGTCTCCTCAATGCTGAGAAGTACAGGCAGATACTTATCCATCATGCAATACCATCAGGGAGGCATCTGATTGGCCCCAAATTTATTCTGCAGCATGACAACGACCCCAAACATACAGCGAAAGTCATTAAGAACTATCTTCAGCGTAAAGAACAAGAAGGAGTCCTGTAAGTGATGATATGGCCCCACAGAGCCCTGATCTCAACATCATCGAAGTCTGTCTGGGATTACATGAAGAGAGAGAAGCAACTGAGGCTGCCTAAATCCACAGAAGAACTGTGGTTAGTTCTCCAAGATGTTTGGGCCAACCTACCTGCCGAAGTTCCTTCAAAACTGTGTGCAAGTGTACCTAGAAGAATTGATGCTTGATGCTGTTTTGAAGGCAAAGGGTGGTCACACCAAATATGGATTTGATTTAGATTTTTCTTCTGTTCACTCACTTTGCATTTAGTTAATTGATAAATATAATCTATTAACATGTCTATTTTTGAAAGCATTCTTACTTTACAGCATTTTTTCACACCTGCCTAAAACTTTTGCACAGTACTGTATATATATATATATATATATATATATATATATATATATATATATATATATATATATATATATATATATATATATATAAAATAAGATACAAAAACTGAACACCTCACTAAACTTAACAACACATGTGTCTTTAACCCTGTTTAAAAAAAAAAAAAAAAAACCTCAAACCAAACTATTTTTAGTAGCTTATCCATCAGTTCAGCTGCCTCATATTTTTATACAACTAGCTGCAAGAGGGCTTCGGTTGATTGAAGGAGACCTCTGGCCCTCTTCTGTTATTGCAATTCATAGCACCACTCCTGCAGTCATCACATGCTCCCTCAGACGACTACTCTCCCTCCTACAGCACTGGGATACCCTACATCTTACACAATAATTACACAAGGTGCAGTGCTAGAATTCTGCATACATACAAGTTTTCTTATGCCATTAAAATTCTGGGGCAGTAGCTGACACACCCAAGGGAAAATGTGTGGATTTAATTCAACTGCTATTTATGGATTTGCCAGTTTTACTATTACTATTAACACAAAAAACTTTAGTAAGCAAAAACTGCATTGACACACGCCAACATTTGCATTTTAATTATTTGTATTTATCTAGTGTACAGTGATAGTTGAAAGGAACATGGGACCGTTTCCATGGCATCACACATTCAGGCAGGCTCTGACTCTAGTGCTCTCCAGCTACCATAGCCTTTCATTTAAATTATACTGCAGAGCGACACGGAACAGGTTATATATATAAAAAAAAAAACACACACACCTCAATTGCTTACTCTTCTACAGCAACAGAGCACCCTTGGGCTACTGTAAAAGTATTATGAACCAGTGTCTGCATTGCACATGCTTGTTCTTTACAGCTGACAAACACCCGCTCCAATCTAATTGGGATTCTTTCATAGTGTACTGAATGCCGACTGCAAATTGTGACACGATCTCAAGTATGAAGTGTGTCCTGAAAACTGCACAGGACTTTAGCATTTAACATGCTTTACTACTTCCAGTATAACCATCCTGTCCATGCTTTTGGTTTTTGGCATTTGTACTCACTGATCACATAAAAGGTGCTGCTAAATAGAATAGGTCAGTTTGGAAGGACATTTTTGGACTAGGTTTCTTATGAGGCATAAAGGAGCAATTGCACATTAACTAAATCAAGATCTAAAATACAAAATTCAATTTTAGGAGTTTAAAGGTATTGTGCATGAACATTGAATGAGGCATTAATACCCAGAGACCAGACTGAATGCCAAAAAATGCTCATGAATTGAATCTTCTATATTGGTTCTGTGTATTTTAGCATCATGATCACTAAAAGCGAAAATGTTCATTGTATTACTTCATTTCTTCTGGGGATTAAACCACTAACTACTTTCATTTTCCTGATGTATCACTCCATAAATTAAGATTACATCTAGCAGTTGGCAAAAGACACTACTTTGACTTTTACATTTATTATATTCCCTTATAGTAAATGTGCTATGTGACATTTGACCGGGGTTATTCATTTTGTGCAGACAATTAGAGCTTAGGCACTCATCTACATACTGAGTTCTATATTCAAGCATTTTTGTATATCATTTGAAAATGAAGGGCCATGATAAGCATAGGTGAAACATAATACATTGCTATGCATTAGAATTGGGTTTCTTGGGACAGAGATACATAATCAATAAAAAAAAACACTAACCTATGGTGCATTTGTATGACGATACAAAGGAAAACTGACATTTCTTAAAGCCATCCCTGCAACCACCTGCTGTGATTCTCAAAACTGTTCACTGATATTGATGCCAGCTACATTCTAAAGGGCAGCTAAATGGAGAAAAGAAAAGCCGGAGGGCCGTCATTCACTGCAGATAACGTTAGCGCCTGCCTCTCAAGAGGGGGGAACAGCTGGAGTTAGCTGCATTTGATTGATAGATTTGCACTGTCCCAGGAGTAGGCAATGCCATTGGGAAACAAGTACAGGTATTCTAAAACTAATCACTCCCAGCAGGGATCCCTCCAGATGAGCAGGCTAAATGGTTTTAAAATAAAATCGAACAGAAAGGTAAATTCGTGTCTACTGCAAAATTACAACAAAAATAAATACTAAGTGTAGAACATCACTTTTCAAACCTAACTACTGTAGCAGTAATGACTGTTGTAGCTCAAAACAACGCTGTGAAAACCAAATTGCACAGAAAAGAAATAACTGATTTAATAATCATCCATCTATTCATTCATTGCAGCCTTTATACATTCATTCTAATTTCTCAAAAGCCATTCTAAATGTATGTATTGTATTACTGTGCTCGCCGCTCCGCCTCTCCGAGAGGTCTGACAGTATGCAGGAACAGCAGGGGCTCTGGTTTTCACTTCTAATGTGTAATTGTGTGTGCTTGATCAAGAATGGCAGTGGAATAATTCTTCCTCTTTTCTGCACAACTCAAATAGCAGATTCACTGCTATACCCAATGTTGCCTTGTAGAACGTTAGGCTATTGCATTGAACTTGACACTTCATGCATTCATACATCACTGCCAAGCTACTGTGTACACCTCCATTGCACGCTATTTGATAAATGCATATTAGTTTAAATATACAATATATTTCTGGATTTTATGTTTTATTATTGCCTACTTTGATTAGATAGTGAGAAGCTTTATAGTGTTTCTGAAGAAGGTTGTACCATTTGCAAAAATATAACATTTGGGAAAGTTTTCAAAACATATCCAATTTTAGCATATTCATTAAACATATAGATAACAACTGTTCTAAATACAAGTTATTACAAATGGGGGGATGAATAGAATACTTCAGAAGAAAAACATTAAAAAGGTTCACAGAGAAATCAGCCCCCATGAAAGGTTAAAGTGTGGTTGATAACATTGGTTCTCAGTGTGTGGCTAAATAGCTCATTAGGCAGACAGAGGCATCACAACCCCCTCCCTCCCTCCCTCCCTCCCTCCCTCCCTCCCTCCCTCCCTCCCTCCTCCCTCCCTCCTCCTCCCTCCCTCCTCCTCCCTCCCTCCTCCCTCCCTCCCTCCTCCCTCCCTCCTCCCTCCCTCCTCCCTCCCTCCCCTCTTCCACAAAGCAATCAAATAGTTGAAGCCAATTTTCATCTTCCAAGGAAGAACACTGTAGCACTGCCTAAGGGGCTTTATTTTCTCTAATTGAATCATACTAAACCCCATCTCATGAGCCTGAGTTTTAGTACATGCTTTTTCAGAACAGCCCGTCTTGACTGTTACATTGCAGTATCTGTCATGCTAAAATATGAGTACAGATCATGTGAAATTAATGCAAAAAAAAAAAAAAACTTACAAAATGACACATGCCACATCACAGAAACGAATGTAGCACACAGAACCGAGATCATGCATCCTTAAAGTTCTTACAGGATTAAAATGTACAGTACTGTAGCCACAATGAACCCCTTACCCTCCTCCCCTTTCCCAACTTCATGCTGTATATTAGCATGAGTGGTGCGAAGCACTGGTTACTGCTAGGGTTTATAGAACATTGTGGGGGAAGCTAGCACTGACATGCCAAGAGCTCGAATGTATGTCCTGTAATTAAATCCTGTTAGTCCAGGACTGGAGCATGTTCTAATCTTTCAATGCAAAGTGAAGCACTAAACATCTGTACAATATCAGCAAGTTAAAGGATTAGGGAGGCGGTCTAATGTTCCAAAGCAAAGATTTGATGCTTTCAAAACTTGCCAATATAAAATACACTATAAAATGTTATATTGGACAGGGTATTTTTCCACATAATCCAGAACTAGGACTACCTGGAAGTCGTTTTTTAAATGCCTCCTCACTACTGTACCTCTACTTTGCCATAAATGTCTGGACAAATAAGACCTATACATTTTAATCCCCCTAAAATCGGTATGTACAGTGCATTAAAAACTGGACAGTGTGAAGCATTAAGTTCACTGTCCATGTAAATGTAAAAATTCTCACAAAATATGTTTGAAGCAGCAATATGTTAGTTCATATATACAATATTTTCAATAGAGGAGAGAGATTCAGTTATTTAAAAAGCAACACTGTCAAGGTCAGTTCAAGTTGAAAAGTTCTGCTTTAAAAGCAATTTTATTAAATCTATATTAAAAGCAAATAACTCAGGAAGGTAAATACATAAATTGCTGACATTGACCTTGTATAAGAGCAAATGCATAGATGGGTTTTACAACATCCTAACGGAATGGACGGACAGCTGCTAATGCTTTTCACTACTGCAATATAATTTCAAGTGCTTTTCAGACAACCTGCCACAAGCTTCCCCTATAGCTAGCTTTTAGCTCACATTCACCAGAACCCCTGACTGAACTTATCATTTAAATGAATATTAGGTCAAAGAGTAACACAAATATTCTGCAAGAGAGACTGCCCTTGAATCCATGAATTTGTTATGCTTTTTCATGAGGGAATTGTGAAAACTACTCCAGATTTCTCAACTTACACAAATGGCTGGAAATTTGTCTTACCTCACGCTGAAGCACCAGTTCCTTAGTAAAAAGACAAGCCTCCTCACTGAATGGCTCAGCATCCTGAATTCCACCTGCAGTATTCCTAGACCCACGAGGACAGTCAATACCTAAAAACAAAAAACAGAATAGTTTTTTTTTTTCAGGATCTGGGGGTGGGGGATAGGTTGTCCTTCGAGGAAGTTCATCATCAACATGCTCTTTTTAAAAAACGTCTGAAACAAAACACCCCAAAGCAATTCCAATCAAAAACATAATGCAGCCAATTCTTTAAGATAGTTAGATTTTTTTTTCCTTTTATTGAAGTTTATTGGGTGCCTACACCATATTAAAATCAACATTACTTGTTCATAATTATGTTTATATATATATATATATATATATATATATATATATATATATATATATATATATATATATATATATATATATATATATATATATATATATATATATATATATATAATATTTAAACATTTCAGAAGAGTAGCGGAAACTTTCTACATCCTAATTTCAAATACTGTAGTTAAATAATTAACAGATTTAAAAAGATGACAGCAGTTTTATAAAATCAGTCTACTTTAAACATTTATTAATTCAATTTTAATAATGCAAAGGCAGTATACTTGGCTTACCTGGTTACAATAATGTGATATGATATCTACTAAGAAAAGGCATAACACTGTTTTAAACCACTTTGATGTCACCACTGTGTCAACACATTAACTGTAAAAGCTTAAACTTAGTTTGTCTTGATACAGATGATTATTTTTTTATTTGATTATTTATATTTTTATTTTCAGAAAGTGTATAATGTTGAAGAATGAGTAAAGATCATGTTGTAAACTGCTTAAAAGAAGCATGAAGTACAGTACTTTGCTTTACCCTTAGGTTTTCATCTATCACTAATGCTTTAACTGATGCTAATATTTAGCCCTCTGCTCAGAGACAGAATAAAAAGGCCGATTCTAGGGTTCTGGTTTCAATGGTGGCGACACTTTGCCCACCTTGGTCTGAGGTCTGCTAGTTTAAACATACATATGGCAACTTAAGGTCCAGACACCACTAGTCTACATTTTGGAAGAACATGTAGAATTAAACCTGTTGCTTCTACAGTGTCTGCCAGTATCATTATTCTGGCAGACATGTTTTACTCAGTAAGGTACCAGAAATTAGTTTATTGCACTACAGGTTCAGTATTTGTTAAAAAAAAAAAAAAGCAAGCCAACATACCAAATGCTTCTGTTGACACTTGTTATTGTGCACCTTTAACCCCCGACCATGCAGTAAGAATAGTCAAACCACCACTACTGCCCAACTACACTTTTTAGTTCTTTGAGTAAAATTGCTGATGTGTGTCAGAAATCCTTAACCCATTTATCAAAACACACATCCCTATTAATCCTAGCTGTTTGTTGGTCTATCATCTCTCTCTACTCCTCAGTCCCATGAGCTTTCTTAGGAATATGTTGACAGGTACAGATGTATGTATGCAGTTATTGATTTATTTATATATATATATCCCTAATGCTGCATTTTGTGAGGAAGATGCTTTGTAAAAACAATGCTGATGAATTTATAGAAGGTAAGCAGGTAAAAAGAGGGTTGAATAATGCACTACATCATTGTCATGTCATTATTCATATCATTCCAAGTTCACCAATGTTGATTAAAATCGGTTTTCAGTGGCCCACACAAAAAAGTTATATAAAATAAAATGATGCATGTTGTATTTCAAAATAAACTATTTTGAAAATTATACAATTTTAGATGCGTTGGGGCATTCATAATTATGCTATCTGGGTTTGCAAGCTGCATGGCTGAGAGCAATCAATATATTATTCACCCCATTGCTTGCACAGTTTGCAATTTTTTTTTATTCATTGAAACAAGAGACTGACAAGCATGTTTTGATATGGAACCTGGTCCTTTATGAAAGCTTGTATTTATATGCAGAAATTCTTCAAAACTGCTGCTGTACCCTTGAGCAAGGTACTTTACCTAGATTGCTCCAATAAAAACCCAACTGTATAAATGGGTAATTGTATGTAAAAAAAATAGTGATATCTGTATAATGTCAAATAATGTATAATGTGATATCTTGTAACAATTGTAAGGTCGCCCTGGATAAGGGCGCCTGCTAATAAATAATAATAATAATAATAATAATAATAATAATAATAATAATAATAATAATAATAAATGCATTATCACAAAGTTTAAAGTATTGTAAAGCAGACACACAAAAACACAAAATAAATAATAAAATAAATAATAATAATGACACGTGCATGCATCTTCTGATGCGCTATAATTTAAAATTAGTCTAGCCCCACAATGTGTTTTAAAAAGTATAACAAGTAACTGCAGGGCGAAGCACAGTATTAAACTAACCATAACAAAAAATAGCTTCTTTTAACCAATTGATTCATGTTTAACAGTACACCTTTCTCCAATACCAATTCTCCTGTAGAAAGCAAGGACAAAAGCCTGGGACTGGAGCCATATGCCAGACTGCACACTAACATACTCTATCAAACTCAAAGCGTGCACCATTAAAACAGACCTCCAGCATGCCTGCGCAACATAAAATTCACAGCACCTGTCACTGTGCTGGACGAATGGACAGTAGACCTAGGAGATCAAAACCCAAAAGCCCTGGATCATGCATTATAAGTTATACTTTAAAAACACACATTTTGAAAAGGGTCAATGCATTTTATAACACTATCTGCAAGTTAATGAATTCCTTTAAAACACTGCACACTGATAGAACAGGAGGTAGTACATATTGTCAGTAAAGGAGGTAATTACTAATTAATTAAAATCAAGAAGCCTCCGTGTTAGCCTCAAATCACTCAGAAATGACATGGGACTATTCCGTGATAGCAAATGGCAATCATGTATTTTTATTGATAATAAAATTACAGAAAAGGCGGCAAAGAAAAGTTCACTATTCACGCATCTCTACAGCTGACCCCATTACGAAAACATATTATTGGCATTTTTAAATGCTTGGTGACTAAAATGTACAGTATTGATGTGAATTAAAAAAAAATGATAATAAAATGCTTACCTAGTATCAGTGTGGTGGATGTCCCTGCTTGTTCCCACAAATCACTGATGGTGGCAGGGAAATTGGAGAGCGCTTCAGGTCACAAGACATTTTTGGCGTTTTTAATCTCCGACGGTATTTCGTCTTGATTGCCCTTTGCAAGTAATGTACTAGTATTGAGCCAACAATCCATATTTTTTTACTGGATTGAAAGCTAAAAACTCTTACCCTCACACCAGATGTAAACAGCTTGTCAAATTAGACCGCATGGCAATATTTCAGTTTCTGATTGGCCATACATTTTGTATTTTGAAATGAACCAATAGTACTTAAGTTAGAATAAACTTTAAATCGGGTCATTGAAAATATAAATATTGATTTACAGGCACGAACGCACACAGGAAATAAAATGAGTTAGACTAGGCTTTTAGTTTTTTAAAATATGTAATTTTTTCTATCCCAAAGACAGACTGCAGCAACCGCTCAACTGTTTATGACATTTAAAACAGGGCTTACTTAAAAACACATATTTAATATGTAAATTAGTCACGTGTGCACTGAACGCTCTGTCACAGCACATCAGTCTGGTGTTAGAGATTAAACATTGACTACATGACAAATGTTTGCAACCGATTGGCAAGTGGTACTAAATAAAAGGCGTTGTCTGCCATTTCAGAATTTCTCGCATACCCCAGTTTGAAAACTGCTGCATTAGAAGAAACCACATTACCAACATACTGTTTAATAGTAGTGTTTAAATGCCATTGTCCTGACTGGTACATTCTTACCTTCCAGCTGCCCCTTTATTTTGACAATTTCCATATCAAAAATGGCATTTTTTCTCTTGACATTTTTCATTTAGTCCCCAAGTAAGTATTTTGGACAGATTTCAAAACATTTTTTGATTTTTACAACACACGTTGATGTTGTTTATGATAAACGCGTATATCTGTTTCAGGTACTGTATTTAAATTTTTTCCAAGGTTAAACCATGGCCCGTGTTACACAGAACACTAAAAATAAAATGTCAAATATACAATATTTATTTTATATACATATACACACACATATATATATATATATATATATATATATATATATATATATATATATATATATATATATATATATATATATATATATATATATGTATATATATATATATATATATATATATATATATATATATATTTTTTTTTTTTTTATCATGCTGTTTTTGGCCTACTTGCAAAATGGTCAAGAGGCAGTTGGTGCTTAACACAATGAATTTTAGCTTTGTCATAGAAAAGACAAAATTTCACATATATTTTATAACGTTACCTTAGGCTACTTTTTTTTTTTTTTTTTAAATCAATGATACGGGAGTTTAATTATGAAAACACAAGTGTAAAAAAGAAACAAGTAAAAAGGATTAGCCTGTTGTCAGACATGTCATGTTAATACAAAACGTATTAAATTTACTGCGTACTGGTATTGTGTCTGGGTGGGAAGGGGGACACACGGGTGCATTAAGAGAAATTCAGCGGGACATTTTTTTTTTTTTTATTTCAGGGGGGCATTGGCACGGCCTAGCACAAACACTAATTTTATATATATATATATATATATATATATATATATATATATATATATATATATATATATATATATATATATATATATATATATATAGTGGATGTATTAATCGGTGCTACACTGTTTATTTATCACCTCTTCCCTTTTACAAAAACAAACAGGTATCATTAAAACTATTCCAGTACAAGATTAAACCACCAATGTCTGTTAAAACATTAAAAACCTACAAATCCCTGTAAAGCTACTGCTTTAAGCAATGTTTGTCAATTAATTTACATTACAGGTGGGAATAACTGATAAGCAGAATGCTGCAACAAGGATGGGGAAAACAGTACAGAGTGTGATCATTTATACTTTTAAACATTTATTAAAAAACACTGCTGATCCCCATGCATTTGCATTTTAAATTACTCCAACGTGCGCTTAATGAAGTTATCCAACATATAACAAAAGTACAGAAGTAACACAAAAAAAAAAATTATGGCAAACATAGCTTATATGCTATGAAAAAGGTGTATTACAGGAGCTATGTATTTACGCACTCCACAATGCCTTACATTTCACTACACTGCAGTCTGTTTCATCAGCAGACACATCCCTTCGGAGTTATTGTTTCACTCTCACAGCTTAGAAAAATGTCAGCATACATCATAAATCTCCAATGTTGTGGTCGAAGATGCAACTTTTTTTAATCTGTGTCAAATGATGCAGTTAAAATACTGCAGTCTGGCTGCTATTTCTCTCAAGAGCCCTGAAATAACTGCTGCAAATCACTTTGCTAAACATATAGGGTACAGTGAACTGAAATGCCATGATTTCAAAACAAGCTTTCAGACTGCAATTCTTGGTACACCCACAAGGGATAAAAAAGTTTACCTACCAGCGAAATTAACAAAAGGGTTTCCTTCTTTATGGTGCACTTGATCTTTCGGGTTTTTACATGGTGCATAAAACGCATTCAAAATGCAATAGAACATGCATTAACATGAATTGTACCTTATTTGTAATTTTATATTATGATGGTAATTGAACAAATACAATTTGGAAGTATATGCTCTTATTTGACAAAGGGGAATTTGCATCATACTGCATTAGTGGAGCAGTCATCCAATATGACTGCAGCACAAAACAGTGCTCCCATTTCGTTTTGTGGAAGACTCAAGGATCTACAGTAATAAATGAGCTGTGGAGCAGATTGTTTCAGACCCTGTTGAGACTCCTCATAAATGTTTCTTGTTTTTGCATTATCTTTTTTCGCCGTCGCCCCCCGGAACGATGTTGGCCAGTAAAATGGCTGTGCGGCCAGTGGATTTTTCCATCCACTAGCCATAGTGGCTAGTGCATGGAAAAGTTCATTTCAAGCACTGTATAGGAGAATGATACAGTCCTCTGTCGGTGAACGCTGTTTGGGTGAAATTCATCAACCTCCAAAAAGCCTTACAAAATCAACTAGTAAAATAGCAGGTTTGTTCTAAATGCTACTAAAACCATGCTGCTTGGATTTGCACCTAAATTGTACAATGTTAAAAGTAATCTTGCTCTTATATCAAATGACTGCACAAGTCTTAAAATTAACAAATACCTTGGTTTATGGCTTCATTCAGTGCTACATTTTGAATACTACATTGAACATCTGGTATGCAAATGCAGTTAAACTTGGTTTTCTATAGACAGAGGCAGTGTTTCCCTCAATAAGGATGTTCGATCGGTAACCCATGCAGATCTGTACATGAGTGCATCCCATACAGTGCTGGTTCCCATCTATAATAGTGATGCAAGATCTATACTGAATGCAAATACAACCAGCACCACCATACTCTCTATAAAACTTTAGGGAGGCTATATCAGGGATCTCATATTTGGAATGCATTGCATTCAAACATAAAAACAAACAATCTCAATACCTTTTTTTAAATCAGTCAAATACATATTAAAAAAAAAAAACACAGGGTTGCAAATCTTGTAAATACAGACTATGCCCAGGATCATGCAACTTGGAATAGTTTACTTTTCTATGCTTTTAATTTTGTACAACTGTTTGTTTATGATTGTTACTGGTTTTTTGTTCTGATCAGGTACATGCAAGTAAAAGCATGCTGTATAACCAATAAAGAAATATTCAACTTTTAATACCTACAGTATCAAACAACTGTTTTTAAAAATCATTCTGTTGCATATTGGATTTCCCGTTCATCAGCTGTTAAATGCTTTAATGCTGCTGTAGCTGATGTACTTAATACAGGGATTGCCTTTTCAGTGCCTTTTATAAAAGATTGAAAATGTCAGAATTTAATGCTTTACTATAAAAAAAAATAGCAGCTTTAGTATATCAGCATTACAAACGAGCTAGAATAAAGACACAGTATAAACTAATATTCATATTTACTACATGTAACAGTTAAAAAAAAAAAAAAAAAAAAATGGTTTAATAAATCCACATGCTTCTCATTCAGACAGATATAGAACTGCAACTTGCTTTTGTGGTAAAACTATTCAGGAAAGCAAAAGGGACATTTAAATCTATTGAGCATGGAGAAACTGTCAATTCTACACCAGTGGTGGTCTATATAAAAAGGATTTCAACATAACTCTGTACAGGTATGTTGATCAATGGCATTACAATACAGTACAATGCATTTAAAACCACAGGCATTAATGTTGCTTCACTAGTATTATTAGTATTAATTCACAAAGAGGCTAACTCCTATGCCTTCAGTCAGTCAACTCTTTGCTCAATTGTTTTCTTTGAAAGCTTTTTTTTTTATTAAAAGGAATAAAAAGGGGGTGGGGGGTGTAATAAAAGCTGTAAACAGGGATCATATACTGCACAGCACAAAAAAAAACAATTAGTGTCTTGCATCCTGCTAGAGTATAACTGAGTTTCCTAATATGGAATTTCTCCCTTGGTAAGTTACATTCATTACATTTAAATATGCAATTTAACTACACTGCCAGAAACCCTCTTAAAAATCACTAGAAATACCACTATTTAAAATAGTAAAAATATACCAACATTGCATGTAAATGGTATCTACATTTACCCACACACACCCCTAATAGAGGATACACAAAATACATACACCATATCTGAACACATTTCAAGCAGGTTAATTTAATCTTTAGTAACACATTTAAATGTTTCTGAAGGGTGAGAGCTCATTAGCAAAACATGTAATCTTTAGTTGACAAAGAAACCCAGGATACTGCCAAGCGTCACACTATTCAATTGTGGGTCCCAGTGCCTCAAAACCCATACCCAATCAATGCACGGCATCTTTTGAGGAATACTTCCTACTGCTCAGTTAATACCTGGTTTAACTGGGTTTTAAATATGTGCTTTCACAAACAAACAGGGACTTCACAGAAAACAGCTCCAAGTCATTCCAGCTGAGACCTGCACAGCTGTAAGTACACAATTATTTCTGGTCATCAAAATCTCTGGCAGACAAAGTAAATGTAATGCTCCATAACAGGATTCATGCACACCCCTGAAGCAATTTAACCACTGTTAAATAAATATTGGTAGGAATTTGTGTATAAAATATTTAAAAAAAAAAATATTCAAGAAAGTTGCACTAAATTAGGGCTGCCGATGCTCAAGGACTAAATTCACAGCAGTTCTCTCTAGAGACAGAATACAGATAAAAAAAAGACTAAGTGCCAATATTGCGCCTGAATATTGTGCCAGTTTGTCTAAATCTCAATCTTGCTGAACTTGAAGACAGTAGGGCAAGTTAGTCATTGTACGTTCTAAAAGAACAACTCTTTAGCCAACACAGATCCCCATGAACAAAAGACAGCTAAGGACAAGTGCATTACTACACAGTATTCATTTGAAGGATAAGTAAAAAATATATTACAGATGAAGCCGTTTTATATCACCTCGCTTAATATTATGCCCTGTTTATTATCACCCGGCATGCACGCTAGGTTCTTTGATAAATTATCTCTTAATATCATCTCACAAACCTGCTTATCGTCACATTTTGTGCAGCCTGTCAAATGCTGCGTGGCTGGGCTTTACTAAGGCCTTGTACACACACACTGCGGTTAGCGTGACAGCCATATAAACAAACTGCACACCGTATTAAAGACTGCTCTTTAATGCACCGTTCGTTTTTCTTTTTATTCCTCACACTCGTAATGTGCAGTCATAGGCAAACGTGAAACCCGGTTTATATAGTGACCCACTTTATCAAGTATTATGCCTGCACGGCAATCATGATATAAAGTGGGTTCATCAACAATTTGATTTAACAGGGTATGTTTATTCAAAATTCAGATAGAGAGAGGAGAAATGGAAATTCGGCACATTAAACCACAAAGCCAACAATCTTGAGGAAAAAGGATTTCACAAAGTCATTTTAAGGACACTAGTGAGGAACAACCCAAAAGTACATTTCCTGCAAACCTAAAAAAGGACCAAGCAACTACAAAATGGCTAAAATCACTACTTTACAGTACTATTATTCCCCCCACCTCAAAGATAAGACAGGTTGTTTCAGGGTATTAAGTCCATAACTTAAGTTTGTTGGGGTTTACTTTTTGTTCAGTCAGATTTGGTATAAAAATTCAAGTAACTAACTATTTTGGGCAGTTAGAATCACTCCCTCTGTTTCATTCCAAAAATTAAACAAGAGAAACCCCATTGACACTTGCATATGAAAAGGACAGTACTATTCCAATCAATAATAAAGAGTTATATTGGACTGTCCAATCAGAGAGATGGATGCAGTTACTGGGTGGAACATAAATGGATTAGCTGATTCACATTTGACAGTGTTTATGACAAGCGATCTAAGAGCTGGAGAGCGTACTCAGTGGAGTGACAGAGTGTGCGTTAAAATAAATATGTAGATTTTAATTTGTTTAAAATGAATTAGTCATATATCTCATTAAATATTTGATAGTCATGTCCTCAATAAAAATACATTTTTAAAATATGCCTATTTTCTGAAACCAGACTTTCTGTATAGTTTTTATGAACGAGATGAGTGAGTGAATGACGCTACTCAGGTGAGGGGGGTCAAACAAGCTCTACAAAATCATAGCTCTGTCTGTCCTCTGAAAACATAAAATGAAAGACCTTTGAGATTCATTTCGGACTTTGATCTGCCCTGTCAAAACTCGGAATGAATGATCTTTGCAATTCATTTCAGACTTTGCCCGGGCAATTTGCAAAAAACAAGTGCTGGGACAAATATCTGAATATTCAAAACAAAATATATGTTTGACATGTATTGGATACAAAAATCAGATGTTTGTATTTCGCTAGAAATGACAAATACCTTGCACTTATTTACCACTTCACCAGAAGATGCGTAAACAAAAATGGCAAACGAAAGAGATTTCCATGTGATATGAGATTAATATTAAAAAAAAAAAAAACACAGGATCAACACAGCAGCTCTTGAGCCTCTATTTAAAAGTTTGACAGCAAAACGTAAACAAACCAGATTATGCGCTCGCATGCATAGTGATCTCTATGGAAGGCCATCCGTGTTATTCTGCTTTAGAGTGAGTCACAATCTCATGGGACAAAAAAAAAGCAAGCACGTCATTCTAAAATGCCTCATTTAAAAAAAGTGCCCAACGTGCTGGAAATGTTGTGTAATGATTTTTCTACAGATGTTATATATTTTTTGTTGTAACTTTGTTATGTGGAATGCATTAAACTAGAACCAAAAGTGAGTTTTTTCCCCCCTTCATTTTACAATGCCATTTCCACATTTGTTTTATTATGTTTTATGAAAGTAAAATTTTTGCTTTTGTTTGCTTGTTCAGCTACAAAAAGGCACAAGTAAAGCTCATGTTATTACTTTATGAAAATGTGTCTATGGCCACTGTTTACTGTGGAGAAAAGGCAATGGCAAGGAAAGAAAAAAAGTTAACAAATAAATAAAATTCCAGTGTCAACTATGTACCATTTATTTTGGGAATAAACAAAACTGTGTTTAACTTTAACTGCTAGTTGGTATTCTTTGTTATGTAGTTAATTTACTGGGTTAAAGCAAGGCCTACACACCATTTTACTCCTGGGATATTTTTCTACTTTAACATGTTACATATTGTAACGTCTTGCACTGTAAAATAAAAGGCACACAGGGGCCACGACCACGACCTGCTGTGCTGTCTCCCTCATGCTCTGAGCAGTGCAATGGCTTTTATTACTTTTTGAAAATGAACAAATATCCCAGCACAAATTTATATATACATACACATTATATTTTATATTTATATATATATATATATATATATATATATATATATATATATATATATATATATATATATATATATATATATATATATATATATATATATATATATATATATATATATATATATATATATATATATATATATATATATTTGTGTGTGTGTGTGTGTATATATATATATATACACACACACACACACACACACATGTTACAATACAAAACAAAACATATGGAGTATCAAAGCAATGTTCAAGAAATTGAAAATTGTCTCTAAATCTTGAATTCCTCAAAATAGCCATCCTTTGCCTTAATAACAGCCTCAAAAACACGAGGCATTCGGTTAACAAGTTTCAGCAGGAAATCACCCGACATGTCTTCCCAGCTCTTCTGCAGCAATTCCCAGAGATGTAGGGCACTTGTGGGTAGCTTTGCTTTGACTTCTGTCCAGTTCGTCCCATACAAGTTCTATGGGATTGAGGTCTGGAGACTGGGCAGGCCAGGTCATTAGATTGAGTTGTCCTTCACTTTCCTTCTTCGCCAGATAGTTCTTGCACAACTTTGAGGTGCAAGAACTAGCAGTAATCCTGATGGAATGGCATGCCTCTGAAGTATGCTATGATAGCTATGCTGGTTGAGCTTGCCATGGACTTGGTAAAGACTCCTGGGGTTGCTTGATAATCCAAGGAGGTGGTGGAAATAAAACCAAGGTCTGAATTGCATTTGTGCTACTAGCAAATACACAAGTCAATTGTTATTGTTGGAGCGCAAGGTGCACTGCTCGGAGCTCCAGCGTATTTAATGTGCAGGGATGTCCAGCGGCCTGTCCAGG
This sequence comes from Acipenser oxyrinchus oxyrinchus, assembly GCA_030684275.1. Taxonomy (NCBI): domain Eukaryota; kingdom Metazoa; phylum Chordata; class Actinopteri; order Acipenseriformes; family Acipenseridae; genus Acipenser; species Acipenser oxyrinchus. The sequence goes on from CM060254.1 coordinate 43,822,801, forward strand.
AGCTGCTAACTCCACTGCCTGCCCAGACCGCACCCCAGCCCAGGTTGGATGTGTCTGTTGTCACCACTTGACGGCTGTGTATCGCTCCCATCACTACACCTTCACGCAGGTGGGAGGTTTGTCTCCACCAGCGTAGGGCTTCCCAACATAAGCGAGACACCGTCAGCCGACTGTGTGTCTGTCTCGCTTGGGGTGTAGCTGAAAGGCATGGAGCCACGCTTGAATGGGGCTCATATGCAGTAACCCCAGTTGGATAGCTGATGAGGCTGCAGCCATAAGACCCAATAGTTTTTGACACAACAGCAGCTGCACTGTGGACCCCTGTTGAAACAGGGCCAGACAGTTTTGAATAGCCTCTACACACGGTGAGGGAATCCAGCCGGAGACCCAAGACCATAGACTGCACTGGTATTAATTGACTCTTGGCCTCATTCAGAGAGAGACCCTGATTGTAAACCAAAAAAATCGCCCAGCCGGACAGATTGGAGGAGGTGGCGATGCATGACCATCTGGAACCTCCTCTCCCTCAAGAACCCGTTGAGGTATCTCAGGTCTAGGATGGGGCGAAAGCTGGCGTGCTTTTTTGGCACAAGAAAGTATCTTGAATACTTGAGGTGCATTCTAGGAGACGGATGTTTTGTTTGAGAAGTTGTTTCTCTATTTGCCTGAGTGCCAAAGCCTGGAGAGGGTCATTCACTGATGTAACCGTGATCCCTCAAAAGGGAGGAGGTCCCGTGCAGAACTGTAATGTGTAACCAGCATGCATGGTGGAGAGCACCCAGGAGTCCGAGGTGCAACTGCGCCAGTATTGTAGCTGATGTGTAAACGGGTGGGCCTGAGGACGCAAGCCCTCAGGGCTCCTGCTGGGGCTGCTAAAGGCCAGGGCGGAGCACACCGAGGCGGCTGCCTAGGGCGATGGCCATGGAACTGTCTTTTAGAGCCCTGCTGCGTGGGAGCACCACGCCCTGCGTTCCCTCTTCCTTGCGGAAGGGTCTGGTTGCCTTCTGCCGCGGTGGCTTGCAGGCGACGCCTCAGGTAACCCAGCGGAGGCATGGGAATCGGGACCATCCAGGTTATTGCGAGTGCCTGTGGAGATTGCCAGCGGCTCAACCTGCCCCGTACCGGAGCACAGGGAGGGAGTAGCGCAGCCACTTGCCGAGACGCCTCGCGTTCTTGGTGAGAGCGTTGCAGGATCTCCTCTACTGCTGGCCCAAACGTATGCCTAGGGGATATCGGCGGATCCAACAGCACTGTTTTATCGGCATTGGGGACCCTCGCCTGTGACAGCCATAGCTTGCCCTTGAAGGCCGGAGATCTGGAGCAGCATGCCTGAAAAGAGGCGTAACTCAGAAGCCACCAGCTCAGGGAGTGGGGCTTCCCATTGTATGCCATCCATATAAGCAGTCAGGTCAGGCAATGGTGGAGTCCACTGGGGGAAAACTCGCCAGGCCCAGCTTGTTCGGCCTTCTAAAGCAGCGAGCGGGGCCGCTTGCTTCAGCACACTGGGTGTTGAGGCCGGACAATCCCTGGAGGAGCATACTTCCTCCAGAAAATCCAGGGATGCTGGGAAGGGCTGAGGGTGAGGAGCCAGAGCCTGCCTCCTGAACACAGACCGGCGTGGCTCAGCTGCTGTCACCCACGGGACCTGCAAAAAGTGTAGCTCGAAAACTGAGGCGCGCTAGTTTCCGAGGAAACCTCGGAGCTGGGCTCTGCCTCGGTAGAGAGTGCAGGCTCATCTCAATCTCACTGGGGAAGGAGTCCTTGTTCCTGGAGGCCACTACAGAGAGCGCGTCCTCTGCCATTTGTGCTGACAATTCCAGCTCACTCTGAACTCCCTTGGGGGAGACAGGGGCTGGTACTGGGACAGGCACTGGCGGAACTGCAAGCCTTCTGTGAAGCACCCGGGACTGGAAAGCCGCACATATGGTCGCAGAACGTCTCGTCCCCTAGGGCTGAAGTGGCGTGCTGGACACCCAAGCGTGGGTGGACTGAACGCTTTGCATTTAGGCCAAATAGTTCAATTTTTGTTTCACCGGACCACAGAATCTTTTGCCACATCTTTTCAGAGTCTCCCACATGCCTTTTTGCAAGTGGGATTTTACATGGCCTTTTTTCAGAAATGGCTTCCTTCTTGCCATTCTTCCATACAGGCCAGATTTGTGGAGTACCTGAGCTATTGTTGACACATGGACAGTTTCTTCCATCTCAGCCTTGGAACGCTGTAGGTCTGTAGTTGTCATTGGCCTCTTGCTGGCTTCTCTGACCAATGCCCTTCTTACCCGGCTGCTCAGTTTGGGAGGACGACCTGATCTAAGCAGATTCTGGGTGGGGTCGTACCCCTTCCACTTCTTAATGATCGACTTGACTGTGCTCCAAGGGATATTCAATGCCTTCGCAATCTTTTTATACCCCTCCCCTGATCTGTGCCTTTCCACAACTTTATCCCGGAGTTGTTTTGAAAGCTCCTCGGTCTTCATGGTAGTATCTTTGCTTTGAATGCACTACCCAACTGTGGGACCTTACAGAGACAGGTGTATTTAATCTGAAATCATGTGAACCACTTTTATTGCACATAGATGGACTCCATTTATCTTATTGTGTAAATTCTGAAGGCAAATGGTTGCACCTGAGCTTATTTAGGAGTGTTGTAGCTAAGGGGGTGAATATTTATCTAATGAAGACTTTTCAGGTTTTTATTTAATTGATTTGTTTTTTCACCCCCATTTTTTCACACTTTGAAAGTGTTGAGTAGGTTGTGTAAATCAAAAGGCAAAAAAAATCCATCAAGATTTCAGGGCGCAACACAACACACTGTGAAAACGTCCAAGGGGGGTGAATACTTACTATAGGCACTGTACATATTAAACATTGTTCACAATATTCACGTTACACACAGCAATAATCCCCACCCAGTTAGTCCCCAATATTACTAGAGTAAAGATTATTTGACACTAAATTAAAGCTAAAGCATACAATTGCAATGAATTGCAGAACATTGCCTTTAAGGATTAATATATGAAAACACTATCAACTCAATGCATTGCAATAACAAATTCAGTTAATATGAAGAGCCATTAGGTGATTTAACACGTACAGCTGTACACACAGCACATTCCAAAAACAGCTGGCAAAAGGATAAGAAAATGAGAACAGTTGGTATGCAGTACCTGAAGAAAATGCAGTAAATCATTTTATCTGGCAATTGACATACTAAAAGTTGATAACTACAGCCTCTAGCCAAGATCCATCCCAATGAAAGTTTAGCCTGCACTGTATGGCCAAATAGCTCAATTTATATTGTAATATTGAAACAGACATTGAGGTCCCCACTTGTTTTATAAATAGTAAGAACTACATCATTTATAATTGCATGTACAATTATTCTCTTCTAAAGCTTTTCAGCATTTCTTAGAATTTCATAACCTGAAGCCTTACCATCAATCTAAGGAGATTTAAAAACTGCCACACCAGAAAACAGGCTTATTTCCCTTATTAAAGAAACTGAAAGGATATTAGTTATCACATTAACAGGGATATTAATATTGCTTCTAGGTTTGTATTGAACACAATGGTAGAAATAATAATAATAATAATAATAATAATAATAATAATAATAATAATATGCAAACTTTTAACTGCAGGAAATTCACCTGAATAAAACATGAAGCAAAATCTAAAAAAAAAAAAGAGAATTCCCACACATTTTAGTTTTAGAATTCTGTTTAAAGCTTAGTGCTTCTGCATACCTCAAGGCTAACAAGTTTACCTGAAATAAAATCTGGCTTCTTCATTACAATGCATGATAACAAATTACCTCAAGGACAAAATGCTTTCAAAATAGTGGAAACCATAATGTATGTTAGAAGTCAGTATTTTAAAACCATTTGTTAGTAACAATTAAATATTTTGGAGTGCAGTCAAAAGGTACCCAAATTTCAAATATAATATTGCTGCAGCTTTAAAACAGAAGCATTTGTGTCAATGGAATACAAGTACCTTTTTCTGTCAAAAGCGCTGGCCTGCCACCCCGTACGTTGTCAGTTTTACCCATATTGTTTTCTACTGTCATTAAATCTAGCCACAGTTAATCATTTTTACAATCACAAAAACAGCAAATTCAATACAGACCTTACCATTTGGAGGGGTTAAAATGACAAGTACTTCAGTCTCTAGATGAAACAATTATTATTATTACAGTACACAAGCTTCCTGGGTTTTAAATCATTGGAATCTAAAAAAGGCTTACAAGTGCAAGGGACAGACCATTGCTTTTAAATCCCTTTAGTACCCTTGCCTTTCACCTAGCACACAGTGTTCCTTTGTGGGCATAATAGTGTATTGTATAATAAATACAGCACACACAGTTCTATTGGGCATATTGAATCACTTTACAACTATAGACTTTTCTAACAGCACCAATCACATTCTCCAAGACTTTAAAATACATCATGAAAACCAGGGGGATTTTAAATTGCACTTGTTGATTTCAATTTACTGCAGCCTATATTTTTTTAGATAGGGAATACTGCTGCTCAAGTTAAATTCAATGGATAGAATACAGTGTGCAGAACAGGCTGGTACAAAATCGGCATATGCAGTACCATCAAGAAAACAAATTTGTAAATGTAAATACAACAGTAAAGCCATCAGTATCCTGAAAAACAAACAAACAGTCACAATGACTTGCATACAGCTATATACATATTGTATGTATATGTTCCTCCATATATCCCCATATGGATACTCTCAATAAATTGCAGTAAGCCAAGTTTCATTCCAAGTTTAAACATACAGACCGCATCCTGGAAAAAGTGTTGAACCATAACCAAACTTACTTGGCATTTTGTTTCATTTGTTCCTTCCAGTGCGATAGTGCATCCACAAGGTTGTTTTTAGGCATCAAATTAGCTCACTGGTATCCCTACTGCTCTTCCCACCAACATGGCATCCAACTGTTTGACCTTGTTCAAAAGTCAGACAGCTCACTCCTCTGCATCAAACTGAGCTATATAATCTAGGGGTCGGTCTTTTATACCTGCTGCTACACCATTGGTAAAATGCCAAATCAGCCACACCAGACATGAAACGGTGCACTGTAGGCACCATAGAAGGCTGTCGTACACACAGTATATAAAGACAGAGGCAGGCATCTTCTTATTCTGTCAGATGCCGATACTCTCAACAGCTTGTGCCAAATACTGTCCAAACCAAGTTTTAAACGCAGCTCTATAATTCTTCTTTATATACGCAACACTCTGAAAACGTGACCGAGGTACTGGATGAACACATGCACACTATTCACTTCACTACATTCATCCCCAGGTGAGAGGTTAGCAAATAAAATACAACCTAGACTGGTTTTAAAAAATAAAAAGTACCAGTACTCTTACAGGCAGGATGTTAACCATTATTATTTGGGATGCTGTTTTTCGGTTTTTATTAATTTAATTTTTCGGTGCTTATTTTTAGCTATTTGAGTTGTATGTAATTTCCAGGGTTTCGCTTTTATATACTGTACTGAAATTATTGTTTTTGGTTACTTTCGTTTTTTCTGTCACAATATGTATAGTAACTCGACAGTACTTGCACACTTCAATTTTACTTTCTTCCCTTATGGTCACAGGCATATTCTTCTGGGGTTTCATGCATTTAGGTATTTTTTTTACATTTTGTAAATTTGAAATTCTGGTTTAAATTCCACGAGCATGTACAATAAATACTATGTACTGTAATATAGCTTTAAATCTTGCAAGCAAGAACATTTCGTTTTAAATCTCGCAAGTGTGTTACAATCCTCCAGTAGAAAAGTAGGAATTTGCTGCCACTCTTAGTTGGAGTGGGTTTGAAGTATTCAGACCGAATCAATGCAAGATACAAGTCAGAAAGGAGGGACATTGCCCAACTGCACTGGTAAAAATTATACATATTTAAAAGGTATTAAAAAGTCAACGTGTATTGCGTAACCATTTCCAGTGTTTTTTGGACATACACCAAATTACATTTTTTTGTAAAATCGGGTGTTTTTCCGGATAAAACCAAAAATCAAAAGCCCCAATTATTATATATTATGACCACACCATGGTGCAATGTTTGGTATGGACAGCTGGTGAAAGGATACAAAAGACACCTGTTGTATAATATGTGCCAAACCAGTCTTCAATGGACAATTGATATTGGTTATTTTATTATTCTTACAGTATTTAACTGCTCCTGTTAAAAGTACAACTGATTAAGGCATTCAGACTTGTCAAATCTTAAATGCACATCAAAAGGCTAAATTATCTAAACAGCTAAATCAATTTGGCACCCAAGCACAAGAACAAAACAAATTATTTGTCTAAAATATCTTGCAGACAAACACAGTACTCATTTCAATAGTGTACCTGAATTGTTATTTGGAAACACTTGTCACATCAACTGCCAAAAGTGGCACTATAAAATTAATAAGTGATAAAACCCATTTTAAAAGAAATCTTCATAATAAATCTAAGAATCACAAACAAAGAAACAATGCTTTCTTTCAAAGAAAACATCCCGTCAGACTCAATTTCAAATCTTGTTAATCTACAAAGCCATCTTGTTCAGAACTAGGTTCAGGCAGTAGCATGCTCATCTCCCAAAGATTTGTTATTTGAATACAATACTCCAATAGCTTCAGATTCAAGTTTACTAAATTTCATTTTATTATTTTCCTTCCCCTCACATTTTACTCCAAGTTGCATCCATTTTAAAAGTGTTGTAATTCCACTGCACCAGAATGAAAACAGATTTTTTCCATTCCGAAAAAATAAATCAACCACCACCAGCAACCTTTCAAATCTGCTGGTGGAGCCAGAGTTGAAAGATCAGTGTTGCATTTATCAAATTGGGTGAATTTATAAAACTCAATATTGTAGCATTACAGGCTCCATGTTTAAAGCTACTTATTCCAAGTGCAGCATATTTTAATTAAATATGACATACATTTCACAGTTTCTCTGAATTTGTCATTCTAATGCCCAAGTCATGGTACAGAATATTAAAAAACGACTCACCCCCACTCACCATAAAGTATGCAACAGAAACGTCACCATCTGACAGCAGTCAGCAATCTACTCCAGCCAACTACCCTCTTCTGTTTAAGCTCACCGATTGAAACGGGACAAGCCAAATGTGATTTAAATATATACTAAAAATTTTTGCTTAAAAAGAGCCAATTTCCCAATATTCCGGTATGTTTAACACACCTTTGTCAAGGGAAAGTGGAGGTACAGGCTGTTCATGCCATGGCACTGACATTTATATTTAAACCTATTAAATGTGTTTGTGATGCAATTTACTACAATCTAATATTCCTTTCTATTTAAACCTTCAGGCATAATGGTATTGAGTACATATATTTTATTTAACATCATGCAAGTCAAAAGAGAACTACACAATTATATTGCACAAAGTCTACCGGAAGCCATAATAGTAGTACAATATTTCATATTAGATTCTGAAAATGTCAGTTTTCAGTTTGCCAGTTTTTCATTTATATGGAAAAAACTACAAAGCAGTATATCGTTTAATATGTTAATGTTTTGACCATAGCTATATATTGTACATTAGCTTTACACATATATGCAGGAGTTAAACACAGGTGAACTTCTCACATTTAAAATACAGTCCCATGTACACAAATACGGTGCCTAGAGTTTACCAATGTGTAATTTGCATATATATATATTTTTTTTTTTTACTGCAGAGAAACATAATAAAAAGGTCTATAATCTTTACAATGCAAGCAATATCTCATCCAGCCCATTAAATATAAAGCTTCAACTAGTGACTTTCTTCACCCCCAATAAACTCCTTGATTGAAATCCAAAAGACAAAATGCAAATGGAAATCAATTTGGAATAAACAACAACAAAAAATAACAGCAGCAGATAACATCTTAATTCACATGCTGTTCAGTCATTTCCTATTAAAAGTCTAGTAATCTACAGTGCTGTAGTTTAATTTGACTAGTGAGAAGTTACTTCTAATGGAATGAGACTGTTTGCATACAGAGACTGGGCAGCTACCTGAAAACCCTCTATGAATTTAATAAACCGCTCGATTCTAGTAAATTGTTCATTTAATTTAGTAGGGCACTAAACCATGGATATTCTTCTAAAGCTAGATATTACAATGCTACCCATGCACTGCAACCCTATGTATTAAACAATGTAACATGTTCTTTAACAATTTAGCATGATACCATTAGGAATATTTGGAACAACTGTATAGAAGCAAAATGGTAAAATTCCAAGAGACATGTAAAAAAGCAGTACATACTTCAAACACAGCAAGGACAAAATGACCAGCAAGAGGTTGACGGTAAAAAAAAGAACCAAAAGTTTCTTCCAGGGATTTTTCTTACACAATAATTACAGCATACAAGGGTATGACAACAATGTGAAAGTCAGAACTTACCAGCTAACAAAAAAGTGATCAAACAGGTCTCCTTTGGCATGTAAAGTTTTAGACGGGAGCCACTGAACACATATTCAACCACTGCTTCTGACCGTCCAGCACGTTGCAAGAATGGAAGGAACTGTTTTGCTTTCTGAGTGTCCTTTAAAAACAAAATAAAACAAATTTAACTTGTCATCAGTACCTTAGAACACTAAACTGAATTGTGACACGCAAGTGAGAGAGTGGTTTAGTGCATATTTACATAGAACTCAATGATGTGGTCATAACTACAGACATTTAGTATTTGAAATTGACAATGGTACTAAACTGTGTTTATATTTATATTTTGAAAAATGCAAATCAGAAACGGGGGCAGGGGTGTTAAATGACATCATTGATGAAAACAAGCTGTGTCACCTCAACCTTCTCTTCAGTCACAAGAACTGTCCCAAAGGGAGTCTGCTGTGCAGTCAAACAAAGCAGATAGCAGAGGGAACATGGGCTGCAGGCCGCATGTTAGTTTTACCTTTTTTTTCATTTAGCGTTACTTTGTCTGTACATTGTGCTGCAGTGCTAGACTAAAATCACAATAAATACAAATATAGGGTACATTTAATTATACAGTGAACATTAAATGGAGAGGGGTTGTTTACTGATTTGCCTTAATTCTTTAATAAAGCTATAAATGCTGCACTGCAAAAAAAACAAACTAATAAATAAAAAAAAGAATCAAGTCAAATACATCCTTGGTCGGCAGTATTAAATTACAGCAACTGAAATCAATCATGCACACTCAAAATACAAAATTAAAAAGAAAGGCAATAAATGTATGCCACCCCAATAAAGATTATGGAAAGATTATAGAAAAAATGATACCCAGCTCTCCTTTCAGACTAAACTAAGTGTTTAAGACTTGAACGTAAATCTAAAGCATCAGATGTTCACTTTAGAAACTGTTCCATAAGATTTATGTAAAACACCTGCATTTCAGACATTGGTCTGTTCTTGAACCACATTGAAACACCATAAAAAACTTAAATACTCAATACTTTATATTTAACTTGTATAATGGCATCTTCTATTCTAAATTTAAAACAAAACTAGTTTAATGCAGTACACACCAAAAAGAAAAGAAATGTACAATTGGTTCTCCTCCCTCATGTTGAATTTGACCCTGGATAAGGGTATCATTCAGAACCCCCTTGTGTGAAGGACATGAGTATTCATTGTTTACATGGACAATGGAGTTTGAGCACAGACATGATTATCGTGGAAGCAAGTGTCACCACACAGATCAGGAACCAAGGACATATAGATTTTTCAGCTACAAATAGGGATAAGAGAGTGAGCATCGCCACAACACAGTTAATTCATACATAATCACATTCTGTAGACCATGTCAAAAGGCCTTTTCATCTGTTCTTCCATCACCAAGCAATTAGAGTCACCACACAACTGGGGTAAACAAACACACTACACAGGACACAGATGATTAATAGCAATATAATGTTAGGTTATATGGCAGAACCCTGGTTCTCTGAAATAGAAATGTTATCCATTACCAATTGGAATATACCTTTGTGTTGCTTGAATTACCCGAGTCATGTGTCAAAGCTGCTTGTATGAGCCCCCTCTGCGTAAGGCACGAAGGCCCCACCCCCGAGGGGATAAGGTGCCACACAAAGGAGGAATCTGTGCCAAATTTTCTATTGAAGCCCGCTGTGTTGGAGGAACACCGCGACCTTGAATGTGCTAAAAAGGCAATAACTGAGCTAGCTTAGTTGCAGTCAGTCAGGAGGCCAGAACCGCAACTGCAGGCAAACTGGGTCCCCTGTGCTTGACTCAGCAGGTCACGACATGCAGGCAGCTCTCAAGGCTGGCTACCAGGAACACTTGAGCCTGTTCTTGTCAGATTTTCTCCAGGCACAGCAGTAGAAACGGCAGTGGTGGGAAGACATAAAGCAGAGCTGTGGGCCAGACATCTATGCACAGCAGGGGCTGTCCTCCAGCAAGGAGAACCAGAGTGAGCAGTGAGTGGATTCCTGGGTTGCAAATGGGTCTACTTCTACGGAGACCATCTTAGTGATTTATATAGGCCACCACTGCCCTTTTGACTGTGCAAACTAGCATGTGTCATTTGTAGGCCCCTGGAGAAATTCTGCAGGGCCAGTTGAACTGCTGGCAATTCTAAAAGACTGATGTGGAGATCCTCCCATGGAAGTTTCCACACTCCCCGCCTGTTACATACAGCGCCTCAGCCCAGGTTGGATGGGGCTGTAGTAATGACCTTGTGGTGCTGCCCAGAGCTGAACCCAAGCGCAGGTGAGCTGGATGTTTGTCATAGTGATGAGACTGATCACGCTGTACTGTTCCACAGCAGGCTGAAAAACCTGCAATTGAACCAGGCCTGGAGAGGGTGCATGTGGAGGAGCCCCAGGGGAAGAAATCTGGAAGCTGCTGCCATCAAGACCAGTATTTTGAAGACGACAACCTTCATTGCCAAGCTGGGCTGGAAAAGTTCCAAGCAGACAATCATAGACCTGGAATCCAAATTCACTATCTTAAATTAAAATGTCAGCATCTTAATTTGTCGCCCCAGGACCAGGTAGAGCACTCTAAAGTCAAGGATCAGCCTGAGGCTGCCATTCCGTTTGGGCACCAGGAAAGACCTGGGGTACTTATACTTGGCGTGGCAGTCGTGACCCCTATCGAGGCAATGTCTGGACACCATTTCCAGCTGCCCTCAACCACAGCATTGAGCTCCTGTGACATAGAGGGGGCCATTGCAACAGACAATATGAAAGCTGCATATGTATTTCAATAAAGAACATGTTTTTAAATGAAAAAATAAAACAAACATTCTAGACTACTTAACTAAAGTAAAAATGGGCTTGTTATTTAAAACTACCACTGCTTCAAATTAATACTAGTGCTTAATAACAGTAACAACATTTTATTTGAAAGTTAAACCCGTTCATGGCCCAGCAGCAACATGAAACTAGTACTAACTTATCATATCATTTAATAAATTAAGAGAATAAAAACAAAACTAACTACCTAGCCAATACTTTAATCATTTTTGTAGTCTCTAGAAACTGCCAAGCATCTTTAGCACACCGCTGCCAACGTTGGCTGTAAATAGTACAGTGCAGACTATGGGTCAAACCATTGTTTCTGTAGGGTGCGTTTTATTGTGTTTTTTTTTTTTAATCAATTGTCAGACTTCTGCCGTCTTCTGAATGACTTTTTTTTGTATTGCATTTAAAACCATTAAAACATAGAATAGTGTGTTTACACAGAGCAAAAAAAGTACAGGGGCAAAATATATAGTTTGCTTCCCCAGTGCTCTTAAGGAGAGAGAGAGAGAGTAGAAAAATTTGACTTCACAAAAACAACCGTGATGGTCAGACGCAGTTGCTCCTTCTCAGGTAAGACTGAAGAGAAAACGGCACAGATCCTTTCGGCTCACAGAACTTTATTCCCTCGGGGGCAGGGTATTCATGCCTTACACAGAGGGGGCTCATACAAGCAGCTTTAACATTTGACTCGGGTAATTTGCTACACAGAGGTATATCCCAATCGGTAATGCTTTTCTTCAGTTCAGATACTGTATCAAAAGGGAGAGCCTTAGACAGTTGTTTACAGTTTGAACACTGGTACTGTATTTGCTGTAGAAATATTGCATGAATCACTAGTATAGGGAATTGGGGGACATGCTCTAGGAGCGTTATATCCGAGGCGCGTTATAAAATCGAGAGCAAGGGAGCATTGTAGAATGTAAAACAACAATTAAAATAAAAATGGCTATTGGAAATAGGATAACTTGAGTTTAACATGCCTTTTGATATGCTTGTTTTATAAGGGTTATTTTGTTCAAAGCCTTGTGCAAAATTGATCTTGTAATAGCAGTATATTTTGGTGACTTGTACAGATTTATTCCATAATTATTCATTGTAAAAATAATCTCTTACTTACCACACAAAATTACAGCGGTTCTCTAGATACAAGTAAAAAAGGGAAACTAAAGCCCCACTCGGACTGGATTTAAAACTCACCAAATACGCCAACCCTCAGGAGGGCCAAAACAGCAAAGGAAACCTGGTGAAACCCCAAATATGGATTTATCTTTTTAATCTGCATTGAATTTAATTTCTCAGGGGGTTGCATATGATGCAAGGGACATTTTCATATGTGGAGAGTTTTGTAAGTTTGTGTGTGTCTTTCCAAATAGTATACCTACATGTACTGTAGCTCCTTATTTTTCCTAGTCTAATACTTTACCAATTATTTTGGTAATTTTTCCATCATATCAATCCTCCTTTGCCCCTTCACAATACCAATCAGAAGGATGGAATAGAGGCAGAAGTATGGTATGCTGATTAATCGTATACACTAAATTACAGGCTTATGTGATTACTCAATTGAGTGGTCTGCATAATAAATCTATTCTTCCTGCATAGTAGCACTTCATGGTGTAGAAAAGGCCGGATTCTATTTTAAGCCTTATAATGGTTATTACATTAAGCGATCCTTGACCAGATTTAGAACAGACTTGATCCGCTGTAAGAAAAAGTAATCTTTCAATAGAACTGTATAGAAAACAATAGGTTACAAATTCTGTAGATGCCCCCCTCTCCATCAAAATCCATTGGCTTGATCTGCTCTAAGAGGGATATGAAAAAGCATAATGTATCAAAAGAAGTGGAGCCTCCCCTCCAAGAGACCTGATATGCCTGTAGTGGGTGGATATAGCTTATTAAAATGTTAATTCAAGGTTTATAGACTGGAGTAAAATTTAACCACCATTTGGTAACAGCCTGTGGCGGAGTGTCCCGCCCTCTACATAATAAATAAATATGTGCTTGGTTTTATTATTATTTGTATTTTCGTTTGCGACGTGGATGTAAAACCGCCGCCATTATTTGTTATTGTTTTGTATTTGATTTTAAAACCTTGAGGATGCATGACTGATCAGCTACTAATTATTTAACTCGCTGACAGTCACGCATACTTGTTAAACTTGTTCAGACTATGGCCGAGGGGTAATAAGATAATTAATAGCTAGTTAACCCCTCGGTCAGAATATAAAAGCCTGCAGCTGTCTTTGTTCAGGGAAAGAGGGTTTGGAGTAGAGAACGAGAGCAGACAGAGGAGGTAAAAAAAAAAAAAAAAATGATAACAACTGCTAAGCATCAGTTTGATGTCAGTTTATTGTTTATTCGCCACCGCGCCTTTTGTTTAGTGTCTTGTGTTTGTTTACATCGCTATTCCTTGTGCTGAGTCTGTGTTTCTGGTCTGACGTCACCACTGCAAGCCATCCTGTTCACATATCTGCACTATGCTTTGGACCAGGGGTCTCCAACCCTGGTCCTGGAGGAGCCCCTATGCAGCAGGTTTTATAGGTGTCTTTACATCAGTGGCTATTGGGGCAGCAGTGTGGAGTAGTGGTTAGGGCTCTAGACTCTTGACCAGAGGATCATGGGTTCAATCCCCAGTGCGGGACACTGCTGCTGTACCCTTGAGCAAGGTACTTTACCTAGATTGCTCCAGTAAAAACCCAACTGTATAAATGGGTAATTGTATGTAAAAATAATGTGTAAAAATGATGTGTAAAAAATAATGTAATTGTATGTAGAAATAATGTGATATGTTGTAATAATTGTAACTCGCCCTGGAAGAAATAAATAATATAAGATCTGGAACACCTGTTAATCTTGACTAATTAAGCCAATAACTGGTTAATTAAAGTAACAGATTGGTTGAAACAAAAACCAGCAGCCACAGTAGCTCTCCAGGACCAGGGTTGGAGACCCCTGCATTAGACTTAAAATTCAAATGGCTACACTTAATATAAATTGCAGAACAGTGGTTTTCTAAGAAATATTAACTGCTCAATCAAATTAATTTTAGACATTGTGTTTTCCTTTGTAATTGCTCCAGGTTAAACACACACACACACAGAGCAATACAAGAAAATTGGTTAGAAAATACATACAGTGACATTAGAAATAATTCCAACATGCTTTATTATCCTATTATCGTCTAAATCGTAGCAGGAATTATCAAGAATGCTGAATAGACCATATGATACTACAGTAACTGTTTTTCTATGCTGTAGCTTAGTAAAGTCCTATGTGCTCTAATCCAGGGGACGGATAGTTTTGTAAAGCCATGCCAATCTCTGCTGTAGATCAAAGCTTCCACAGGGGCATGATCAAAAGAAGAATGGCTCCCAATTTAATTATTTGTAAACAAAATAAAATGGATATGTGAAACGTAGAAACAAAATGGCCCAACTATTCATTTTCAATGAACTATAGGGTGGATTATTACAGTATTACTTACCCCAGATATATCAGCAACACGGTGAATGGGTACCTCTTTCTTACTGTGAAGACCTTTTCCATTCTTTATAGCTCTGTTAAGAAAAATATTACTGTATATATATATATATATATATATATATATATATATATATATATATATATATATTATATATATATATATATATATATATATATATAAAAAATCACACTCTAAAAACCAGGCCTAAATCAAACTTTTTTTTTTTTTTTTAATGATTAGAAAAGGAAATGTTGAAGGACGCATCTAGCCATCAGTATTTCAATTTAGTAGAATCAGGTATGACCTTTTAACAGGTGACCACTCCCAATTTCTACTTCTATAATGCAGTTCTCAAACAATCAATACAATGCCAGTCCACAGAATGTAGTTAAACCCTATGTCTGACTTGCAAGGTTGTCTTACATTTTTGCCAATTAATGAAGCAATATGCAATTTGCCCTGTCCAATGACTGTGAAATTTAGATTGCCCAGGGGTCTTAAAGTGATATGACATCTGAAGGGTATGTGGCAACACTCTTGAGAGAGAGATGACTCAGAACAATCATATACAGTATTTTTAAAGCCATTAGCAAGATGTGTGGGCAAACAATATTTATTATTAATAATAAAGTGGCTTGCATGCAGTATCCCATTTTCCTACAATTGCAGATACAGAATACTGCCATTTACTGGCCACTGTAGAGTATTGACTGTATGTAAGCACCACTAAATGTCCCTCAGAAAGAGGAGCTGTGTTTATGGCATTTAATTATTACATTTTATTTTGGAGGTGAGTTTAGCACTTCTGTTCCAATCCGATTTACAGTAGCATTTTAAACGCATAATTAAATCTTAAGTCGAACTTTGTAATTTAGCCGACTAAAAGCTATCTTTAGTTGGAGATATGACTTGGTTTCAAGTCTGTCGCTGCTTAAATTATAAATAGAAGATGCATTTAAAAGTAAATTGAATACCTATGCAAGTGTCAATTGCAAATATTGTTATTCATTCAAAACAGTAAAAAGGATCTCTCTCTCGAGATGGGAAGCTGGGATTGAGGGGAGGAAGAGTTTGATTTCAATATTATTCATGGTTGTTAATATCTCTATCACCCCCTTGTTTCTAATTTAAATTCAGTTCAGTGTAAGAGTTGCCACAAGAGATTTTAATGGAACACATCTAGCAGATGGCGGTTTGAACAGCACAATTTAAACCATGCACTTCTAATCTGTTCAAGACCTCAAAAAGGGAACAAGAACAGCAGCCCCCGACAAAGATACCCCCAGGCAAGGGTCCAGAAGTGATAAAGGGCAATAAAAAACTGTGGGTGGATACATACCTTTGAAAAGAGTAATCAAAACAATATAAGGTAATCTTATTCAATGTAATTTTAGACAATCTTGAATCCACAATTTCCATTGAAAAAAGCAACACAAAAAATGGGACTAACATATTTGAGAAAAATAAAAAAGGAACATACAATTAGCCGAAATGAAATGTATACAAACTGTCAGAAAGTTTGTTCCCACTACCCCTGATTAATTGTGTACGATTGACTTGACTTGTCTGGGAGGAGGCCACTTTGGACCTTTAGTATATTGGGGGGTGTAACACTCGTAACTACTTCCACATACCTTCCATAGGACTGGCATCAGTGAACTTCCAAACAATAAATAACTAAGTTCTGAAAACAAAGCATCCAAGAATGGAAAAGCAGGAGCCCTAATTGAGATTCAGTATTAATCTTTGCTTAGTATTGTTCATTTTTGACATTTGCATATCGGGCTAGCCTTAGAACCTTGGTACTAATTTCCTGGAAGGCTATCGTCTCAAATCTATGGCATCCTTTCATACTGTTAAATACTGTTTGCACGTTTATTCCATAGTAGCAGAATAAATAGCCAACTGATGTGTGCTGGTAATTCAGACCTATACAACCATAAAACAGTGTTTAACCGAGTACTCAAAATAAACCCAAATAAAAAAGGAAGAAGGTTTCTGCTCACTTCCTCTTTGACAATTGGGTTTCTCGTTGGTACTGACAAGTGTTACATCAGTTTATGATGAAAACAAAATTAGACGAATAACTAACATGGCCATTTTAGGTCATGATATACATAAGCTCTGGCTAATAAAAAATAAATAAATAAAGGATTAGATTTAAAAGTTGGTATGCAATAAGTCAGGGTTTCTAAAGGACATTAAAGTAGTCTTCAACTGAACTGTTATGTTAAAATATGTTACTGCCTATTAAATGTTAAGTGGAATCAACTATATTTGGAGTAATATACTACTTGTGCACCAACATTTATCCACCAGACTATTTAGCAACAATAACACGCAACTGGAAATAACACTGAAAACAGCAATTGCTCACTAAAGTACTTTCAGGGTTATGTAATGATCATTGTAGTCTATATACATTAACAGTAGTGGGATAATCTGCCCAAAATAGTTAATTATTATTATTATTTGTTTATTTAGCAGACGCCTTTATCCAAGGCGACTTACAGAGACTAGGGTGTGTGAGCTATGCATCAGCTGCAGAGTCACCTACAAATACGTCTCACCTGAAAGACGGAGCACAAGGAGGTTAAGTGACTTGCTCAGGGTCACACAATCAGTCAGTACTGCTTTGGGAATGTACTGACAGGGATGGAAATAAGGCTCAGTTTTGCCCATTCCCGGTTTTATTACGAGCTTAAATTAGCCCCAGTATATAGGCAACAAGCTCAGGGGTGTCTTGGTCAACTCACAGTAGTGCTATGCAATGGGTCTTATTTCCATTGCAGACTAAAACCAGTAGTAGTTTGCAGCATTGAATGCCAAGCAATTTCTAAAAAAACACAAAAAAAGTTTAAAATGCATTGGATTTAAAATTACACACACGTGCTCACACAAGTTAAGTTGTCAGTATCATTAAAACTACATTTAAAAAGACTCAATTAACTAGTGTTACTACTAGGGCTGCTCCGACTAACAAATTAAATCGAACCGATTAAATCAACTAAAAGAGTTGATCGTAGATTTTTTTTTTTTTTGTGCAGAATTTCATTTTTGTATATAAAATAAAACCAACCAATATAAGATCTGCATTTTCTCCACGGCAGTCCAATCATAAGTGAGCACAGGCGGGACATACCGTTGAAGGTATTCTCCTCCTCAGCTGACGGTCCTGAGTAAGTTTAACCAATGGGATTGTGGTGGGCAGTTAGATTCTTTTTACTGACTCGATTCATTTGATTCAGTTCAGTTTGGCGAGTCGATTCAAAAGATTTGTTCATTTGATTCACTGAGTCAATGAAAAGAAACCAAATCAATCAATGAAGACCAGATCACTTGGTTACTAAGGTTTATTTGAACAGAACAAAATTGTTCACAAACTGCACATTACTTACAGGAAATAGCTAGCTAGAATCTACAGTTGGTTGTCTGGGTTCTTAAAACATGAAATTAAATTAAGTCAATTGAATTACGTATGTCTTTATACAGGGTTGTAAGTCAGAGGCTCTATTTGATTTGACAGACCAATCCCCACCTACCATACAACACTGCTATGAGAAGTTAAATGTTGCCAAAGCACAATGCTGCCATCGATTATACTGATTTGCAACAAACCCATTATAGGCACTCAAATTTAATTTCAGTCACCACCAGAATGGAAAAACGTAAGAAACCACAAGTCACACGACATAAGATTTTGAATTTATTTTTTATAAATACAACACAAAACAATTCCCATGATTCACTGTACTGTGTTGTTCAAAAAAGAACAAATTGTTCACAAACGGCACATCACTGCAATGGGAGAGTCAAAGATCTGTCCTGGTTTTGGTGAGCAGAGGTAGAACAAATATGCTAGGCCCTAAGCGGTGTAACAATAGCTGAATTTTGCGCGATACTGCTTATTAGTGCGTTATTGAGAAAGTCTAAGTAATATTTCAATTTACAAAAAAAAAAAAAAAGGGTCAGACAACAGAGGCATCGTAGTCGATTTGGTTCCAAATCAATTTTCATGAAGAACATTTTGTTTAAAAAAAAAAAAAAAAAAAAAAAAAAGGAGGTATATACCACAAATACCCGAACCAACACAGGAAGGGAAGGGATATACTCGCCCTTTCCAAAATTTAAATTAAAAAGGTATCCATGGCTTACCGGCAGCTGTCAATTAAACATAATACTGCGGAACTGTCTTTTGTTCAGTACAGAAAAGGCTATGGTACAGCAATCTAAGGATATCTAAAGAAGTCAGCACAAAAACATGAGCATTCCCAAAGTCACTTGCGAGCCACTGTTACACAGAAAACTTTGACAACCCCGGATTTGTTAAAATGGATAAGCAGAACCGTAGGTATACATCACAGTGAGCAAGCAAGAACTTGCTTTCAGAGGGCACGATGAATAAAGGTAACTGTGGAATTACTTTCTCTGATTTCTGACTACAACAGCATGTTAAGCAAATCATTTGCAAATAGCCACAGTATTCTCGGATACAAGATTCAGAACAAGCCACAGTATTCTCGGATACAAGATTCAGAACGACAATCTCTTTTGGTGTCTCAGGTTTTGCTAGATGCAATAAAAAAGGGGAAGTACGTAGCTATAATGGTAAGCTGTAATAGCCCAAATGAATGGTTGTTCTTTGAATTTAATAATAAAGGCTTTTAAAAAAAAAGACTAAATTCCAATTGGGCTTTTTTTATTTATTTTTTAGAGATTCTGTTGATTTAGAAGTATTACTATGCAGTGCAGCCACTATAAGATCGTTACCTTTATTAAAAATGTGGACGGCTTAATCTACCGATTAAATCAACTAATGCCCATAGATTAACCAATCAAAAATTTGAATCGAGTGACAGCCCTAGTTATTACATATACTATTGTGTTCCCCTCACACAACAGCTTGATAAATAAGGACCAACATGTTTAATACAAATAGTGTACCTAAACAGGACAAAAGTCTGCACAGCCTACACGCAGTATACACAAAACTTCATTAAAACCATATCTTGTAAAGATTCTAGTCTTGTCCAATTCTTGTTTTCCCTAGAATGCTTAAGCAAAAGAATAGTTCTTAAAAACAAGCTTTTCCATCTCATTATTACAGTAATATCCAATTTGGTAGAACATTCACAAGGGATTTACAGTATACATTTGGTCTTATTTGAATTATTAATGTCATCTTAGGATGGTGTAACCCCAAAGTTAAAAAGTGATGTCTACTTCCAGCTTGAAATGTAACCAAGACCTGTGATGCAATATAAAATCTGTTCACTAACTCTGCAGAAATTCGTGGATCCCATTATTTTCCAGCCCAGCATGTCAGTGAAAATTTAGTTTAAGATTCTTACCTGGCTTCAGCAGCAAGCAGTTCATCATAGTGGGATGACCTCTGATCATCATCCTGCCTGTACCGTATCACTGTGGCCAGCCCTTTACTGACGAGTGCTTCTGCGATGTTACTGTAATTAAATAAATAGATAAGGAAATGCACAAACTGTACTTCTTTAAACTTTATAATACAGGTAGATGTTTTTAACTGAATGGATTACATATTCAGAGCATGAAGTACATTTGTAAGTGTGTGTGTGGGGTGGGGGCGGGACTGTTAATTTTAAACATCCACAGGAGAGCTGAGCCACTCAAGTCTGACATTATTTATGGCTGACAAACATATAGATTTCAAGAGACACCTGGATAAACCTTAGGATGGGAAAAAAATGTGCCTGGAAGCGTAAAAAAGTGTATTCAACTATTGACGGTCCAAACTGTTTAATATATGGTTGCATGAGCAAAAACAGATAGTGACTGACTGTGTTTAAGGTAATATTCCACAAACACAGTGGAGTTTTCAGACTGTACGGAGAAAAAAAAATAAACCCCTTGGGTTGAAAAACTTCCCTGTGACTCTGGGCATAAAGGTACCATCACTTTCCACTACAAGCTATAACCATGTTTTGGATATAAATGTACATCAGTACTACCAAGTCCACACAATGTGGTGTTAACCTGTACCACCTCATTTGCCCAAAGCTCTGTTTTAGTCAAAATGGATTAGTTTCAGACAACAGTAACCTGAAACGGAACCCATTTAATATTTCAAATGAAATATCCCAAAGGCCCCTTTCTTCAAACTAAAAGTATGACCTTTTCCACAGTTTCTAGAATAAAATTAATTTGGAAAGGAATATTTAAAAGGCCAGAAGACATTAACATTTTATTATTCTTGTAAGATGCAGAAGAATTAATCCGAGTGGGTTCAGCAATATGCAAAATCTGAAAGATCCCTCAAGGTCATAACAGAACAATACTCAAGGTACTGGAACTCTCTTTTGTTCACCTTTTACACAATTTAGTCTCCCCCCCCTCCCCCCTCTTTTTGTGGACTACAGTACAACCAACTGATTAGTTAGCTTAGTTAAATACATAAACAAATAAATAAAACTTACATTCCACCAATGGTGACTGTCGAACAGGTGCGCTCTGGAAATGAAGGGGTGGTACCTGTATCAGTGACAGTGGTTGCTGCTCTGATGTAATCCACTGTGACATTGACCTAGAACAAAATAGCAAAAACAAAAAAAAGAGAAAATAAAATAACACGACAGCAGATTGTGAAAAAAATGCATCACTAAAAAAGTCAACATATTTTTGGTAATATTTTCTGCCACACAGTTTTTAAACAAACAGAGTTGATTACTGTAAACTGCTTTCATTTAAACATTTTAGTGACGCATTACAATTATGCCTATTCAATTTTGTGAAAGGAAATTGAGTGAAATACAGTGTATGAAGACGATCCCAAGTGATGCGAAAGGGTTTGGTTTGCAAGCATATAAGGAAAAAACACATCTTGCAAAAGTCTTGATTCCTGTGGCTTATTTCATATTTCTTAATTTTAACTTCATTTCAATTTATAGTCCATCTGTATCTGTTCTCATATCCAATACATAATGCTTGTATATCCTGAAATGTGTTTGTTCATGAAGTTGGTATAGTAGGTGATAATAAAGTAGAAACAGAATAGCATGCTATAATAAAAGGGTTTAAGACCACTATGTAATGATTAAGTGGATGTACATTTATAATAAGCTTCTGAGCCAAGAATAATATTCTGAGGCAACTAATTTAGCTGCATCACCACATTTTATGTATGTCTTTAAAATATCAGCAGTAACCCGATTCAAATGTTGGAAAGTCCTTTTACATATTTACAAAAAAAAAAAAAAAAAAAAAAAAAAAAAACATGACACAGAAGATCAAATTTAAAAATGAAGATTTTCAGCATTTTAATCCACAGACCCACATTATTCTTAATCTGGGAAAGCAAGTTTCTCCATAGGCGAGTTTCCAAGGTCAGCAGCAGTCGGTGTGAATCAAATCAGTCTAACAGTAGATCTCCCTAGAGGAGACATGTCCACAAGAAGAATGCCACAACACAGAGATTGTTTATGACTTTGTACCGCAAACACACTCAATGTCACCCTCGGCTCACAATTTCAGCTAGCACTTTAAAAGGAAAATGATCCTCCTTATTTAATTCTAAACAAGAAGCCATGACATTACTGATGACGTTGACTTTTTAACCTGTATAATACCCAGGCATCTCCCCCTCTCCAGCCGAAAGCTTATTCAATGAAGTTGCACCATAGAGAAGATCCCTGTGAAGACTAGCTACCCCTCCCACCACATTGTGATCTTGTGGGGAGTCAAGATTCAAAACTTTACTTCTAAAATTACCCCAGCCTTTCTTGCCAAATGTTCTATTTCATTAAATTTTCCAGAGCCCTATATGACTGGAAGTGAATTTAGATTTGCAAATTTGGGCAAACTGATCCACTGATCACATATAGCTGCCAAAGGGCTTCAGATTTGATTCACAGGATTCAAATTGTGTTTTTTGTATTTAAAATTGCCATTTTTTTTGTACTTAATTGCCATTTAGATATCCAATTAGAACCTACACAATGCATTATATTGGAACCTACTTGATGCATTATATATAAAACCTAGAGTTACCAGACATTTAAAATGCCGAATAAATTCTAGTCATGTTCCACAAAAGGTGGACTACTACAGTTTCTGTAGAGGGTGTTATCTCTCGAATGAGCTATGCTGTCAATGTCAGCTTACACCATTACTAAAATCAACTTCCCTGTAAATTAAGTTCGATAAATGGATACATTGTTATTGAGTTTGTAGTTTCATACAAGATAAATATATGGCAAGCGTCGGTAACTTTGCATTTGGTTTAATTTCTGTCTGAAAACGTCACAAAGTCTTGATCTGTGTGGAAGTGACTAATAACTAATGTAAATATTTTGTGGACATCTACCACAAACCAACGCTGGAACATAAACTTGTCTCCGCCCCTTTAAAAAAAATGAACTTGTCTGAGCGAGACGGTCTGCTTTAAGCAGATTCTGATCTACTGCGCAATGGACAATTTAAAACTTGGGACTGTAATTTAATTTAGCTGATGAAATCCAGCAGGAGCAGACACAGTATAGTCGTCAGAAATGATGGATCTCAATAGGTTTATGAATTGAGAAATAAAAATAAAAAGACATTAAATTTTAATTGAAGTCAAATTGTTTGTATTTAATTTGCATTAGGTGGCTGCATTTGACAGATGCTGCCCATATGGATCTGGAAGCTCCTTATATTGTGACAGGATGTATAAGATAGGCCTTCAATAAAAAAGGGCTGAACAGAAATTTTAAAATTCCAATGCAGTGTGCGTCACTCAAAGCTGTTGTTCAAAGACATTCCTATTATCGCTGTTGGGATTCCAAAGTTCCGTAATACTAAAAAAAAAAAAAAGTAGATTACCACCATTTTTCATATTGACAGCTTATATTGCACAAAGGGTAAATTTAACTTCATTTAAACAATGTCTTTTTTACATGCAGTGTTGTATTTGATTGCATACAAGAATGACTGGATATTCTGACAAACCGATGGGGGCAGCTAAAAATTCAGTCAAACTGACAAACAATTTACATGCAATGATACCTGGGCTTGTTCCATAGGAAAACAAGTCTCATAAGTATTTCCCTATTACTGTATTTTTCACTGCCTTAAATATGAACTTACCAGTATATTATAATGATACTTACCAAGTATAAATTAGAAAGTTTGCCTGTCTGTCAACTGCAGATACTAAACATGTTAATTAAATACATAAAACTTTTACCTTTTTACCAGTCAGTTTTTTTCTCAAGAACTCTCTGGCCTCAAACATGTATGGGATGTCATACAGAGGACGGAATCTCTTGTCTTTGTCCTTGTTCTTTTCCTAAAAGAATTGAAAAAGAGGGTCAGGAAACAAAGATGTTCTGACATTCATTGCTTGGACATAGTTAAAGATCAGTGTTATTATCCCTCGTGTGTAATAAAGAAAGAACCGATTCAACTGACAGTGTATTAGCATACTGCCTTTACCCAGTTAACAGATAGATAAATCTCCATACAAGAAACTGCCTTTGTCAAGGACATTAGATCATTGATCCCACAACAGTTAATTTGATCATTCCTAAATAAAATATATATATTCTATTGAGTTAGTCTTCTCAGGAATAGCAGGGCTTAATAATTTGGCACAAAAAAAAAAAGCCATATGGAGATTTATTTATTTTTTCTTTAAAACTGCAATTACTTTTATAAATCAGCGATTTATTTTATTATTTTGGGGGGGGGGGATTTGAATGTGCAATAATAACATTTGCTTATTGATTTGATCCATCCATCTTCCTGCGACCGGGCGGCAATTGTCCGACCCTCACTTGACATGTCAAACAGCAGAGCGTCATTGGGCAAAAATGAAAAATGACAGATCCTGTCATTTGAACATTTTTGGGTAGGAGCAGAGAACGACCAAAACAGAAAGAGAACTGAACTTTAAAATCAACAAAGCTAATGCCCGAAATTAAAGTAAAGAATAAATGCATGAGTTTATGGGCAAAGTTAGCCACATCGTCTAATCAGGCTTGCAGCAGATCATTCCGGGAGAGAGTACCAGTACAGTGCTTTAACAGTGGCAGTCATTTCCTGCACCTGATTGTCATCTATGCCCACTTGCAATTGCATTCCAGGTACATCACTAATTTAGTAATGAAGTGTCATATTTAAAAAAATAAATACATAACTATCCTTTTAACTGACCTCAGGAAAACATGCAAGGTGTTCTACCTTCTGTTTCTCTCCCATCACGAGCAGCAGCTGCCAGCAAAACACTGGACTATGTATATATTTTACATATGCCGATATAAGACTTACATCTGTACATTATTCTCATTAGCTTATAGCTACTGGACAATAGATTATATAAAAAGAAATACAAAAAACTGACAGGAAGTAAAATGAAAAATTACACATATTATACATAGATATTATACATATAAATTACATAGGCTACACACTGTTCCATCCATTCAATTCATCTTTACAGCGAGAGCGAAGCAGAAGAACCTGTGTCCAAAACTAATGGTAGGGGTACAGGAGTTAAGAAAAAAACCACTTAAAAAAATACAAAAATATAAGGCAGAGTGTAAAAGGGAATGCAGCTTCATTCAATGGAACACTACAAAAAAGAAGAATGTCCAACAGTCCTGCAAGCAGGTAATTTATGCAGTGGCTGCTTTTGTTTATTCCATCTAGAAAAAAATATAGCCTATATATAGTTTGTTAGGCTGCCAACTATTTGCTATGAGTGTATGCTCTGTTTGAAATGAAGAAGGTTCTTGAAAAATTTAAGTGCTGCAATAAAATAGGTTGTGTGTGATTCTTGCACATATGATGCCTTTTGATTAGGTCTGATACGGGAGACTAAATCATTGTAATACCCTGGCTCTTGAAATCATAATTTGGCTAACAGTTTTAGAATTTGGCAATTTGGAAGAAAAAAAAAAAAAAGCTGTGGAGGCTAAAATGAGCCTGAAATTGGTACTTTGAAGTACAGTATGTCAACTTTGAAGCTGTTGTTTTGTTTGTAGGCACAGCTACAGTGCACAGCATTTCATCTCACTGTATACTGATATACTGTATATATTTAGCTTAGGTGTAATTTCCTGCACCATTACTCAGTTCTCAAAACAATGAATTTCAGGGATCCAAAGGATCTGTAAGCATTGAGCAAATTACCCTATGAAGATACCAACTCCTGAAAGTCAAATTAGGCCTGAAGTTAGAAAAAATTTAAAGAAAGTCAGAAAAGTGAAAATACAAAACTTAATTTTGAAAGCTACAGCTACTGTATAGGCCTAATTTAGCTAAGCAGCCATTCTAAGTTTGTATCATGTTTGAACTGAAAGCAGCAGAAATTGACTATTTTAAAATATACAGTATATATATACAGTATATATATATATATATATATATATATATATATATATATATATATATATATATATATATATATATATATATATACACACACACACACACACTGTATATACACACACACACACATATTTAAAATATGGCCCAATATCAATGGTGCAATCGGCACCTTCATTTCTTAATTGATTATTGTATCGGCGTTTAAAAATCGACGATAAATTTTATTTAAAAAAAACATAAAAAAAACAAAGTCAGAACAACTTCAAACAACTCATTTCAATTCCAACTACAAATTCTCAAAGACTTTTCAGATGTGATCTGCACGACTACCAAAAAAGTATAATCTTTCTACTGCCTCCAAGCAGAAGATTCACCCCATGGACAGGCTTGTGAAAGGGATATGTTGTACATTGCCTTTTTATTCTGTAAGAAACAAAATGTACTGTAAAAAACTAACAGTACCACTATAAACCATCTCCAATAATTTAATAACTGCAGATACTGAGTATAAAAACACTGCTCTTCTGGTCAACTATGCGTGAGAAATGCTGTGCATTAGGTAGCGGTTGGCCAAGGACCGTATGCAGCAATTTCCGAATCTAGGCAATTTGTTCAATGCTGTCAAGAGAAATTCTTGAATTTTACAAATAACTAAACAATAATAATAAAAAGACACGTACAGTAGCATGAATCAATGCTACCAATCAGAAAATAATTAGCAAGTAGTAATCTTCAGGGATCCTAGGAATCTGTTTGCTGTGGAACAACATGGAAAAATGTGGATTTTCTATGACCACACGGAAAAACACAGATTTTGTAACGAGCCTCAGGAAACCCTAGAGGAGTACCAGCGTTTTGTGCAAGATCTGAAATATACTGTGTATACTCTCAAATTGTGTTATTGGTAACAAATGATCTCAACAATGTTTGTTTAAATTAAATTAGAAGTACAAAAAAACCCAGTGAATAAAACGCTATAATGTGAATAGCCCTTTACTGTATGACACTGGTGCACTTCATACTGCAATTAGGAAAAAATTAAATATGGCACACTCAAATTGTAATATTAAAGCTGAAAATAAGAGATTTAGGAATGGTTTGTTCTAAATGCAGAGCAATGGTCAGTAATCCAATTGTCTACCCTTAAGACTACATCAGTAATGAGCCAGGAACATTACGCCAACATTTAAAGCAATCATAAGTCTGGGAAGCCTGATAGAAACACAGTTGCACAGTTACTGATATTTTAATGGTTATTTGAAGCATTTTCAAATCTGTGACTCATAATCCAAAGGCTTACACACAGTGGTGGGGCAGAGACTACTTACAGACATTCATTTTGGTTAGTAATGCCAGAGGCTTAATTCAAGTAACTAAAATGACACAAGGACTGGCTTGGAATTAGAAGCCCATTAAAATGACTGTAGCATGCAGTAGATTATTATTTTCTTCACATTCTTCCCACTATTTCAGAGAACACCTTTGAAATGTCCTAACCATGTAGCTACAACATGTATGACGACATTTGTTGTCCACCTTTAGTCTGCATTAATTACAGTACTTTTAACCTATAAAATGATCTGTATGGAAGGAAATAGGCTATATGTGAGATGCACCTATTCAATGATGCTGTCCTTACAAAGGTAACCTGAAGCGTTTTTTTTTTTTTTTTTAAAGTAACAAAGTTACTGGAGGTGCTGACTTCCTCAGTTGTCCTGATAGGAACATTTCATGGTACCTTTGTAAGCACTTCTTCAGTGACACAGGTTGCAAATCTTGTTAGCATTTCCTGCTTGATTCTTGGTCATAAAGACCAATAGCTTCTAGTTTTCTGTACACAAACCTAAATCACAACCATTTGATTTGTTAAGCATAACATAAGAGGACAAAACCACTACTTGAATTAAACAATCATGAATGTGACATTTCTGAATACAAATTTAGATTATTCATGCTGAACCAAAGCAAATGTCTGTAGTTTTAATTTGTGATAAAGTTGTAATTGAGTCATGTAGTCTCATGTTCCAGTCAAGGTGCTTGTGGTGCTTTTATTTCGGCATGAAGTTAACCAGCGACAAAGTCTGATATTATAGCTGAATAATCCTGTTTTCATCAAATCTGGTGCACGGTCAGTATCTGCTCTAATCCAGTCAAATGTTCCTCAGACATTATGAAATTAATAAACAATTTTCTTTCTACATTCAGGCAATTTCATATTAAGGCTTCTCTCCCCTGACAAGCACAGTCAAAAGCAGATGCAGTTCCAGCAAATTTCCCTTGCAGATGTAGTTGCGCATCGTAAGAGGCGAGGACGATATATTGGCTGGAAAGGCATTTGAATTTGCTTCCAGGTTCATTCAAAACACACAGACCTATACATGTATTCAAGTTTACAGCACTGACAGCACACATTGTAGTGTGTCAATTCATTTTTAAAATGTCTTCCTGTTTTTTGCTTAAATCGTGGGTTACGTGATTATGCGGCACATACTGACAAACTTGCACATGGCTTTCAATCCCAACACATTGTGTTTTTTTCTGTTTATGGTGCACAGATAAAAAGAACGGTAAAATGGCTAATAAGGCATTCATTCTGGTGCAGACTTGAGGTCAATATAAGTTACAATATAGTAACCAAGTCACCACAACAGGGGCCTCCTTGTTGCCGGTGCCCCATGCAATTGCATGGGCTGTGTGTGCCTAAAACCGCTGCTGTCCTGTGACTGGGTTTGGTACAGAGGCAGGGTTACACTTTAATCATACGCCAGCAGTGGAAGAAATGCATCTTAAAAGAAAGTGATACAGTTTAACAAGAGCCAAGTAAAATCACAGATTATACCCAGGATTCAAAGTTATCCCTTAAACACTTGTTAAACTTTCCAATTTAATTATTTTTTATTTATTTTTTTGAAATACAAAAAGGGAAGTTATGATTCATGAACGCAGTAATAAAATCAGATTCCTGAAGGTAATGAAAATAGGTCAGGTAGGTAAACATTTTGAGAAACCACTTTTCAAAACAGAAGAAATCAAACCTCTGAAACTGAGCGTCATTTGAAGAAAATGTTTTAAATAAAACAGCTCAGCTCAGAAAATGTCTGAACACCGATTCTGTGGTTTAACAGAAAATGAATTACAAAAAACATCTACAAAAGAAAGATGCTCCAAAATCACTAGAATTATGATTAAAACAATCACTGGTTTTCTGAAATTCAACTTGACGAAAACAAATGACAGGTGGGATATAAACTGGATTATGCAGCAGTCAGCAAACCAGATGGAGAAAATCTTTGATAATTATCTGGTATGAACTTCAAAAACATTCAGTTATTCATTTACTTATGCTAAGGACTTCTGGTTTTATTAATTGTATTATTTTGCGGTGCTTATTTTGAGCTATTTTTTAGTTTTATGTAAATCTTTTTTTCAGGGCTTTCGTTTTTGATACTGTATGAAATTAGCATTTTCGGTTACTTTTCAAAATGCGTGAGCGTTTTTTTTTTTTCTGTCAAAACATGTATAGTAACTCGACAGTATTTGCACACTTAAGTTGTACCTTCTTTCCATTGTTGTCTTCCTCAACGAAATCCCTATGATCACGGGCACATTCTTCTGGGGCTTGTGTATAGGCATTTTTGTACATTTTGCCACAATTCTGTTTAAAATCCTCCGTATCTTAACTGTTATACAGCTTGAAATCCTGCTAACAAGCATCCATCCTGATTGTAATCTCTTTTTAAATCTCACAAGCGGAGTCGCCAATAGAAATGTAAGAATGTGCTGTCCTTCAGTATTTGGGGTGGATTTAAAGTATTCAGAACAAATCAATGATAGATACAAGTCAGGAAGGCGGGACATTACCCAGCAGCAATGGGAAAATGTATTTATTATTTTTGTAGTAGTTTTTGTTTTGTTTTTTTATTTAATGGGAAAAGGGTAAAGTCAACGTGAATTGATTAACCAATTCCACAGTTTTTTTCCGTGCTTTCCGGTGTTTATTGGCTATCCACCGATTTCATTTTTTTTTTTTTTTTTGGTATCAGGGGTGTTTTAGCGGGTTTTATCGGTTTAAACCGAAAATCTGAAGCCCTACTTATGCTGTATCAGCTATATTTAAACAAAATATTGCTTATTCATCAGTCAGAGAATAAGCTGATATTTCTACACACAAGCTTGTTCTAACGCTATTGTAGCAAATTACTCAAATCCTCAAGATTTATTTAAGGTACTAAACAATCCTCATTAAAAACATAAGGGAGAAACAGCTTGAGGACATACTGTAAAGTTAAAATCATAACCATCCAAGTATCAATATGGTATGGAAAATGGATACCAATTTACAGCACACTTCTCTCCATCATGGGTCTTAAAGTAGATAAATTAGCTTCAAGAAATTTCAAGGGTGTTTTATTGAATATTGTATTGCAAACTAAAAACAGGGTTTCTTGTGTACTGACAAATTGGGTAAGAGGAAGGTTTCTTCAGTTATGATGTTATCCCAATTGTGCTGGATCGTGTTGCGTTTTCAATTTACTGCAAATGTTTGTCTTTACATTAAAATGTCAACTCAGGGACATGTCTAATTACAATGAAATAGAACAAGTAGATGACACAGCCAAAAGGGAAGAAATGTACAACTAGCATACTAATGAGCCTCTTAGATGGCTAGGCTTCCTGAATTGGTTACATAACCACTTATGTACACACACTGATTCACCTCGCTGCTTTTTTTTTTTTTGCAGCTCCTGCTGAATAAGAGACAAAGCTTAGCTTGAACAGCAAAATACATCATATTCTACTGGCAGCAGCAAGTTTCCTGCTGGGCAAAGAAACGTTGTGATTAATTTGTTGGGGACTGGGATGTGGGGACGGTTGGATAAAATAGATACGTAGAAGTAGTAGGTAAAAACAGGTTTACGTCAACTCTCAAGAACAAGGTCAACTGCTAATTAAGCGTTAAACTGTGTAATCTTTGCACCTGTCTTGATCCACCATCAGGTTAGCAATAGAAAATGTGTAGTTACTGCACAAAAATGCAGAACAAATTCAGCTGTGGACAGTCAGCATCAGCTGATGTGGAAAGGAGAATGTAATGTTCTAACCCACTGCTGGATGAATTAACAGATTTCGTATCTCTGTGGCTCCAGACCAAAGACTAACAGATTATACTTTATTAGTTTCTTTTTAGGGCCGACTAACAAGAGAACTATGGTACATGGAAGTCGTGTTTAAAAATAAAAGCTGCCCTCCCCTCTCTTCTCCCCTTTCTTCACTCTACTTGCATGTGAGCTGAATTGACGAGCCTCATTTTATTCAGTCCAAACACCCTGGGAACAAACCACCAAGATCTGAAAAGACAGTGCTTTTATGCAGTTAAAACTGACTTCCGTCACTTGCTTCTGAAGGGTTTTAAATGGATCTCAAGCTTATATTTTCAGATAGTACAAAAATATTAACTATTTATAGAAAGCCCAACTGAAATATTGTCAAGTACTATTTTGGGTTTGGCTTTTACGCGAGGAATTTGGAACACACACATCCGAGTACTACATATTCAATTGCTAGTCTAATGCAAGTAAAACAAAATCTTGTGGGTTATTGATTTTCTAGTATGCTGGCATGAACGCTGCAGTACATAAAACTAAATCAAAATATGTACCAAAAGGTATGCAATAAAACAAAGCAAGGCAAAGCCAATGGAATACTGATTGACATTCTAAACACTTTTTCATGATTTCTGCCTCTTCCTTTTGTAGTGTACAAGACCCTTTGAGGACAGTGCTGCTTACCCATGGTATGAATGCACATTTAAAATTCCTTTGGGGAAGTGGGGGTTGGGGTAGCTATCTAACTAAAACCATCATGCAACTAGGAGATGCAAATTTTATATAATGTGAAACACAAATTATCCTGTTAAAAGGGTCTGCAAAGAATAATTACACTGGCTGGCAAGAGCAGGGGACTGTTTAGTTCAGGTGACTGTGAAGACAGTTACACAATACATGTCAGAGAGGCCATTTGCATTAATCAGTCATGCGAAGGAAAGCAGCCACAAGAAGAAACCTGTGCCGCATCTATAACATAAGACAGTTTCATCTTGAATCACTAGTGTTCCTCTTGACTAGTCAACCAAAAGCCACAAGTCAGATCAACTTAGTTTTACATCCAACACTGTTCTTTGAATGCCTCAAATACAGCTCTCTCATAATACAATCTTCAACTAGAGGTGATTTAAAGAAATACAATGGAAATCAAGCAAGGAACATACGTCTACAGCATAGGCACCGACTACAGGGGGGGGGCTCGGGGTCCCCAGCCCCCACCGGAATTTTAAAAGGGGCTCGCCCCCTCCTGGGATTTTGATGGGATGTTTATGAACTTGTAGAATGTGGGACACTAGGACCACGTGGAATGCAGGTTGTAGCTCCCTTTTTTGCAATCTCTAATTAAGAAGCTATAAAAATGGAACCGTTACCCCTTTCATCCGAACAGCTGGGGAACATAGCAATGGTTTGTATGCATTAGCGTTCAGATGTTTACAAAAACAGCAATACATGTACTCGACTCTAAAGGTTTTTTTTAAAAAACTGTATTTTTTTTGATAGCCCCTATAACGTCACAAAGCACATCTGACAGCGGTACTGAAACGTTATTTACAAGTATAATAAATGTAAAATTGAGTCAAACAAGTGAAGCACTCCTGTTTTATTTGTATGCACATGCATATCAATTCATTGCTTTCACTTTTTTTTTTAAATACATTAAAAAAAGGAAAAACTATAAACTGAATTCAGTACTGAAAACACGTTTCAATACAATTCTCAAAACAGCAGGCTGTATTCCAGAGTGCTGTTTGTCTTAGTTTTGCGCTTACATTTGTGTGGATATTTCCCCCAAAACGTCAAAGCTTGACAGCTTATGACGTTTTAAATTAAAATCAGCGATAATACAGCATCACGTCTTTCTGAACAGCTTCTGTACAAGTTTAAATTCCAAATGAAGTTAACTCAGGTTCCACCTGTAATTTGTAACTTGCGTTTCTTCTCAATAAATTCATTTACTATTTTAACTGTCTTATCTCTTCATACAAAAAATGTTTTCAGTGAATAAAAGAAAAAAAAAACTGGTATTGTTCAAAACTGAAGATGATAGAACATGCCTAGGCAAAGATCTGCATGCAGCTCCCAACAATTAGGCACAAAACCCTGGACCAGACACATGCAGATAAGAACTTGAAGCATACGTGGAAGCGACTAAGTGTAAATCACGGTCAGCACATACTAGCATTGAAACAAAAATGATACCCCTCTTCCCACAGTACATAATGAGAAAGTTAAATACATTAATATTTTCTTTTTACATTTACTTTTGTAATTTCTAAATATTGTGTATATAAAATCAGTGATCTGGTCACGAACCCAAAATAAAATTGTACTTTTCTTAACTTTAATATATGTTAAGACTAGTGTTTCAAACATATAACGAAAAATTCAAAAAGTCTTGGTGAATTTATGTAACAAACATGCACTTACTGTACAATCCGCATAGTTACTGTCTTTTCCAATGAGCATGCACAAAGGTTGACTGAGTCTAACCGCACTCAGCGGGAGTTTGCTGTCTCAACGTCCAGAACGAGACGACGGCGATATTCTTTGATACATTTTCACATGTGTGGTCAAATTCGAAAATGGTTTGCTGGAAGAGATTTCTATTTATTTTCGAAAAGTGTGGGAACTCCGTTCCAGCTACCAAAAGTAGTGCAGGAAGTCTGTTCCGGTGTGTTCCGCCAGGACTCCAACACTGCTGTTTGTAGACATTCATGTTCGGTAAATTGTCAAGTGAGCTGTGCGAGACTTCTCCAACTTGTATACATATTAACAGCTTACCTGAGGTATGTTTTTGCCAAGGACGTGAGCGCTGATTACTGTTTATTACCTATTGCTGTTGTTTACTTACTGTTTATTTGCTTATTTATGATTACCAATCCTTCTCTTTCTTTACTGTATTTATTTGGATATTCACTTATGATTACTGACCTTCCCCTCTATTTAAATCAACATTTTATTTTTGGAATTCTTATTTCATACACCGTGTTTCGGTTTGTGTTATTAATTATTGATTGTGCCTTTTGCACTGTAACTTGACAACAAAGTGCAAACCCACCACGGCCTGCATGTACTGGAGATGCAGGAATCGGTCACGTTGTTTGATTTTACTTGGGGATTTGATATTTGTTTGCACATTTATTTTGCATTTGCTTATTTTTTTATTTGGTGTTTTTGTGGTTTTATATTTGTTTCCTTTTTTCACATTGTATATTTCTTTGTGTAGTTAACATGTTTCTTGTGTGTCCTTTTCCATGCTCTCCGTGGTGTGGTTGTCTTTGTATAGTTTTAGTTTCTCTACAGACCCTATTGTATAGTCTTAGTCTCTACAGACCATAAATACTTGGTGTTTCTTTTTGGGTTCTTCAACCTCACCTGTTAAACTAGGAACCTGACATTTCCTTCTCTCTAATTCTAACTTTCTTCTGATACATTAGGGTCCTGTGGTGCTCTTTTTATACTTTATCATTTAATAAAACTACTTTGAAAGGCAATTTTAAACTGCACTTGTGCACTTGGGGTGTATTTGACTATATTTGAAAGGGTATTCAACTTTAAAATTTCCCCTGCCCTAACCAGGGCAGATGCTACAAATTAAGTTAAGTTTTATTGGAGGGAAACTGTACTGCAGTAAATTGAAATACTGGCTTAGTTTTAAAGAAAAAAAAATAGTTAGAGAAAAAAAAAACTAAATTTGCCATATTGGTGTTTTAAGTGCTTATTTCAACTGACATCGATTGCTAGTCTAAAAGGGAACTACCAGTGCCCAGTATTTTTGCTGTCTGTACTGAAGAAGTTTCAGTGTGTTCATAGCTATTTATTTATCATCATCGTAGAGTTCAAGTTGTAAATCCGCTGCATTAGATTTATGTCTGATTTATTTTTACTTGTTAGTAGATAAAATCAATTGCAGAATTAAAAAAAAAAAAAAAAAAGTAAAACAGCAACACAATTTTAGTATTTTAAACTTTTTGTACACTTTTTTTTACAAGTAGAATATAATAATAAAATAGCAGCATGGCGCGGGGGGATGGGGGAGGAGACAACTAACTTCTGCCACCCCCCCGGGAATTTAAAAACTCGGCATTTATGGTCTACAGTAAATACGTAGTTTTCAATTATGCCATTTCGTATTATAAATGTGGGTTAAAATGTGCTAGAAAAGCCATCGATTAATTGCGATATGAACTGCAGGCAAATTGCCTAACCGTAGGGCTCTAGGTTTGTAGAGGATACAATAAGATAAACCCGTCTTAAATGCAGGGTTAGAAACTCACGCTTACCTGCGGCGAATTAATCTAATGAGGACTAGTTGATGTCTGTGTCTCAGTCCTCTGTGCAAGTACTTAAAACAAATGTTAGTCTTGCGTTAAAATACAGGGAAGTCAATTTTCTAACAGGGTGTAGCAGTGGTGAATAAGCATTCACAAAATGCTTAGAAAACAGTCACTCGGAACTGAAACCTTCATCTCCCCTGCAACCCCAACTCCACTTAATGACGTTTTACGTTTGTGTTCTCCCGCTGTGCGGGATGCAAAGTTTATCGTTTGAATATACTGAAATGTGTTGCATCTTTTGAAGGAAGTGTAAAGTCATTTTACAAAAATGTGGATATTTATACTGGGTTACGACCCTGACTGAAGATGTCATTAGCAAAGAGGGCCGGTTGTACTAACGAGGTCAAACAATCTGTCACGTTTTACTAAACATTTTAAAACTAATAAACAAAAAATTACCATAATAAACATTATTGTAGTATGTTGCTTAAAAACATAACACAATATTCATAATAAAGTTGAGTTCTTCTCTAAAAAGTATTGGTGTTGTTTACATTGTCTTCAGCATATTTTAAGTGATTGGAAGCTGAAATTGCTTTTAAAACACACTTTTCTTACACCAATACAGTATTGGTGAGCGATAATCAGTTTGTTTGAAAACCACGTTTTAAAAAATCAGATAATAGGTGCACAAGCGCTGATTCTACGAGTGCTCCGAGGCTCAAGCACCAATGAGGGAAAATAAGGTCCCGCACAATGCAAATAAATCACCTGTTCTGTCAAATTATAGTCCGGATGCTTCACAAGCAGAACTGTTATTGCAGTTTTATATTTAAACATATAAAATCCATTTATACAAAGACTCCCACCTTTCTTGAAAAGATCTGTGTTTCCCTCGTTTCTTTTGTATTTGTTATGCTCTCATTACTATACTTGCTGAACCGGTTT
Organism: Acipenser oxyrinchus oxyrinchus; assembly: GCA_030684275.1. Lineage (NCBI taxonomy): Eukaryota > Metazoa > Chordata > Actinopteri > Acipenseriformes > Acipenseridae > Acipenser > Acipenser oxyrinchus. Next base: position 43,859,237 of record CM060254.1, read on the forward strand.
TCTCCCACTGCTAATTTAAAAAAAAAGTTTAAAAAAAAGCCACCTAGCTAACAATTTCATCCCGAGGGCTACAGTGAAAAGTACCATCTTTAAATGGGGACTTTAGTGAAGACCACATGTGTACGCGAGTACATTAATTATTGCAGATAGTAATTCATAGCCAACCAGCATTTTTGTAAATAGCAACACATGTAACATACAATAAAATAAACATTTTTTGTGTCATCGGTGTCAATTTCAGGCGGTGCTTCATGGTCAGCAAGATAAGCAGAGATATTTTTTTCCTCTGTCATCCCGTGTGGTGCGGTCAGTCAGTACGTTTACATGACAAAACGTTTTAACATTTTTTTTTCAGAAAACTGAAATCAGAAAACTGATTCTTAAAAACGTCACTTTTCTGGGTATACATGATTAATGATAGAAAATCTAATTAGAATTCAACTGTATACATGGATTGAAGTTTTCGGAAAATGCAGGATATTTTCATATGCAAAAGTACTGTAGTAGCTTAAGTACGATTGGAACAGACCGGACATTTCTGCAATAGAACAGAGACCAATCCAATAACTCAAGCGCTTTATCAAAGTGTCAGGTCTTAAATTCAAAGATTACTATCCTATACCTCTATTCAGATTCCCCAAAATGTGCAATCAGCCTTTCCAACAGCTCATCCTGTTCTATATTACCAGTTTCTTTTACAGACATTTTAAATGATCACGTCATTTGAAAGCTGGAAAACATTTGCTGCTTCAGTATGGACTATTAACAAATACATATGGACTTTAACAAATGTATTACTTTATCCCTAACTAGACTAGAAATTTCTAGGTGCTGTTTTCCGAAAACTGACTTTCGGAATATTCCAATAAATTTTCCAAGAACTGTTTTCCGAAAAATTTCGGAATACTTATGCTCATGAAAATGCACTGAGGTGTCAGTTTCTCAGCACACAGTACAGTTACTCGCTCAGTAACGAGGTGCAAACAGGTGATTGATTGATTGATCTGTATGAGCGTTTACGAAGACACTGATTTAAAAAAAAATAAAAAAATAAAAAAAATTTAACTATTTTTTAGCAAATTAAAATCAAAGCCTATTTTTAGGGACCAACTCTTGTTGTTGATCCCAACTTAGGCACTTCACATCTGGACTAGCAAGTTTCAAAAGGTACCAGTCCTTTGGACTAGTAGCACAATATTGTTAGTTTAACCCTGTAAATGTAACACCCAAGGGAAATTAAGAAACAGATGAGTAATAATTGCTTGCAAACAAACAAAGTCTCAAATTCTTAATAAAAAAGGATGATATTGTTGTAAATAACCCAGAAATGAATAGTGGCAGCCTGGAACATCCCAAACAAATGCTACTTAAAATAGGTTCTAAAAAGCCAAACACACATGCAAAGCTTGTGTTGTGCACATGGTCCTCTTTCTTTATAAAAAGCATGAAAATTAAGTCAAATCACAGCCAAGCTTTTTCCTTGCCGATATATTAAAAGAATAAATTATCAAGATCACAAGACCGATTGCTCTGGTGACAATTATTGCAAAATCGATCGAAAACCTGCAGAAACTGAAGCTCTGAAATTCTGCATTACGACAGTCAACCTCAGTGACTCAATGCACTTGCATACAAGAACACGGTTACATGCAGGTTATGTTTGCGGAATGTTGCTCATATTAGGATACAAAACTATATAAAAATTGCATGAAATTAACAATTGGATGAGTTCCATGCAAAGCAAAATCTATTGCACATAAGAGAAACTGCAATGCAGAACTGAATTTTTATTTTAATTCTGGGTTTAACATTGCAACAGCTTGGTCATTAGTTTTTGGTGCTTAAACACAGACATGCTGTATATCACAGGTAACCTGCTATTACAGGTTCAATGTGGATGAAATGTTTACACGTCACACATTGATGCTTATTGATCACTGACTGACAATGACACAGAACAATCCAGTAATGTACTGTACAACCATTTAGTGCAAGTAATGCTAGGGAAACACTCGGTATTCCTGGTTGTCTTGTCAGAATATATAACTGGGAGGGGTATAAAATGGAATGAAAAGGTTGCTCAGCCTTTCATGGTTTTTTACACACTAGAACACTATTTGTCCATGCGCAGTTTCATTTAACATCCCCATTGTTTAAAATTAACATGGTGAATTTCACACATTAAAATTTCCAGATTAATAAAAAAAAAAAAAAAAAAAAAAACACACACCCTATCCCATCTTCTAGACTGCAGGAGATTTAATTTAGTCATTTAGTTCTGTCCTCCTAGTGGCCCTTTGAATACAACCATTCCTTTTTATTATTATTATTTTAGAATACCTAACAAGTTTAATATAAATCTAAGCAAGTTAATTTTTCAGAACCCTAGAGTTATTAATCTTATTAGCAATGTCCAATTACAAAACATGAAAATCAAGCTGCTCTAACCCAGCACTCTTCGTACAAAAACCCTTCTTAATCACTTTCATTATCAAATCTGATTCCTTGTTGAAACCACATAATTGGAAGTCTACCATTTTAGAAGGATTTGCATTTCATCAGTTGGTATTGGCAAGAAAATCTCTTTTGCTCTCTCTGGGCTTCCCTGCTTCATGAAAGCAAACTACCCTCCTAATGCATTTGAAAAAACAAAAAGCAAGCAAGGCAATGCATGAAGGCTTCTTTTAATTAAACGGTGGACAAGGCTCAGCTTTATAGCAACCGTTTCATCTGACAAGACAGTTTAACAAGCAGAACCTAACCTACAGTAAAGCCTTTCCAAAGTATACAAATGGACCACAGACTGACATATCAGAAATCAAATACAGCTTAACTGTGCAGACAATACCTACACAGTGCTCGAGTCCCTGTTCCCACCACCCCAAAAAAAGTGCCGGAACGCACTATATCAACAGTTAAAAATGAACTAAAGCCCGTGTCATCGGACTAACAATCATCACAAACAGGTGGTTTTCAGAATTCTTGCCAACATCTGTGAAATTTAGTCCCATGCGAACTATCCATTTCTTTTTATCCAAGATAATTCTCAGAGGGGCTCCGACTTTTTACAAAAGCTCCTTCTCTGGCCACAACATCGCATTTTATTTTGAATTTACCGACTTTTCTTAAAGTCCGTGAGTTTGCGGTCGCAACGTCAGGAACGAAGTGACGACGATATTCATTGATACATATACACGTGTAGTCAAAATCGAACACAGTTTGCAGGAAAAGATGTTTATATTGTCAAAAGGTTCCAAAAAGCACCGAAACCCATTGTTACAAAATGCCAATTTGAGAGGACATTTGCCATGAAGGGAGAAAAAACACACAGGGTTGGTGCACCACCACCTAGGGAGGGAGAAAGGAAATGTACTGGATGTCGCAAAACTGTTGAGCACCTGTGCTATTCTATCATGCTGTACTTGGAGTAATGGAAAAGTAGGGAGCAGTTTATTGCTTTTTAGCTTAGGGAAGACAGAAGTCTACAGTTATGCGCTTGATCTTCAGGTCAACTGCAATCCCTTCAGTAAGTATACTGACCCCCTACTGTGCACCACTGAATCTTGAAATCACTAGGCTGCAAATCACAGCCAAAATGATTTGCTGCAAAGAAATGCCAGTTCAGCTTATTCAACTGCTGGATATAAAAAATGAATTGTGGATCAGTCTTATTTCATAGAAACAAAGAATTTTGTGTTTAGTAAAAAAAAAATGCTGCTGAAGTGTTAGGGTTTTTTTTCTTCTTTAAAAAACACACCTTATATTGTACACTTTGTATTATATGCCTTCATCTCCTCACCCATGCTTTCCATTTTAAACAGTACGGTTTGACTTGTACACAACTGGATAAAATACAATGATAAAGTCAAGGTTCTTGGGATAGTTTAGAATGAAGAACCATTACATAATGAAAGAGACACCTACAAGGGGCTTTAGAACTAATTTCTTGTTATGTTGGAGTGGCATATACTGTACACTTTAAAATGTATCACTAATGAGCATGAGTACATTCAGTAGTCAATGTGGCAAAACGCTCTTCCTTTTTCTTCCTCTGAAATTCTGTCAAAGTTATTTTATATAGCATGCCTAGAGTTGGTACACTTTGCTTGTCCATGATGAATTCTGTACAAGTGAATGCCAATGGATTGTCAACACAGGTCGACTACTATGCACATACCAGGTACAGGTCAGCAGCCGGACAGGCTTAGCATTAGCACCAAAAGCCTGGGAGAGTCCAGCTGGGGGAAAATACTGCATTAAATCAATCAAATGTGTTCTTTAGGCATGTAAACCAACAGCATCCAAAGGCCAAGGCGGGACGACGGACAAACTTGAATTGAACAGATCACGCTGTCTTGTCGTCAGGATCTAGGATGCATTTATAATATTTGGTTGACATGTGAATGTCAACACTTCAGGACACAATAAAAATTAGGCGTTTCAACAAACTATTTTATTCCGTTGTTGGCGACAGTATTGAGGCCAGCCAGACTAATACCAGGTGAAGTGGGCAGGAGTTACAAAGAGAGCTACAGTACAAGCATCCTTTGACATTACTCAAATTCATAACACCTCTCTTATGCATTGCAGCACTTGCATTAAGAACCATGGTTTCTGTTCAGGTTACATACTACACTCATTTACATACATTGAAACCTTGGTTTTGACAGCTATAGTATTTGTATGTGACAGTCTGCTACACTATACAACACTCACATTTTCAGAGTTTAAAAAAAAGCCTAAATAATCTTCAGTAACTAAGCAAATATGGTGCAAGAAAATGGACTATTGCCTGGTAATCATGGGACTGCATTTTCATCTCAGTTTCAGCAGCTTACATGTTTTATGGTATAAAAAAAAATTCAATAAAAAATTGAAATGTTGCCTTGTATATGGGATTTAAGATGTCTGTAAATACTGTTGTCCAATCTATAAAGGCAAAACATTTTTATAGTTGTGTATTTTAATCTTCATTCTCTTATCAAATTGATACAGTATTAAAGCTTCAGTTCTACAGCTATGTTTTAAACAGCTGACTATTCTCATTCAGCCTGCAGGGTTACTATTTTGCTAAACAAGGAATTGTTAGAATCGCTGCAGTAAATCCAGCATTTTTATTTTTTAAAATCAATGCAACAGCACTAGGGAAAGGAAACTGCACTTTTATTCAAGCGCCAGACCGACAACCAATCGTGGGTTCTGTTACCACAAAATAATGTCAGATTTTATATATTGTGTTGTCTTTAACCCTAAAACTGTCAAACATCTTTTTCAAGATGTGGTCTGGCCAACAGCAACAGTTGCTAATATTCAGCCATTCAAAACCAAAAACTGCAGCATACGCAAACAATGATTGGCATGTGGTTTTAGTTCTGTTGTCAACACTTCAAAATCCTCACTTGGCTTGTTTACAGTATAGTCAGATTTAGATTTTTAAAACATATTTCAGGAGGTACCTTTTCAAGAAATCACTGGTACTGACTTGATTGCAACATGCTGTAGGTTGGCATTGTGTTTTGAATGTTCAGTTAAATCTAGCTTTATTTTAAAAAATTCACCACACACACACATCTAAAAGTGTACCATTTGAATTGACAAAATATGTACTTTACTTTTCACACTTCTGGCTTTAAATTTTATACATTTTTGTGGGTGCAATCTTAACATTTCTCTTTAACCAGACCCTGTTCTACATACAGTAGACCAAAACAACCTGCTTCTGTGCCTTAACAGAAGCCTGCTGTCTTTTCACCTGCCAACATTTTATGCATAATCACCGAATCTGGATCCCCAATTACAAAGCTCTGCAGATCTCTAATTAATTGAAATCATATTCTGTCATGTGCGGCATCACAACACATATGGTCTAGATTGCCATAAATGAACCATTGGTCTTGCCATCGTCAATAAAAAGGAACTCCTTGCATAGATTTATTGTGCTAATTTAGCCCCGGATCAGGAGTGGATTTACATTTTAAAATGCTATTGATATGGTGTAATCTTATCTATAGAAATAACTGAACATCTAGCTAGCAGTAACAGGGAAAAAAACAAGACTGGAGAAAAAAAAAGAAATAAAACATGCAGCAGGGGAGCTATGTGGTGAATCTGCAATGATATCATTCAGTGCAACACGCCAGCTCCCCAACCAAGCTGCTTGTTATTGCAACAGCACCACTTTGTGGCCATTCAGATTACTGCAGATAACAAAATTGATGGGCCAAACGCAATTTAATATCCTTCATAGTAAATCCATACCAAAAAAACTGTACTTACCTGGTTTGCCTCTCCCTCTATTCTGGGAGGTCTGATACTTGACAGATGGATGGTCTTGTTTTCCCCAGAATTGAGTTTCACTACAATTGCATCTGCATTCACTATCTGCATTACCTAGATAGAGAAAAAGGCACACAAAAAAAAAAAAAAAAATTGTATGAACAAAAAACCCATGAGCCAAATTGTGGAACATGGGCACTGCACATAAAAGTATATTTCACCTTTCCAGTCAGACAACCTAATGTAACATGCAAGACAAAACTTTCAGGATTCAGTACAATTAATTTGGTTACGTTCTTGAAAGAGCTTGAAAGGTTATAAATGGCTATTCAACTCTAATGTTACAACATTCTTTCGAAATAATTGAAATATCAACCCATGTACCGAAAATACTGAAGGGCAGTAAGAAGTTTATCCAGATAGTCATGGTAGTTACAACCAAGTTTGATTGAAATCTGTACTTGTAACCTGTTGAACCGCAAGAAACTACAAAAACCAAAAAAGGGGCCAAATCATGGACAATTCCAACCCCTTATTTGTTTGGTATATTTGTCATTTAATATTGTGCAGATTATCTAACTTTTTTTCTTGTACAAATACATCTTTTCACATTTACTGTATATGTAGGGCTCTTTGTTTTTAGTCAGGTGATTTCGCACTTGTTTTTTCTCCAGTAACTGGAATGAGACAATGATTCCCCCACCCCACCCAAATCAATGAAACAGAATCATCATCATCATCATCATCATCTCAATCAAGTTACGGGATAGTTTTTCCAAGAGTTCAACTGAACGGAGTCGACTCCAAAAAATGGCAGTTAAGCTTATTTTCTTTCTTTTTTTTTAAATCAAAAAATGACACCCAATGTTTAATTTTTAAACTATTGTTGTTTTTATTAGTTATTTTAACGGCTTCAGGAGTTGCTAAGATGACAGTGAACTGAAGAACAAACGTCCCCGTTTTTCACTCTGGAAATCCGGAAAACTACATGGATAGTGCGAGAAACTGAAGCTCTGATCGAAGTTTGGTCAGACACCAAAATCCAAGCCGAACAGGGCAAAACTTACAAATAGTAAAATATACTGCACATCAAAAGGAACGTATCACTTATTTGAGCATCAAAAGAAACGTATCACTTATAATTTGGATAAAATTCACTAGATATGATCGAAAAATGACAAACTGTTTGAGAGCAGGTGCAGTGACTTTTTATTGTGCTGATTAACAATTGACATCATGAACATGCTACAAAATGATCTGTCAATCTTGGGCAGGTGTTGTGACTCTTGGTCTCCCAGTTCATGGCCTGTCTGACAGAGTGTGTCTGGTTATACCGTCTCGCCAGGTTTGAAATTGCTGGCTGTGAGCACCTAAGATGGCGAGCCACAGTACACTGCCCTAGTCCAGCCTCCAACATGCCGACTGCACGAAGGCGCTGCTTTCTTGAAAGACGTGGCATATTGTTTTTCTGTATTTCTTTATTGCTTTTATTCAAGTTTGCAATTCAACAGCTGAAATCACTCCATATCCAGTGTCCAATCAACTCTCACTAATTCAATCAATCTATTTTATATAGCGCCTTTCATAGTGGACCACCATCATAGTGCTTTATAAGATGCAGCAACAAGAAAATCCATAATACTTTAAATACAGGGAAATGCATAATACATGATATACAGAAAAAAAATGCACAATAGTGAAAAATGCATAATACATTAAGTACAGTGGAAAGTGCATAATACATGATAGTAGCATAATACATGAAATAGTTTCAGCAACACAGCAGCTAATAGCAGATATCAGGCTTAAAGAGCATGGAAAGCAAGAGAGAACAGGTGGGTCTTCAGAGTTGATTTAAAGCAAGCGACGGTAGGAGCATCACGCACCAAAGCTGGGAGAGAGTTCCAGAGAGTCGGAGCCATGAAGCTAAACGAGCATTCTCCAAGTGTGGTGCACTTTTGCTCTTTTTTTTTTTTTTTTTTTAAATAAATGTGTTATAATAGTGATAAGTTTCTTCTGATGCTCGGTATATAGAAATCAGTCTTTCCTCAAATTACTTTAATGCCTACAGGAGGAGAACAGTGAAGTATTGCGTAACTGAATACTGCACTGTTCTCCTACAATAGGCATTCTACAAATGTATTAATTAAATCAGCGAAGTTCTCCCATAGTTACCATGCTTTTCTTCCACAGCAATATGCAATAACCTATTTAAAACCAGAGCAGCACATCAATAGCTGTCATCTTTCAAGATACCAAGATGTCTTGCAGGGTATTTTAAACATCCTGTTCATACACCATATAAAAATGAACGGAGTGCACTTAAAACTGCATTGTGAACAAACTCAGTCCTGAGAAAAAAAAAAAAAAAACGCCCTTTAGCTTGCATCCAAACAAACTGTCCCTTTGCTCGCAGATAAGTATGAACAGCAAGCACACGGATACATTGTTTCAAACAAAACAAACCAGACCGAGTGTTTGAAACTGACCCAGTGTGAATGCAGCCAAAAACAGCCAAGTTATTGAATGCAATATACTGTAGTTATATGTTGAACAAAATGACATGGACTCTGCTAGCAAGTAAACAAGTTTTAGATAACAGCCAATTAAACTTGCAACAGGAAGATCCAACATACATTTTGGTGGTAATTAAAATGAACAGATGCTGGTGTGCCACACAATATGCTACAAAACCAAAGGAATAATTAAAATCTTTTCAGGTCAGTGATTTTAAAATCTCCAAATTTAGACAAGAACAAGCACCTCCAAAATTGCAAAAGTGTTTAGCCAAGGTGGACTAACATTAGCTTTCAGCACACCTCCAGGGACAGCATTAGCAGTTTTACCATCCACCCATCTATGCTGACCTACTGCCTTTTGACACAGCAGAAATTAAACCACAGGGGCAAAAATCCATTTCAGCTTCCACAGTCAGGCCTCCTCTGTAAAAGCCTATCCTAGCAGGACCAGTATATTACCCTTGGTCTCTAATGAGCTTCTCTCACATTCATTAAAAACATAAAGGTTTTCTCAAGCTGCAGCCAACTGTCCAACACCGTCCCCCGCTCCCCTCCTAATAATCCAGCATTAAGGAGCTTTTAAAGTAAGTCATAACTCTAATAAGGTCAGCTCAGCAAATCATACCCAATCTCATTTTACATTCCACTGTATTAATAAAACAGTACCTCACAGAAAAATACTTTATGATCTAAATATAAACCTACTACACTACAATAAACTACATAAATTCCAATTAAATATCAGAACTTGCTGGTCTGCATTGCTGCAGGTTAAAACAATGATTCAGCTACAGTCCCAGTTTTACAATGCACCACGATGAAGTTCAGTAGTCTCTCGTGTATGTGAACACCTTCTAAGAGAACACTTCACCGAACAGAACACCCGTGTGGTGAAACGGATTTCTCATTGTAGATGCTCCGCCCTAAAGGAACAGGAACTTTGCTTAAAATAATAAACACACACACCCCTTTTTGGCACCGCTAGCAAGTCTTTCACAATGGATACAGTACTGTTTTAGAATGTTTTCTTCTTTTCTTTTTAAAGGCACCCTTATATCAAGTTCTGAATGTCGTGATCCATGTGTCATACTTCACACATTCATGTTGCCCCTAAGCCCTTTAAAAAGACACTGCGTGTGTGAAGCCGGCACAATCATGAATTGAAAGCAGGATTTCCTGTCTGGAAGTATTACCCCAAGTTGGACAAATCACATTCCTACAGTATTGTGATTAATAGCCTGTCAAGTCTTTCCAGATAGATACTGCAGAAAGGACATTCCAATCTCTTTTTCTTTTTAAGCCAGGGACATCATAATCTTAAAATGAAACACTTTAGACAAGAACAATTGGTCTTCATGTATTCATTTTGTAGAGACCCCACCTCTTCCCATTTTAAGAACAGAAGTCACTGGAGGATTAAATTTTGTCTAAATTATTACATTGTTCAATGACATCATTGAACTAATCCAGCTGCCACTTTCTCCAGCAATAATTTGATGGAAGAAAATCTTTCAATAGCACAGTCTACAGATGAAAAGTTGTTCAGCATCAATAGGTAAAACAATCAATTGTGGGATACAGTTTGATTTAAAAACAATGCCATTGTATTTTGACATTCGGCATTCAAATTAAAAGGGTTTACAAAATTCTAAATTCTTCACAAAAAAAAAAAAACTTGTTACTTTCCTCAGCTATGTATAAAATGCCATTACAACTTGTCTTATTTTGATTCACGTATCCCCTCAAAAGAACAAAATAAAATCAGTAACATGCAAGTCAATGAGCAGCTCCATATGTAGGATGTTTAGGTTAACTGCAAAAATGGCGTGTCTTCATAATTTTACTGTGGATTTTATATTACAACAGCACCATCTAGTGGTCATTTTGTAATTGGTCATCAACCACAGGTGAAACCTGATCACACTGAATTTTTTTTTTTTTTTTTTTTTTTTTTTTTTTAAAGTAAAACATTTACTAAACACAATTTGCATGCACTGGATACAGTAAACCCAAGGTTATATCGTGAAAATATTGTTTTACTGGTCAAATGGCAACAAATTAATAAGTAGTTGATGTACAATAGAGCAACGTCATAATCCTCTAGTATTCATCACCACATGCACCGCTGTAGATTGGATAGATGTACAATTCCATTTGCCAGTTGAGGTTGCCATGGATATAAATGTAACCCAGCACTTCCTTTTCAAATTCCAGTATCTGTCTAATAGCTCTGGCACTCTCAAGTAGCAGTGCTTTAATTAGGTGAGCCACTGGGGACACCAAGATAACTTTAGAACAAAGTCACGTTTACTTCGAATATCAATGTACGACAAATCTTCAAATCTAAGGTAATTGCAGATATCAAACTAGACATTAGAGTTCACTCAGCAATAATGCACACCATTTTGATAAGTTTTAGCTAGCAGCAAGGGATTTTTCAAGGTTAAGTGCTGTTCGTGACTTCAAAAAGCTTTAATTTACAGTCAGTTTATACTCTCTAGTGGGAGTGACTATTCCCAAACAAAAACCCAAATTTAATAAAATGTATGCCTCCCTTCATTACCACAAGGACGTCTTATCAAAGTGCACACTAAAAACATACTGTACACAAATTCTGCATCAACCTTCAGTGCATTTAACACAAGCCTTACCTTTGCAACAAATTGTTTATCTTTCTGATCAAGGTTAGCAGTGGGAGCCACATAATCCTTCCAGATTCTCACTTTACGTTCTTTGGCAGATCTGTCAATAAAATTAAAATGCAATGTCAAGAAAAGACATATCAACTCCTTCGATCACTGAAGTATTAAGGCTGCCCACTGCTGTCTGAAATGAATACCCTGCAACAGACAATGCAAAATAGTAAATCAGCCATTTGCATAGATGCATTTATATTTGCAGCAGCTACTTTTACCCTATGTGGCACCTGACTGTTCAAGATGAAGCAATCCAACACTTTGTTTTATGATGAAGGATTAGTAACATTTGAGGGACAAAGCAGTAGCTAAATCCAAACCCTTATCCAGATTTGATTCGTAGAGATCTTTGATAATAACTGGGGTCTCATTTTTTTTTTAGAAACTTTCAGCTGTTTCTGACATCCAAACAGTTTTTTTTGTAAAAACAAAAATTAAAGTTTAAAACCGAAACACTGTGACATACCATTATTATACATGCCTTTGTTAATAATAATACAACTGTGAAAAATAAGCTGAATAGTTATTGTATCATTCAATGTACTATTTAATTTATTAACACAGTAAACTTGTTTGATTTTCCTGGTATCCTCATTGTTGCTGCCATCTGTTGTGGCCAATCACGACCGAGTAGAAGTGCAGCTGATGGTTGCGCACTGTATTGTAGCCGATACCTAATTTGATTGAGATAGATAGATATATTATATAAAAAATAAAAAAAGGAGACCATTGGTTGTAGCAGGTATAATATCAGTGACCATGCCTGATTAACCTCTGCAGGAACCACAGGGGAGCATCTCCGTATGAAGCCTCAGTTATTCCTACTGAGGGCTGTCAGAATCAATCACGTAAGCCTTGTTATAACTTTTGATTTATATTACTATATTTAAATTATGGGATGTTAATATGAACTGTCTTCAGGCAGAACAGTGTGTGATGAGCTCCTGAAAATGCCGCCAGCACAGCGCTATGACCAACAGGTTTTCATTGTATGAAATTGTTGGTATCAGGATTGGTTTTCTTTGTCAGTAATGCTCAGTTTAGAATTATGAAAATGTTGGTTTTAGTTGGGGAAAGTCATAACCATTGCCTCCCTAGTTTCTTACCTTTCAGCAGCTCGCAACTTGTCAGCTCCCTGAGTATACACTGCTATGGACCAGTCCACACACCGAGCAAATCCATCTTTCAAGAGCAGCTCCGTAATGTTGCCATTCTAAGGAAGAAAATAATATATAAATTAAAAGAATACAAGAAAACCACATTAAAATTATTATTTATCCACCCAATACCATCATTTCCCCCCATAATTCCAGCAACGCAATTGCAAATAAGCCATTTTCTCATTTATGTGCACGGGATGGTTCGTCTATGAAACACAGCTGTACTGCATCCAAACAGAATGACAGACGAGACCACTCTAAACAATAAACCGCTTTTCCTACAGTACACCTTATAGTTGACAATAACCCTTTGCGGTCCTATGTCGGACCAGGTCCGACATTACAATTATTCCTTTCCGGTCTGTCAAGCACAAGTCTCGTAAAAACTGAAAAAAACTTTCAATGGCCAAGAGACCGGTAGAAGCGTATCACGGACATTTGCCAAGCTTTTGGAGATGTTATAATAATAAAATAATGACTTGGGTAGCATTATTGGAGAGTTTGGTGATAAAACGAGTGAAAAATACAGCGAACAAGGAGTGGGGCAGGGCTGCAGATGCAGTACTGAGTGTCCTGTTGATATGCAGTGCCTTTTAAACCCGTTTACTACGAATAAAATTACTTTTAAACAGCGCGTGTAAAATAAACAGTGCATGTGAAAATAAATTGGACCCGACGCACCTGAGGCGCGCTGAATAAATGGACTGCAAAGGGTTAAAAGTAGTGTGAACTTAACACTTCATCCTTCCAGAAAAGCCCAACAGGTGGAAAATACATTCACTTGCGTGGTACATTATAAGTAGTAGTTTCGGACACTATGGAGGGGCACTGTAGCTCTGGGATCATAATATTTATTTAAAAAAAAAAAACACACACAGCACCATTTTAGTGTTTAAAACTCTCCTGTAAAAGAGTAGTGGGTTGGATTGCAAAAGCATATGACAGATGTTTGTGGTTGAGCTTTTTTTTTTTTGCTATCCTTACCGGATGAAGGATGGTACCAAGGATGACTTGGTTTGGACAACTCTCCAGAATAATCTGCACATCTCTCTGCAACAAGCGAGACTCCGTGAAGAATTTTGCTTCTGCTGCAAAAGGCTCTGGAATTTCCTGGCCATCTGGTTCCCGCTTAAATGATGGACACTACAAAAAAAAAAAAAAAGTTCTAAAAACACTGTCTAAACAAAGACAGAGACAGCCCTCTGCAAAACAAATACATCCAATGCAATTCCTGCTCTTTGTGGGATTTAAGTGTTAAAAAAATAATAATTTGAACTAAGTTATGTGTCAGTACTAATCGAGAAAATCTTACCTTAATACCAGACAGCATGACTGTTACCAGGTAATAGTCAGGAAGGAGCAAAGCTCTAACCACCGCACCATCACGCACATGCTCAATGACAGCTAAGGAGAAGGGGACAATAAAAACAATGTCATTGAATTATGCAGGTTCCTAAAATCTAGTTTTTAGCATTGGCTATACCAAAAATGGAAGACAAAGCAAAAAAAAGCTAAGTATATTTCAGCTGAGGATCGAGTCAAGAAATTTCCCAAAGAAACTTTACATGCAGATGGAGGTACATTTTTTGCACATCTTGTAATGCGATCGATCGCCATTTCGCTTCAGAATCACACATTAAAACGAAAGGCTACTACAGAGGCTGCTAAACAGAACGTAAAACAAATAACAGCTCTCCAAAAAAACTTGAAAGTCAGTGCAGAAAGAAAGGATTCCTGTCGGTTGTAGCCAAGTTAAATGAGTACTACAGGTACGATCTAGCACAGCCACCTCATTTCAAACAACCTGCTGTTTACTTTAAAAGTCCATATCTCGCATAGAAAATAATGTTTTGGCTTGGAGGTTGTACTTGGTTTACTTTCACAATGAGCAAGAAATTAAATCCCCATGATCTATTTTAGAGACATAAATCTATCAATAATTCCGGAATATACCGACAACGCACCTATGATACACGAAGTTGGCGTGACATCACTAGGGGAACACATACCAGGAACAGATGAGAGATATACATGGCTTCAGACTGTGAAAGCGATGATTACGAATTTCTCCGACGTTTTGAGTAGTCTGTATTACAGTAAGGACAGCGGGAGTGTGGTGTTTAATGAAAGAAATAGTTTGGATCAAACAAAAAAAATAAGTGTATTTCTGTATTTGGTTTGTTGTACCATTTATATCTTGCAAATAGTGTTTAACGTTTCCCATCCACTTCAAAAACAAAGCATTGTTTATTACAGGGCCGAGATGACTTGCATGGTCATGTATAGCTCTTCAACTTCATTCATGAAAAACACACTTATGCTTTCCCTGATTTAGTGAAATGAAATAGGCCTAACCTCCCTGTGAACTGCACGTAATAATTATTTCTTGGCAGACACCCTTACCCAGTAATGTGCAGATGAAGATTACCAAAGATAAAACTGAAAATCGAAAGCTTACCTAAAAAAGCTGGATGAGTGAATTAATTCTTTTGATTTCTGCATCAGAAATCTTGAGCACGCAATGTGTTTGTACTGGTCTATAGTACTCTGACATTATTGTTTCTATTAAGTCAGCAATATGAAAGCCGTGCTCATGTTTATTTTCTTAGGGTAGTTTTGGGCCACAGAGTTTATGTGATAACGGTATATTCTATAATAATTATGACGATATCTGACATCAAAAAAAAAAAAATGCAACACTTGCAGAGAACTGATTATGCGCAGTGGATAGCCAAGTAGTATTGAGCACAAGTGCACAGGGTAAGAAAAAAATCTATGGTAATAATTTTTATATCTGTGTGAAGTGTCTTATAGATGTAGCTATTTAAAAAATGTATTTGATATAAAAGTAAAATGGTACGAAATTGTTTAAGCCTGGTTAAAAAAAATAAAAGTACTTTAGTTTCTAAATGGTTCCGCTGTTGTCAGGGGAAAATGAACCAATGTTCACTTACTGATGATTGTCTTCGTGAACAGCTGTCTGTCTGCGTGTTTTCTTACAAGACAAAAAATACAATTTCTACCTGCCAGAAACCAAAAAATAAAATCTTTAATCTCTGTGTTCCGTGTTGTATGAAGTGATCATTACATTGTGCACTGACAAACTCGTTGATTTTACTTCCACAGAATACAGTACTTTTTTCATGCAATGCATTCCCTTGCACCTATCTGAGGTGAAATGTATTTGATATTGTTTAACCATAGCGAAATAGGCCTGTATGTATGATAGTTTTATTTATGCCATAGACATATGCATGCATGTTTATGGTTCATGTTTTCCCCTAGTGACGTCACAGATGTCAAGATTCGAAATCAGGGCTTTTTGGCGGAAGCACTCAAAACAAGCTTTACCATTGTAAATCTTACAGTTACAGCGCAAAAGTATAAATATATTTTTTTAGAACACTATTATAGTGTAGTTTAAAATAATTAATCAGATTGTAATGTGAAATGGGTGACATATGGACTTTAAAACACAGTTAGAATTTTAGACCTGAATAGGCACGCTTTCTTTCGACTGTACTAATAAAATAAATACCTGGATAAGACAAACATGACAATGAACGTGCTGCATATATGGCCTTTATTAATGAATGCCAGATGCCCTTGGGTAACCAAGTTTTGGGACTGTTTCTATTCAATTTCCACATCTGTATAACGTAAAGCATTGCCTTAGACTTCCAATAAATTCAGTAGATGCAGAACTTGCAGCTCAATGAATGGGCAAGTTTTCACAACAGAGAATGTCGGCAACAGCTGCTTGGGGATGTTGCATGCTTGCCTTTAACAAATGACAGCACTCTTTTAGTATTTTGGGGCTTTTATAGTGCTCTGAAATAATCTACTTTGGTTTATTTAATGTTTAAACAGGTCTGCAAAATCCTATTTTCATCCCATAACCTACCAGGGAAAAAATACATAAATTCTCTGATTTAAGTAGACCCCTAGTCATACATATTCATGAACCCCTTTATACCCCAGTGTACACACAGGATCCAAATGGCAAGCAAAAATTGCAAGACTCCTAGCAAAGACGACAAGCGGATGAACCAAATCAAAACACTGAACTACATGAGAAATTATGTTTCTAATTGGATACAAACAACAAATGGTGTGACAAAGACATTTACATGGCAAGACCAATATATACAGCTCCCAGATGCGAAACATATTTATGATCAAGGACATGAAAAAATTGCTGAAGAATGTAAAATACCTGGTCATTAGATACACTCACCATTAACAGGCTTTTGATGCAGAGAATCAATAAAGTGTCTAGGATTTTCTATGGTGTACTTCAGCTCACGGATAGTGTGAATGCCTGCTCCGTCACCCCACATTCCTTTCTTTGCAGATTTTGACTGGTCCTCGAGATCACAAAGTCTTACCTGATCCGGACTGAAATCAAAACAATTTGAGTGAAAGATACTTAAATCGTACATGGTTATGCCTGGTCATAAACATTACAGATTTGTGTTCTTGTTTGTACAAAGAGTAATATTAGGTTGTCCAATATTAGCAAAACAACTCTGGGTTGTACTTGAAGTAACACATTATATAGCTCAAGTTTTGAATAAGATTCCTGTAGGACATTACTTTCCCCATTTCTTTTTTTTTTTTTTTGCTACAGCTGTGTGGAGTAGTGGTTAGGGCTCTGGACTCTTGACCGGAGGGTCGTGGGTTCAATCCCAGGTGCGGGACACTGCTGCTGTACCCTTGAGCAAGGTACTTTACCTAGATTGCTCCAGTAAAAACCCAACTGTATAAATGGGTAATTGTATGTAAAAAATAATGTGATCTCTTGTAACAATTGTAAGTCGCCCTGGATAAGGGCGTCTGCTAAGAAATGAATAATAATAATAATAATAATAATAATAATAATAATAATATTCTGGCTGTTACAGATTGCAGATATGTACTAAAGATGGCATTAAAACAAAGAAATAGCAAAGAATTTTAGTTAAAGAATATAGAATATAGAAGATATGTAAACAATTTTGTTGCCCTTTGCATGGATTCCTTTTAAAATATAAGTGTATTGAGATTCCACTTCTATGCTGCATACAAGGCAATTTCAGGACAAGAAAGTGCACTTCGTTTCTTACTTGTTTCCTCTGATTCCTTCCCTACGGACTGATGCAAGTCCTTCTGCTACGAGAGACTCTGCAATGTTTTCTCCAGTTGTATCTGTGGACAGAGTAGATAATGACTTTGTTACTCAATAATTGGGTTCAATATCTCGGCTAAATTAACCACATCATAAACAATGCAGAGCAAGTAACACTGTATATACAGTAGTCAAAACATGTTTTGCATGGTGGCTTACTGAAATCACACAACTGCAAACTACACAAGCATAAACTAGATAATCCAAACGCATATGTAAACAACCGCAGCATGAGAGCTTGAAGTCCTTATTATTATTTGTTTATTTAGCAGACGCCTTTATCCAAGGCGACTTACAGAGACTAGGGTGTGTGAACTATGCATCAGCCGCAGAGTCACTTACAATTACGTCTCACCCGAAAGATGGAGCACAAGGAGGTTAAGTGACTTGCTCAGGGTCACATAATGAGTCAGTGGCTGAGGTGGGATTTGAACCAGGGACCTCCTGGTTACAAGCCCTTTTCTTTAACCACTGGACCACACAGCCTCCTAAGAGGGGTTGAAGTCCAAAGGGGGCCTAAGCTAGAGGGTTTTACTCGCTCCTACTGCGAGTAAAAGTAAATCAGAGCCACAGCTGTATGATCTTTTCAAAACATGTGTTGGATTTAATAGGACACATTACATTTTTGGCCTTACTACAGAACTAGTAGTAAATTATTAGCTGCACGTCTGTAAATTGTTTTACGGCTGAATTCTGCTAAAATTCCAGAATATGATTATCTATCTTTCTACAAAAACCTACATCCACATTGTATAGAACCATCTTAAGGCTGAATTTGACAGAGTGATTTGAATTAAAATCAAAATCAAATAATCATCTCTTTAGATTCCAGTGCCAGGGCAACTCCATGGTACGTTTTGTACCATGGTACGTGAACTATGTAGAGAACAAAGATGCCCCACCATGCCTTTTACATGTCCTTTTGTACCATACTAAGGTTACTATTCATTACCTTTGCCAAGGTAAACCATTCCATACTCTCTTCCTTGGGGAGTCTTGTTTTCCACAGTAAAGCATATTTCCTTCCCAATCATCTTCTTCCGGAGGTACTCACGGGCTTGAAAGGCCCAAGGCTACAAGACAAGTATTGACATAATATTTACAATAGCACATCACATTTATACACAATATTGACTATCCTCATCGTGTATGACAACACATGTAGACCAAAAACAGGTACTGAAAAGGTTTAACTGTATGCCATGCAGATTCCACAGAACACATCAGAACAAGAAACCTGGGTGCCTTAAACTCCAAAGCGGCAGACTGCAAAAAAAGTATTTTCCCCTACCTCTACACAGGGGTAAGGAGTCAAAGCTACAGCATACATTAGGGGTTCTCAAACTTTTCACACTAAAAACACATTTGGGCCACGCTGTCATGACAGCACGTTTTGGAGAAAGCAAAATTACTCAAACTGTACTTGTATAACAGGTTGTCAGCGAGATAATAAATCTGTAGGGGCTGCACATGGAGCGGGCGGAGAACCACTGCACTCAAATATAATTAGGGCTTTTGATTTTCGTTTTTAACTGGGAAAAAAAAAAAATCGATAAAACACCCCGATACAAAACAAATTAAATCTGTGTATGGCCAATAACACCAGAAAAACATTGGAAACTTACTCAATTCACATTGACAAAAACAATGACCTAGAAAAAAAAAACCCCGTGCAGTTGTGCAATGTCTCTCCTTCCTGACTTGTATCTCACATTGATGTGTTCTGAATACTTTAAACCCACCCCAATTATGGAGTGCAGCAAATTCCTACATTTCTATTGAAGGATTGTACATGCGAGATTTAAAATGAGTTTACAATTTAATACGGAGCATTGTTCTTGCTTGCGAGACTTAAAGCTATATTGCAGTTCAATAGGGTTGATTCACATGCTTGTGGAATTTAAACCAGAATTGCAAAGTGGTCAAATGTAAAAGAAAAAAAAATGCCTAAACACACAAAAACCCCAGAAGAATGTGCCTGTGACCATAACGACTTTGTTAGTAGAGAATGGAAGACGGCAAAGAAAAGATGATAAAACTGAAGTGTGCAAGTACTGTCGAGTTACTACAGATACTGTTTTGTAACAGAAAAAAAACCCCAAGAATTCTGGAAAGTAACCAAAAACAATTTCATACAATTTCATACAGTATAAAGCGAAGCTAAAAATAAGCACCGAAAAATCAAATTAATAAAAACCGAACAGAATCTCTAAATATAATGAACACCATATTTTCAAGGCAGTTTGAATATACTGTGGCAAGATCTTCAGTGCGTAAGAAAACAAAAAGTTCACGTTCACAAACTAAAAATACAGGCATGCACAGAAATGTATTTCCTCTTACCTCATCAGGTGTGTCTTTAGCATCAGGTTGACTTTGGGCTGCTCTTCGGGCAAGGGCTCCTGCACGTACATTGCTCAGGTTGATCTGTCTTTCTGGGGGAGGTCCACCGCGCGGCTGGCCTCTGACAATGATGGCACAGCCGGATAAAACCTGAAGTGGCAATAGTAATCATTTTGACACTGCACTTAGTGGGTCATAAAAGGGGTAAGTTTTAAAAATCGAAATGCATCAACATCTACCCATGATGTAAAGAAAATTAGGACATTGTTACCAACCATGTTGGCCAGCCTCATTTCAACAAATTGTACTGCTTAGCCACATTTTGTATTCAAACTGTCAGACAGCAAAGAACTTACCCAAAAAGGTACATTTGCTGAAGGGGCCTCCACATTTTGCTGCCTACTTTGAACCTCAAGATGCCACCAGAACATAATAGGATCCAACATTAAATAGCAAAAGGCTGGCAAAAACAAAAACTGCGAGATCGACCCGATACAAATCTTGATAACTTCAGAATTAAATCAGACTATTTTCTAATCTATTCCGAGAAGTCTGAAATAGCAGCAAGTGGAGTATAATTTGCTTTGTGCATTCTGCAGCCAAATATCTCATTTGAGCCCTGCCTACACAGCTGCTAGTTGGTTACCTTTGATAACTATGGAATTGTGCCCCTAACCCCCTCAATTTCTGTGCCTCAAATTCAACACCATTGGTGTATATAAAGTACTGTAGCTCTACAGCAATTACTGTTGCATTCTACAACATTGTCAGCAGATATTATTTATTTCTTAGCAGACGCCCTTATCCAGGGAGACTTGCAATTGTTACAAGATATCACATTATTTTTTACATACAATTACCCATTGATACAGTTGGGGTTTTACTGAAGCAATCTAGGTAAAGTACCTTGCTCAAGGGTACAGCAGCAATGTCCCCTACCTGGGATTCAACCCACGACCCTCCGGTCAAGAGTCCAGAGCCCTAACCTCTACTCCACACTGCTGCCCCAAATAAATTAGTTAAGAAAATCCTGTACTACATTGCAACCACAACAATCCATATGTCAGCAACTTTGTATTAATACCTTTTAATATGTTTTCAGATCAAACTACAGCTTGAGAAAACAACACACTAAATTGAGGGCCTCTATTTCATGTACATTACAAGATATAAAGTCTTATTTTGGCCAAAAATATTGTTGAGGCCTATAATACAGTATCTCGCTAAATGTAACATGCATTGACTTACTGTAAGGCTATATTAGTTACTGGAGTTTGCAATTAATGTTAATATGAAGTTCAGAAACCTTTTGAGAACCTTCCTGGGTGATACAAGAATAAATCTAATGCTAAAGTAAAAAATCTAAAATCAGGTTTTCTTGGCAAATCAAGGTCAAAGGCTCATCTCATGGTCTGGGAGTGATTATATATATATATTTGGAAAGTCTCTCAAAATGACAAATACTGTGGCCATCTGAAACGTAATTGTTTCTAAATTATAATACAATAAAAATATGTAACCAGGTGGTCTTTTGCCAAATTATTATTATTATTTGTTTATTTAGCAGACGCCTTTATCCAAGGCGACTTACAGAGACTAGGGTGTGTGAACTATGCATCAGCTGCAGAGTCACTTACAATTACATCTCACCCAAAAGACGGAGCACAAGGAGGTTAAGTGACTTGCTCAGGGTCACACAATGAGTCAGTCAGTGGCTTAGGTGGGATTTGAACCGGGGACCTCCTGGTTACAAGTCCTTTTCTTTAACCACTGGACCACACAGCCTCCTCAAAGTTCAGTCATTCATGACTAACTAAATGTGAAAGCTAGAGCTGATGAAATTACCAAATCAACAGTAAATAGTATCAATTTGAGAGCCTTGCATAACCAGTGTACAATTATTTTCAATTACACATGAGTGGGTTAAAATCTGAATGCTTCATTAAAACAACAGGCAGGGTATCCCCTCCTTTCCAGTATAAATAAAACATTTTGTGGGTTTGAGAAAGCAAACTACCCATTCAGTAAACAGACAGTTAGTTAAGCCAAAGTAACTAAGCTGCAGTTTATTTTGAATGTTGCAAGGTTTCCAGATTCCCAGTTCCCAAAAGTGTACATTGAGGCGTGCAGGTTGAAATACAGCAACTCTTAAAACGTACAAAAACATGTGTTAAGAAACACGTTTAACATTTGAGACATGCAAGCTTTATTTTCTTTGGATGAGACGAAAAACCGAGGTCCTAATGTAAGTGACTCTGCAGCAGTTGTTGATGCACGGTTCACCCCCTAGTCTCTGCAAATCGCTTTAGATAAGTGCCTGCTAAATGGCGAATTCATAATGAATTAATGTAAAAGAGAGCTTCTTGAAGTTACCAGGACCTCAAGGTACAGTACATCCACATACTCCAAATGAAATCTTCACATTAAAATGCATAGTTGTTGTAGTTGATTGGACAAGCCCTTTACCCACACACTATATACAGTTCTGGACATGATTGCTGGGAAGTGTTAAAGTCGTTTCCTTTTTTTAAGGCAGTGTTTGCGCCAACTGATTTATTTGTAGAATGTTTAAATTCATAACCAATTATCTTAAACAGAGATTACATTAAAGATTCAACTTATGTTATGTAGTCTACTTATCCATTTTAAAGTTGAGTTCATATTTCATACAAAGAAAGAAAATGAGAGAACACAGGAGGAGTGCAGTTCTCAATTACAGAAAATGAGCATGCTACACAGTTGTAAAGTGTTAAAACTCTCAAATTGGATTTTTGGTGAAACTGCTATAAAACTTATCAGGTCTAAGTTTGGCACTTCGACTTTAAATGTGTGTAGTGCAGATTCCAGTACTGCCATATGGGGTCACTTTTCTTCTAGCGCTGTTTTACTTAGTCGGAGCCATCGATCCTTGCACTGGTTGTGTTAGTTACTACGTGTCCAATTGTGGTACAGTAGACTTGCAATGGTCTAAACGAGTGTGTTGCATCTCTGTGCTGGTATCAAACTCGTTTTTTCGAGTAATTATGCTTTCTGTTTGCCAGATCTATGTGCGGGTTTTGTTTTCGGTAGTGCATTTTATAATTAAAAACTACTACAACGACACATCCAACCTTACCCCGCCACAGTGCTTGTGTCTCACATAAGAACACACATCATCAAAACGTGTTCATAGGTATGAATACCTGCATTTCCCCAAGTTTCTGAAGGGGCCAGGACGCGTGGTTTTAACTTTTACTATCTGACTAGTTCTTTCCGGCTGCATGTCAGATATTTAAGATTGGAGTGAAGTGATTTTTTTTTTTTTTTCTTGTCTAGCTAAACTAAACTCAGGTAACTTACTCCATGCTTCCACAGACTAACAATATAAAAGAAATGCGCTTCATTTCTCACCATTAAGTTATATTCTCAAAAACCTTTTGCGTAGGTATTTAGTCACCAGTACAGTAGTTATGTTGTAATTATTCCGACACTTCTACAAATGGTTCTCCTCGTGCTTTAAAAAGCCATACACCATATTTAGACAAACTAATCGTATTTGTTTTTGGCAAATGATTCTTAGTTTTAATGTATATATTCTCTACTAGTAGTAACAGTATCTGAACAGAAGTAAGAACACTAGTTGTAGTAAGTGCATAGTGTGTTACAACCACGTTGCTTTTTACTATAAATTGTTGTGTTTATAAAAATCACTTAATATTACATTATTTTACAATTTGACACACAGTAGCATTTCAATATCCCTGTATTGTGTCTAATTTAACTTTCACTATTTCTTCCTTGCTTACCATTTTAACGATTCCCCTCTGGAGCGACAGCGTCTGAGAGGGGTTGGTTTGAGCCTGTCCTGCTGCTGAAGAAGCCATGGTCACTAGTATAAAACGCACCGTTTTGGGATTCAAGTGGAGAAAAGTTGGGAGTGACTAACTGCTCTACTGAGATCTGGAGACCAAGGGGGGGAAAAAAGACTGAGTGCTACTCACACATTCTCTATACCGGAAACACACCGACTTGCAACCCCAGCATGCACGGGATATACACGTCAAAAAGCGACCCTTTCCGGGG
Organism: Acipenser oxyrinchus oxyrinchus; assembly: GCA_030684275.1. Classification (NCBI taxonomy): domain Eukaryota; kingdom Metazoa; phylum Chordata; class Actinopteri; order Acipenseriformes; family Acipenseridae; genus Acipenser; species Acipenser oxyrinchus. The sequence goes on from CM060254.1 coordinate 43,883,460, forward strand.
CAACAGTGAAGGCGACACAGGAGAGGAATAGAGAGCTTTCGATGAAACGTCAGCATAAAGGAATGAAAACTTCCAGGTTACGACAAGAAACGACACGTCAGCAGCAACCAGCTTTTAATACAGAACATAACTGTGTTGTATGGGTTGGTCGTTCCCTTGCCGTTATGTTTGTATACTAGCGGGAATGCTCTACACACATCTGTTTCCCGAACGCCACACAACAGATTACAAATACAAACTGACTTGACACGTTTTATTTATTTGTATGTATTTATTTATTTTGGTGTAGGAAATTATTAACTATGAGCCCCCTACACACGACACACTAAAACCACCCGCTTGTCTCGTATACAATTATAAACGATCTTTTTATCTGGTATGAAAATTTCTTAGGTTGCAGCAGTTGTGCGCTTTTCTAAAGGGCACATCCATACTGTAAATGTTCGTCCAGAGGTTGTTGGTGCAGTAGAAAAAGGTGTTATATGCCTGACCATGTTATTTTGGGCCTTTGCAGTTACATAAGTTCTTTTCCCTAGTACTAAATTATAATTATAAAGTCTAAATTAGTATTACACCCGTAAACACTGAGTTTTCAAAATAAGGGAACTTTTGTAAACTGAAATCTTTGAATTGAAGTGAATAAAACAAAGGCATACAACTATTCCACTACCGTACTCGGTAGACTGATACTATACAGTACTCCGTCTCATTGCTTTTAAAAAGGAAAACTATCACAGAAAAAACCACGAGGTGCTTCACAATCAGATTCTCTCTTGGCCTCTGTGGTTCTTATTGTGCTGTAGTGGTTGTAGGTGGCTGATTTGGCAGTAGCCAATACAGTAAACAGGTCAGCTGTAGTTGACTGTGCACGACAGCAAAGCATCCACAGTTGGCGCTGTTACTTTCATCACACAACAAACCTAAAGCCTGTAGGCTGAGTTTGGTACTGCTTATTAACCTCGTCATCAACGGACGAACTACGGCATCCACTCATAACAAGAACAAAAATAAATAAATAAATAAAACGTTAAATGCAATAAGTACATCATAAAAAAAATACACAACAACGTAGTCTTGCAACGTTATTCATTACACTGCACATGTGGCGGATCAGTATACCACTGTCAGTAACATTTCTTTGTCAACTATGTTCTAATTTAAATCAAAACATTATTTATGTTTATTATAAACACATGTTATCAATCAATCTGGATTTCTAAAGCAATGTTGATGCTGAAATAGTAATATAAAAGCCTTTCACTATTTGTGTGATACTTAAACTTTCCTGCAGAACACTTTGCAATGTTGCAGTTTACAGAATGTATGCCGTATTCCAAACGTTGTTTAGGATTATGTGGGAATATGTTTTGTTTTGTTTTTACCGGGAGGGTTTATCGCACGTGAAGCCATTGTAGATGGTCAAGTATGTAGCTTGCCTCGCGGACTGAATGCATGCCTGCCACAGGGCTCCACTAGGTCCTAAAAACCCTGCAATTTAAATAGGGAACTGCAGTAACTACAAACAGTACACGATGTTTGCAGAAATTACATATTTGCTGACATAGAGGGGTTTAACAGTAGAGTTTTGAGCAAAATACGGGAGAAAATCTGTTATGGGAATTGACTGTGAGAAGTGTCCAAAAAACCCGGGAAATAGGGAAAGTTGACAGCTTTGAAAGTATGTGGTCACTTCTTTATTCTACATTGTATTGCCCAATTTTAATATTTTGCTAGACTGCTTTTATTTTTCTCTAACTTTTATTTGAAGGTTGTTTGTCTCAGTATTTTGTTTTTATTTGTATCATGCAGTAAGTTGAAACACATTTACTGCATTATACAAATAAAAACATGTTGTTCTTTGTTTAACCCTTATTTTCAGTGACTGCCACATTTGATCTATTGGGTGTTCAATCGGGTTATTGGTCTGCCATCCAGTCTACTAACCTGCTTCTTCTGAAGGCGATCCTTTACAACCTTAAGTCTACTTGAAATATCCCTCCATAACCACTTATTTATTTATTTATTTATTTATTTACCAATTTTGGGATCAGAAAACTTAGTTTGTACAGGTAAACACATAAATATGTAACACCTGACCAAATACTTATGCTTGTTTGTAACATGAATTTAAAAAAGAAACTGCTAATTTTACAGCTCCTTTTTTTTTGCTAATTCCATACTTTTACAATAGTTTTACTCCTCTCAGAAGGTTTCTCTTTGCACCTGTTTCAAACCCCCCAATGTGTGTGGTTAAGGGTTAAATGTAACACTTACATACACACACACACACACATATATATATATATATATATATATATATATATATATATATATATATATATATATATATATATATATATATATATATATATGCATGCACATAATTAAACACATTCTGTGTATTCAGTTAATTATTCTTTTTCTATTTTAGCTTTTTAATTTTACACATTTGGTTTAGAAATCGGTTTGCAAACAATCTAATAGAAAAGAAGATGATTAAAGCAGTACTAGATGTCACTGGTGAAAGTAATATGTTCTGTACACACTGTGCCCTTAAAAAAAGTGTCCCTAGTAAATGCATAGCAAAGTGTAATGAAGCACAGTGAAGCACTGTAAAACCCAGAAGGGTATAGTACTACATATTTAAAAACATGGCAAATCATGGTAAACTAATAGCCATCAGAAAAGCATGGGAAACATGCTGAATTCCAGTGCAGCTTTTCTATGGTAGACTGTTAAAAGGGTGGCTCCATTAAGTTCAAATGATTGCTTGAATTGCATGAAGATCAGTATTAAAATCCACTGTAATCCATCTAAATATGAAGGGTGGATTTGCAGACTGGGTGATTGCAATTATGGAGGGGTCTTATGGTCTTATCATCACATACATGCACATTCTATGGTGTTACAGTTTTTAGACATTCAATTTGATGTAGGTATATCTCAATAGAAAACACCAGTAACTTAACATGCAATAGGCCTTTAGCATTATTTAGTCATTTTTGTGCTTACGAAGTTTCACAATCAGACACATGTCTGATTTGCATGGGATTGAGTTAAGAAACCATGGACCATAACAATGACATTGTTCCAATACTATTTTTGATATGCAAAAGCTGGATCAACAGAGCCTCTCCCCATACAGCTGCGTTGTTTGATTGTTAATAGAAAAAACCCAATTGTTTAATACAAGACAAATGTCATGTGTTACTCTTCTGTTGTTCATTGTTTTGTAAAAAAAAAAAAATTATAAGGAAGAGGAAACAAATAAATCACTGGGGAAATTCCCTGGCTTCTGAAAAGAATAACTAATTATCAACACTGGTCTACTTACTGTTTACCTACTAAAATAAGTTCCACAGACAGACATTGCCTTTACAAAGCGCGCATTACCTTTTCCAAATCCACACACTAGTACCTGAACTTTTTTTTGATCGTTAACAAAAATACAAATGGCAATGTGTACCTTGGGTCGACTCCTGCTCTGACGAGACCGTACAGTGATAAGAACATTTTATTTTCGTTTGTTAACAAGTTTATTGCTCAAGGCTTGTATGGCGGTGTGTAGGTTTTGAAATGCGCAGAACACGGTCCGCGTTCTCATTATACTCATTATACCAGAACTGTTAGATTCCAGAAATTGCGAACATGCTTTGTTTGCAGTGATGTTGCGTACATTTATTCTGTCAAGCTGGATGCTGACACTTCAATTTCCAATACTAGTCTATATGATCACCGTTTGGGTGCTGTCACGGAGTGCGCTAATAACAGAATTGGGTGTTTTACGCTTCTGAGCTGCATGGTAATTGCGCATTGCAGTCAGATTACCATGTCCACTACACTGCACGTTTGGGGCTGCTGAGACTTCTATCACAGAGTGGAATAAACCTGTCAGTCACTATATGTTTTCATTCTCTATAGAAAGCATTATAATAGGGGTCGTGTACAAGTCAGCCTTTTAAAACAACCGGGATATTATAATATAGGCCCTACACAGCTTAGATGGTTATAGTGAGCCTGCTTTAGGAAACCTGCCATCCCACCACAAATTGCTTAATTGACATGCGCAATATAATTAAAGCGTGGCACCAAATACTTGGTAAAGTACATATATATATACTACAGACAGTATTATTATTAAGCAGTCTGCAAATCATACCAGTATATATTTAAAAAAGGGTCTTGAATGCTTATAGCAATCATAGCATAAATATTCCCGCAAATTGTATAGTAGAATAAAACGTGCATAATAAGAATGTGCTTTGTTTAATAGTGCATGCTAATTACCAAGCAAGTTATTTTGACCAAACAATCTACGTTTTCATTTGGCTGTGCACAAACGCTCGGTTAAGCAGTCTTTATTGTAAACATACATATCAAACTGTATGTTGTGTATTACACGTACTTAATTCACTTGGTTTACATATTCTAGTATGATAATGTACTTACAGCAAGTACAATATAGGCTAATTTTATAAATCGCACAATCATTTCCAAGATATTTTTATTATTATAGGACTATCTTACAATCACATCTCAAAATATAACTCCAATATCGCCCACTAGGAAACTAGGAAAGTGTTCGTTTTATTTATTCCTTTATTATCAAGATACAGTTTTACGTTATATAATACTTCACAGAAGAATAAAAACGAAACGGACGTTTTCCATCCTAACATCAACATACCCAAGAGTTATCCAAAGGTTATCCAAGGCACCCTGGGCAAGCACGCAACAATGTTAACATACCTGATTTCTTCATATGACAAAGGTTTTGATAGGCTCTCGCTGTTAAACAACACACTATCACACATAATTAGTTGTCCCATTTTAGACATGTTCCTTTGTTGTCCTACACTGGATACAATTACAGCTCCATCTGTGCGCTTTGGAAAGCTCCTGGTAACCTGATACAGGGAGTAAGATTATGGAGCATGTCGAGTCTTTTTTTTTCTTCTTTATTCCACAAAAGAAAAATAAATAAATACAGGCATCTAGATAATTCAAGTACAAGTTAGAATCGTTTTTGTTAAGTATAACAGATTCAAGTACGTTTGTTGAAGCCATATTTAAATATTGTCCTTCAGATGTTTTGTTCAAATGACAATATATGTACGCGTTTCACAATTACGCATTGAACATATTGCTTATTACATATTCACTGTGCCGTTCTACCATGTACTTATATTTGTCTTCTGGAAAAAAATGACAGGTTGAGTAACCCGAATCAATCAAAATTAGATTTCTGTTCATTAAAATTAAATCATGTGTTTGTATCTTTTCAATCTGTTGACAAGGTGATGGTGGTTTGCAAATAGCTTTTACTTTTTAGCAGGTGATGCACCCAGTCCTGAAAATATTATTGAAAGGCATGCTGTGGTTAATGTATAATTTGGAACATATGGTATTTTAAAATGCTACCCATTCTTTCTGGAGTGTCCAGACCTGTGTGGGTTTTGCTAATGATGCCCAATTAGTCATTAAACAGGGCAAACGAGCAGGGTTGTATAGATTTTCATTTGCTAATATTTGCTGTTCAAATATTTCCTTTGAAACGTTTACAACATTTTTTATCTGTAGGCCAGACGAGGGACATCTGTGAAAGTTTTTCTGCCTTTATTTTATGAATACAAACCTCAATTGGCCATCCACATTTTCCATCTCTACCTCTATTTGTTCATGGAAAAAATGTAATAAAAAAGTATATAGGTTGGATTTATGATTTATTAAATGCACTTTACCATATGGCAGGCGTGTTGGAAACAGTTTTTCGTGTTTGTTTAAAATACTCAGACAAGCAGGTAACACTTGTCTCAAAAAGAAGGATGCTCAAGTCACGTGACAACAAACCTACAGTGAGTTTTGCCATTTCTAAAGCAATGTTTATGAAACACATGAAAACAAAACATTAAGGTGACATTTGATTTTAACCTTTTTAATAGAATGCTTATAGGCAAATTACTTGGCAAACGTTGGAACATTCTACGAAACAAATGTATTTGATGACTGTGATTTTTGAGCCAAACAATGCTCTAAGATGCTGTCCACTAATGTTGGTGCTGAAATCTAGTCAACGTTTGTTCCCTGCAAGCCACACGACTTATCTGTTTTCCAGCTATAAACCTCTACCTGTAACACTAGGCTAATCTGCAAATTTAAAAACTATACTCATAGACCAATAGAAGAAATCATATCGAACATGCACAGAAGTTAACCAATACAAATGGTATGTTTTTCAATATCAAGCATCAATAAATACCATATGAAGAGAAACAGCAATAATTACAGGCCCGCGTGTCTATTATGCTTGTTTTTTTTACCAAAGGTAAATCCACTTAATGTATCTATTAAAAACGAAGAGGTTACTTTTGCAGCGATTTTAAACTGAGGGGTTAATACGTTGAGCCTATGCATCAGTATTAACTACAGCTGGATCTTTTAGACCGTCTTATAATACTAGGGAACTCACCTGGATTACATCAACCACTTGTTGAATTATAACCACAGCTAGTAGATGCAATTCAAGTTGTTTCTCGTAAACTGTACTTGCAAATGATGAACAAATCGACCCCAAAGTCACATTTTACATCTATGATTTGAACGATACACATTTTCAGAAATGCAAATGATTACTTGCGTGCACAACGCACATACTATTCATCGATATGTTAAATAAGATGAGATAATTGTGTTTGTCAGAGAATTAAGAGAAATGTTTACATACCACCTTTTCCGCTGTACCTGGATATATGTTTTATTTTATTTTGCAAAGCCAAACTGGTGCAGTTTAAGCAATAATATATGTATCAGAAAACTTTTTTAAAACAATAGTTTTCTTGAAAGTTGGGACGTGGTATGCGGAGATTACACTAAACAATGCCTCCAGAACAGAACAATCTACATTCCTCCTCCTCTTAGATGACATCATCTTGAAACCCTATAAATCTGTCCCATCACACTTGTAACAAGCTAATGGATTGAGCTGATGAAGTTGGACTAGCACCTGAGGCACATCGGGTTATGTTCTAATGAGGGAAACTACGTTTTTAAGGTAGGAGAAGTCTTATTTTTGGCCAGATATCATTACAGCTTTGATTCGATAATGTGTAGCCTACAGTTGTATTATACCAATATTTTAATGAATATTTACCTGTCTGTTTTGTTAAGTTTTTAGTTATGCCTAGACTGTAAAATAAATAAATAAATAAATAAATAAATAAATAAATAAATAAATAAATGGAACCATTAAAATGAAACGCTGTTCACAAGCACAATACATGTATACTCTTTGTAACAAACGCAACACGTGTTCACTTATACCTATGCCTCGAGACTTGACCACTACGACAAATGTAAAAATAGTTAAACATATGTACAGGATATTGTGTGTGTGTGTGTGTGTGTGTGTGTGTGTGTGTGTGTGTGTGTGTGTCTAAACAAAAACTTTACTCTCTCTCTCTCATATATATATATATATATATATATATATATATATATATGAGAGAGAGAGAGAGAGGAGAGAGAGTAAAGTTTTTATATATATATATATAATATTTATATATATATACTTAAAATAAAACTATATATATATAGTTTTATTTTAAGTAAACAAAAATATTGTGACATACTGTATTTTTAGTTTATTTATTTTTAACATTATAAACTATATTCATTTGATTCATAGAACGAATCAGACATACACACAATTTCATTTCTAAAAACGTTTGTATAAACCATATATTATGTTTGGAACATTTAACATCCACTACTGTATCTTTTTTGTTTGTTTGTTTTCTTTTTTCAGAATAAGAAAAACTTGAAGCATTTGTGCAAAAATGTCACATGAAGGTTACTATTCACATTTTTAAGTTCAAATATTTAAAATATTAGCTAACAAGTATATGCAGAGTAGCTTACTGTTTTTCCATATGATTTAAATGAATTGTTTGTATCAAACAATGAACGTTTCTCTTTTTTGTGATATAATAAGCTACATATTTGTATTTATTTTTTTTATAGCTTTTGAGACCAAGGGGCTATCGTTGTTGGACTGTGCAAGACATATCTAGTATATGGATAACTGCTGATCCATCTTAAATGCTGTTCGTTGTTAGTGGTATACTCTATTGTTGACGATTAAATTGGCCAGTATGTTTGTAAGAATTTGCACATGTCCCACCAGTAAGGTATCATTTTGAAACTGTGCTTTGTAGTGTGGGTTTCTGTGCTGTTCAATTGAACTCATGCTCACTATACTGTAGATATGGCCTCATATGTCACTAAACCCCACTTACCCAAACCATGACCAACTTTGTGTCTAAGTTGCATTAAGTCTACACATGAAGCTTACACAAGAACAAAGTTTTTCTTTAAATTGTATTTTATTCTCTTTTTAGGGACTGGCAGTGTAAATCAGCTTGGCGGGGTGTTTGTAAATGGTCGGCCTCTTCCCACCTGTAAAAGAAAAAAAATCATCCAGTTGGCAGCAGGAGGAATGAGACCCTGTGAAATCTCTAGGATTTTACAGGTATTCAAATTCTTATTTTTCTGATTGGTTATAAGGTTATGAATTACTGCGGCTGCTTTCACAGACGCCGATTAGCTTTATTTTGGACTACCTTGTATAAGGTAACATTAGGTTGTTTAAGATTTTTGTGTGACCTTGGGGTCTTTCCACTCGATCTAAACAGTGACAGCTCTAAACACTCAATATTAAAATTAGACCAAAACTGGAACATTACTTAAAAAAAAAACTGAAATATACTTCAGAGATTTACACACAGAGAATCGTTTTCATGAAGTTCCCTTTTGATCAATTGAATAGACCCCATTTGTGTTTAAAAAAAAAAAAAAAAATGAAGCACTGGTGGTCATTAACAGAAACAAGCTGGGCCATCTATTCAGTTATATGTTGTACATTTAAATATATTGTACAAAGAGAACAGATCCAAAGTCAGGGGTCTAGTTTCGAGGGACCAGTAGGAGATTCCTTTGCCTTGTTTTTAGCATGATATTATAAGACATCAATATTTTGAAAGTCATTGCAAAAGAATAAATGGGTAACAAAGTTTAATCTGGAAGGTTTAATACAGTGCCTTGTCATACATACTTTTATTTTATTTTATTACAGGTGTCCAATGGCTGTGTCAGTAAGATATTGTGCAGGTACCATCAAACAGGTCTTTTATGCCCAAAGGCAATTGGAGGCAGTAAACCCCGCCTCCTAACTCCTGAGGTCATTGCTAAAATTGGCCAGTATAAGAGGAAAAACCCTTCGATATTTGCCTGGGAAATCAGGGGGAAGCTTTTGTCTGAAAGGATCTGTACTCACGATAAAGTACCAAGTGTAGGTGAATTATTTTTATTGTAAATAATATTATATGTATATTCAGCATTTAGAAAAAATAATAATTGTATTGTCAAGTGATATTTCTATAAAACGGTTATTTTGCTTTAGTTAGCTTTTTAAATACAACATTTTTTGTAAAATATATCCTGATTATTTTTGTATAATGGAAAAAAAAATCAGTGTAGTTAATGGACTGGGCTGTTTCTAACCTGTGTTTCATGTCAACACAATCTAGGTTTCTTCTGTAAATCGAGTATTAAGGAACATACAGCTGGAACTGGGCCCTCTACTGGAGAATTCTATTGCATATCAGTGTAATCCAGGTAAGAATCTACACATCACAGTGCAGTTAAAGAAGGATGGAGAATCTGATTTGTAAAATTCTACTCTGATTTTAATCTATATTAAAATCAAAGCCAGAAAATATTTGTGATTAAAAAAAAATCTGGGTCTGTAGAATTTATCATGCATCAAAGCTGGCCAAGGCCTGAGTTAAATCAAAGCTTATGGCACTCCCATAGCTATAATTTGTAACGGCTATGGCGCTGCCATAATTTTGATTTAATCCAGACCTAAGCCTCTGTTTTGATGGAATACAAAGAATGTCCAATAGCCAATGGGAGAGTTGAGACAAATTCTGATAACCTTTTTTTAAATAGTGGCATACCAAGGTATATTTATTGTTGACAAAGCTGATCTTAAATTGTAAGTTGCCCTGGATAAGGGTGTCTGCTAAGAAATAAAATAATATTTAAGTCATAGATCTGGTATCTTTACATATACTGTATATTTGGACTGTGGGCCAACCATTTTATTTAGTCCCTCATTGTAAGCGCATCCTTACATTCTAGATTAGCTGTACAATGTTTTAGAACAACATTGGTTTTCCATTTGATTTTGTGTGTCACCAGCAGGATTCATTGAACAGAGAGCACCCATCACTTTGAATGTATTGCAGCCAGATGCCAGAAAGGATTCTGGGCCACAGAAGATCCAACTGGCAAATAGCCAAAACCGAAACAGAACTGTTTTTAGTCAGGGACAGTCAGAGGCCTTAGAAGAAGGTACCATTCCCCCTCTCTTTCAAATACTGTTAAAACTCTCTTTCAAATACAGTTAATGAAACTTTGAATCCTTGCTCATACGAATGTATAACATGCATTATCAACTATCACACTTTTTTTTTTTTATAACAGTCACATGTATGTTACCTTTTTGTATCATGGTTTTAGTATTTGGAAGGACTCACTATCCAGATATATTTGCAAGAGAGAAACTGGCTGCAGAGATCATGCTTTCTGAAGCCACAATACGGGTAAATCTTCCACAGCATTTCCTATAGATAATATGGTTGTCAAGATCATTATGAAATACTATGTCAGATAGTTATGTAAAATAAGGGAATTGTATTATCATTATTATTATTATTATTATTATTATTATTATTATTATTATTATTATTATTGTATTTATATTGCTTGTGAATCTGGTGCCTATGGAAGTGTATGTGGTGGTTTTGTGATTAAGACATGTGACCTCAAACTCATTTGAACTGTCACTTGATGTCTCCAGAAGAGAAATGCTCAAACAGCTATTTGATTGACTGGTGATGTACAGAAATTGGGTTAACATTACTTGCACCACAAAAGCTACATGGTGGTTAATGTTGTAATTAAAGACTAAAGCATGTGAATTGGCTGGCTGTTTTACCGATTTCTTTTTCTTCAAAGATATGGTTTTCCAACAGAAGAGCTAAGTGGAGACGGGAGGATAAGCTTAAAACTGGAGTTTCTTATAATGATAGTATGTGTTCTTTTTATGATTGTTATTATAGACTGTTTGGCTACAAATCTTTTAATATTTTTTTTTTTTCTCTTGAGGATGTACAAGCTAAAGCAAAAATGATCAGTCTGGTTTCCTCTTTACTCAGGTTCCTTGTGCACAATGAGTCCAAATTCAGTAGCACCTACTCCTCATGCCTTTGCAGCTTATCATCCATCAACATTAACTGGCAGTCTTTCTGTACAGGTGCTGTATGTTGCAATATTACTAAAATGTATCTCTAAAAATGTTCTTTCTGTGATGCACAATTTTGATGATAAAAAGTGGCCTTTTTAATTGTAACTATTTAATTTTAGCTGCTTCAATGAGGCTACCTGCATGACATAGACATGTTTGTTGTATGACAAAGGTACAACAACTCAAGAGTCCTTTTTTTCATTGTAAACATGTTCTATCTGAAGAAAGACAACAACATACAACACTAACATGGAGTGGTTGGGATAAGTGTGAATGTGGCGAGTTTGTGGCTAAGTTGATTGATAGAGCTTCATAATGGTTAGTTGAAATGTTTCCCTGTAATGCAAATCACTCATAGATACTACTGAGTCATGGTGACAATGTCAAGTGATACTAATTTAGATAAATACTTGTTTAGGGATCGAATTGTTAGAGGTTAAAAAGCTAATCTGGGAAACATGTTGAAAGATCTACAGTGTGAATATATGTTCTTTTCCTGATCTCATAAGGATGACCATAAACATGGAACACTAAGACAATGATGTGAAGGCTTTAACACTGATGGAGTGAAATACACTTTTGAAAATTATGCTTACTGTAAACCAGTGAAGTGAAACCTTTCATATTCTATGATTTAGGAACAATGGGAACCAGTATCTACACCAAGCCCTTTGAACACAGTCAGCCTGAAAAAACACAGTTATGATTTTAGTAAGAATAAAACAGCAAACATCTCTCATAATATAACGTCTACTTTAACATCAGATAAATCATCGCAAGGTAAGAATAATATGCATTAACAAAATAGTTCCATAAAATCTCTCTGCCATTCAGGTCTTATTTTATATGTCTTAAATGTGCAGTAGTGAAAGAAACATGCATTTTCATTTCAAAACTTGATATCTGGTGCTACACTAGGTTAAAGAAAACTTTAGACTACCTTGTACTTCCTGGGTCATTTCACCTGAAGTGTGAAATTGTCCCCACCCCTTAACTGGCTTCTTTCCTTTCAATAACCAGTCAGCTGCTTCCCCTATTGACTGATATGCTTTTAGCCAGTAAAATGCTTTAACCCACTACTGAGGTGCAAAAATAATATATAATTAATGTTTCTGATATTTTATTTTATAAGTGTATCTTTTCATTTCTGTATTTTCATTTTTCTCTTTTCACAGCTACCAGCTGTTACAGAATGCCTCCTCGTGTGGGAAACTGTGTTTCAGTTACTGCTTCTCTTGCCTCTTCTTACTTACATCCTACGGTGGACAGGATATCATTTCCTGTTTTTGCTAGGCCTTATCCATCACTTCCTGTAGCCCTTTGTTCTCAAACACAACACCTTTATCTTGAAGGAGACAAAGCTTCACTTCATCCCTTCCAGACCTGCAACAATGGACAGTGGTTAGAAAATGCAACACAACCTATCAACATCCTTAACTCAGGACTGCTTTTGACTTACAATAACACACACATGAACAATAGTTCAAGTAAATCACATCTACATTACTGAGACACAGTAATGGGATAAAAACTTGATACCCTTTTGCCAAAATTGATCTTTTTGTACAAAATAAAACAATAACACTGGTTGCAAATGTATCACAGTTAGTAGAGCATACCATTATGGTGAAAAGGTTCATCATGTCAAGGCATGTCCACTGTAATTGGTCAAATGGAACTGAATCATTACTCATAATAAATGATACAGTAATTGGAGTTTTAATGTACTGTATGCTGTATACAGTAGAGCCAGGGCTACCTGTACACACAAATAAAAACAAAGTCATTCTGGAACTATAAGAGTGGCTAATTGAACCTCTGGCATGTCTACTCTGGTACTTTGTCAAGTGAGTCTAGCAAACTTTATAATGCTCTTTTGCATTTTACAGACATTGAAGACCAGTGTAGTTTATTCACTTCACATGGTTTCATTTTATCTCTATCGCTGGTTTTCAAAATATGGGAAATTCAGTAGAATCTTTCAAATGTATTGTAATTAAATGCCTCTACAACTGAATTGGGGTGCGTTCAATAGCCAGAGCCCTACAGAATGTTCTTTAACGTTTTCTATTTAACGCCCTGTTACAACAAAGCGCTCTGTAACGTTACCTCAGGAGTTGACTCTGTCGTGTCAAAATGGCGGAGGCGAACTACCAGTGTGCAAAGTGCGGTCACATTTGACAAAAATATCTGCGCTAAGTACATTATTGTCTATGCTTGTAGTCATTGTTAATGTGTAAATCATGTTTGCTTTAAAAAAAAGTGACGTTTCTTAGTACGTTTCCACACGTACAAGAAGTAAACAGTCTTATGTTTTGTAATGGCTGCACACATTTATAAATGTTATTGTAAATAAATATAAACTTATGGTCACAAACTGTTGTATTTTTATTAGGTTACTAAAGATAGGAATGTTAAACGCTATTATTCTCATAGTTTTGCTACCCCTGCACTCTTGTAACGTTTTTTTTTTGGTTTTTTTTTTAAAGGGGGGGAGTGACATTAACTTCATTATTATTATTATTATTATTATTATTATTATTATTATTATTATTATTATTACTATTAGTATTATTAAAATAAACATGACATAGGCTACCTCGAATGTTGCTCGCTTCATCCGAAAATGAGCTCTGAATGCAGCATCGGTGTAGTTGGCTATATCACAACATTCTCAACGTATAATTGTCTACCCTCACTGGACTGTTTGAGTTCACTGCTGTCACAGCCACTAACGCTGCAATATTCGTTGCTGAGTATACTGTCATTTAGGCATTATGCTATCAACCCCAGTTGCAACTTTGTCCGCCATTTTTTTTTAAAAACGTTCGCTAACATACCGTTCAATAAGACCTAACTTCCGCCTCGTAGCGCCACAAAAAAGCGCTCTGCTTACTGAACGCAGCCTTGAGTTTGATGACCTGATACCACTTTATATTGCCATACCAGATCAGTGCCAGCAGAGGGCATTGTTACAAGTATAAATACAGGATAGCAACCGCATAATGCAAACAGATAGAATGCTGAATTGATTAACAAACAGCTTAAAATCATCTATAAAATAATGTCTTAAGAGATAAATAAAATATATATTTCAGTTATCATTTCTTTTCTTTTTCTTTTCTTTTTTTTTTTTTACATTATTTAGTAAATGGTGGAATTCAATCCCTCTGTTCAACTCACAATTACAGCTATGGCCAAAAGTTAAGCATCACCTAGAATTTTAGGATGAGACATAATAATAATAATAATAAAAAACTATATGAACATCATTTAGATATTTTATTTAACCATGTAATCAAATAAACTACAACATGATATCGTAAGTCTCCAGGAAGCCATAATAGTGGTACAGTATTTTATGTTAGATTTTGAAACGTCAAATTCTTAAATGTTTGTCCGTTTTCTGTGAAGTATGTGGAAAACTACAAAGCGGTATGTAATTCAATATGTTAACGTAACACTATTCAGCAGCTTTCATTCAACTTTATGAAGCTAAATGAGTTAATTCTAAAGGGTGATGCAAAACTTTTAGCCATAGCTCTAACCCAAGCTTTTTTAAATATGTTCTAGAATAAAGGAAAAACAATTTACTGTACCACAGTGTCATTAGCAACATTTTTTTCTTCTTAATAAAGACAGCAACGTA
Organism: Acipenser oxyrinchus oxyrinchus; assembly: GCA_030684275.1. Classification (NCBI taxonomy): domain Eukaryota; kingdom Metazoa; phylum Chordata; class Actinopteri; order Acipenseriformes; family Acipenseridae; genus Acipenser; species Acipenser oxyrinchus. The sequence goes on from CM060254.1 coordinate 43,898,477, forward strand.
TTGAAGTAACAATACTAAATAATTGAACACATTCAATATTTAATCATGATATGAAAGGTTTTCATCATTTTAACTGGATGAACTTATTGACCCACTGTGAGAAACAGAACCCTTTTAATGTCTTTTAGTGCCACAGGTATAATGAAAAGTACATCAGTGTAGTCCTTCTCTTTAAAAAGACCCCATGCCAGTGAATAGAGACCAAGTCGAAACAGAAGGCTTGTCAAAGCCATCGAGAGTCCAGTGATAGAAGGGCAGCACTAATTTTGCAGTTGTCATCTGTGAACACAATAAAATGGACTGTGTGTCATTAATTGACTGGGCCAATAGGAAATCCACATTATCTGATGGAGAAAAAGCAATGAAGGCTCATCTATTACAGGGAGCTATGTCTTGGTTGTTCCCCACCACTACTATAGGGTTGCCACCCAGCCGGTATTTTACCGGACTGTCTGGTATTTTTATGTATTTTGACCCCCTGTCCGTTTTTTTTGGAAGATGTCCGGTAATTCTAAGCATTCTAATCTATTGGATGTGTTCTTAAAAAATGTGTTACAATAAACCATTTAATATAACATGTTGTGCTTGTATGAGTGAAATTCAAACACTATAACACAGCGGTGTGTAAATGCACCAGAAAGAACTGAGGTAACAACGTAAGCCACCAAAACGCTGTACCGTTATGTTTTTCTTGTGTGCTCACCGCTGTGTGTTATCTGGTATGAGCATGCGTGCTGCTGTTAAGTTTGACAGCCCTTTGAATGAAGAAACGCAAAACTATTAAGTAGCATACTGTAACGTTAGTCACAATGGCAGAGACAAATGAAGAAGTAGACAATAGGAGGGGATGGGGCGTCCGGTATTTTCGTATCTCAAAGGTGGCAACCCTACACTACTATCTCATTTTATCTTGGCGAAAGCCGAGTCCAGTATTAGCATGAAGTAGGTATAACAGCTACTCTTGTGTAATCAAAATCATGACTTGTTCAGCAAATTATATAGCATTTTCTAATCACCTGATTTCACTCTCAATAGGTAGTATGGCTACATAAGTGGACACAAGGAAACTTTACAATTGTTAATTTTTTTTAAGACTGCAGCTATTTAATTAATTCCCCCTTTAATTAATTGTAAAGCCCTTTTTCACACTGGCACTGGCTACCCGGGTCACAATCCTGTGTAGTGTGAAACGACTTACCTGGGTCGTACCCGGCTCCCAGCGACCCACCTCAGGCTGTGTGTCAACACGCTTTGACTCAGGTTGTATGAGACAAAATGCATGATGGCCATTCATAAGCCGACGAAATAACAAACAGCCACACTGCGTGAAGGTTTCACTTCCGCAAGGAACATTTCCGTTTAGCCATATTTTTGTTGCTTGAAACACACCATGAGCCAGATTGCAGCAGGGATGAAGAAACATTTGCTCTAATCAACATTTGGGCCGACCGTTCAGTCTAGAGAAGCTTGGATGGAAGTGTCTGTAACAAGCTGCTTCCGGGCATTGATACACGCATTGTATGTCACCCAGGTCAACCTTGCTTTATCAAAAGCAGTGTGAAATCGCATAGCCGACCCACATGACACCCGGTCCTGACCCATGTAGGTTTTGAACCGGGTAGAGCATGCCTGTGTGAAAGGGGCTTCTGATTACAGTGTTTTTTTTTTGTTTGTTTTGTTTGTTTTCTTGTTGGCAGCAATACAGATTTTTTCCCATAACAATAAAAGTTCCTTACCAGGCATTTTGCAAAAAAAAATATTTTAATTAAAATTGCAGTATTTTAACTTAAAAAACATGGATATTATTTTAAATCTGGAATATTTTAATAACACATTTTAAACCATAGAATACAATTTTGGTTGGATGACGTAAACAGGCAACTAATACAGCAAACACGAACGAGAAGCAAAACATTTCGGTTTAATGAACACATTCTGGGGAATGGACAGTATGTATGGGAGGTTTGCATGGTAGTTCTGTGACTAGTGTGTGATGGACTGACTACAGAATCTGTCCAGTGGGTGAGGTGAGGTTAAAATGAGGATAACTGTATATGTGTGTAAATAAGCGAGAAGACCTGACAGAGGCTATTACCAGGCATTACGGACCTTTTGTCTATTAAAACCAAACGTTACATAACGCCTTGTAATGCACAATGTGGAGGGTCTTATTGCTTTTATACTTCAATATTACAACAATTAATTATCATGATCTATTTTAACTATATTTATTTGGTTTTCTTTATTTTTATGTATCCTTCCACATAAGCATTTTAAAATTAACATTCTAGTCCTCCATTATAACAATGTTGCCTATGAGCTTCTCTATAAAATGTGTACAAAACAGCATTTTTAAAACACATTTTTGCCATTATAATACCGATTTTATTTTTTCCTACATTACATAAAACTTAAATTTAAAGTTTAAAAAGACATTGTTTTTTGTTTTCTTTTTACAAAATAAAACAGAGCCATTTTATAAGCACAATAACCCACACCCGGGTGTGCTTTAAGACAGATCGTATGTCTGCCTGGGTATGTTGTGAGGCATGAGGCCATAGGCTGTCGTGGGTTACTGCTTACTTAAGATGCTCGCTTGCAGTATGCACGGTTGCCGATCGCTCCCAGCTGAAGAGCAGGAACTAAGAGAGACAGACAAAAACAGAAACAAACACTTCTGTTTTTTTCTGCCAAGTCAGACATTGTTACAGTAGTTTACCCACTCCCATTATTAAATCCGAACAAAATACAATACAGATGTAGATAAAATATTTAAATACACTTTCATAATAACAGATACAACAAAGTTACAAAAGTGCACACAAATTTAAAGCTTAATTAGGTTGTGAATGATCCTTTGGCAAACCAAAAAAAAAAAAAAAGCAGCACCTATATAAATATCTATTACGTACATTGCTATCAGGGGTAGAATCTTACTTTATGTGCAATTTAAGTATTTGGCACAGCAGTTCTCAAAGCCTTTTTGCCATATTACCTTATTTTTTTGGCACTGATAAATGATAAAACAACAAGGGAGACCTGTATATACATTCTTAGGTAAAGCAAATACATACAGCATGTGATTATAAAATCAGTTTGCTGGGTGTTCAGACAAATTCATGGGCTTTCATGCGCAACAAGAAGCTACGACTACCATCATACATTTAATGCAGTAACTGTAATATGGGCTCAACAAGGGACCTCTGACATTGATTAGTTTCAACTTTACTTTGGCACTGCCTCTTTTTAGAAATACCTTAACGCACATGTTTTACATTCATCTACCATTTTCTGTCCAGCAGATAAACTAGTGGAACCACGCATTATTTTTTATTTCAGTGTTCAACAGAAAGATACAAAAAACACAACATCATTTGCTGACAACTTTAACACACACTACAGGGTTGATTTCCTAGGCAATATGCTCATAAAAAAAAAAAAAATCACTTTACTTTATTACAAAGATATATTACATGACATAGGACATTAAAATTGATATGTAACACACCAGTACCAAACTAAAAGTTCATTAGATATGATAACTGAAATTACCATTGAATCCCTCCTCTGTACAGTAAAGTAAAACCTCCATTGGGAATAATGCTCATAAAGCAGAGCATTGCACACACTGTGACTGGGCAAAAGCCATTCTATGCAAGAGCATATCTTTGTAAATCTACCCCTACATAGGTGGAAGTTATATGCCTATTTACATAACATTTCAAAGTAAAAATGTGAGATCTATAAGACCTGCTGTACAATATGAAATCTATGATCGACTCAACTGCATCCATAAAATTCATTCCAAAGCACCAGCTGAAACACAGCTTACAACATTCTCATTTCTAAAAACCTTATATGGTTTGATTATGAGCAATTAGGTCCACATAGTAATACTGAAAATAACTTGCTTTCTAAGGGGGTCCAACATCTTTCTTTGTGATACTTCATTCAAGTAATTTCAGGAGATATTACAAACAAACATATGATCTGGATTTGTCCGTGATGCACATGTCACTCGGCTACTATAGAAAGGTCACCTTAAAAAAAAAAAAAAAAAAAAGTCACATTGGCTGATTTCAGATTTGTGTTGATTCTGAATTTTTTTTTTTTTTTTTTAACGTAACTGTAATCTGTGTTGAGTGATATAGGTCATGGTTTTCAGGAGTGCTAGTAATTGGACACAAATTGTGTGTAAACCATGCAGAGAATATGAACTGAAACTTGAAATAAAACTAAAATTTAAAAAAAAAAAGAGACAAATGTGCTTTGCAGTACAACACTGATGTGGCGCACACACTTCCTTTTACAAATCACAGAATTCTATAAAAACCCTTTTACAAAGCTATGCTTATCATTTTGTTTCTGTGTTTCTTGCTTCTTGGTTGTGATGCTACATTAACAGCTCTTGGAATTGTCAATATTGAGCCACATCTTAAAACTACGATTTTCTTAAACAGTAACATACATTCAAAAATGCAACTGAAACATCACAGATGTCATGAATGTAAAAAGAAAAATATCAACAAACAAAATGTTCTTATAAAAGATTGAACATACTTGATAATAAATTACTTTCATAATACAGCAACGTTTTAAGGGCTCTATAGTATTTTGAAGACTTTGTGAATCCAGTCTGTATAATATGATATACTGACAAAGATCCCAGGGCGGTTAGGACGACCACAACCTCGACCATGAACACTAACACCTTGTACAACTTTAACATCATGTTCCTCACACACCAGTGGGCCCCCATAGTCTTTCTGTAAAAAGAGAAAGAGAGTTTGTTTATTCTCGAAAAGACAGATATTTATTGCTAAACATGTCCTTACATTCTTCTTCTTACAACTGTAGTTTAGAAAACATACTGTGGCAGGGCGAGAAATGTTTGTTTTGTTTATTTTCAGTGGGGCTGTATTTGTTTTCTGTAAATACTGTTGTGTAAATAAGTATGAGAGAGCCGGACACTTCATCTGGGACATCTTACTTGCTGTGTTTGGTTATGGGAAAAAGCAGCTGGTGATTGACAAGCTGTGGATTCCTAACCAGCAGGAGGGTGTGTCCCGGCGGAGCGCCTCTTTATAAAAAGGGTCAGCTACACACTTCTGGGCTGCTGCGAGAGCTTAAGCTCTGCCATAGGTAGATCGTCCACGCTACCCAGACAACGAAATCTGCAAGCTGAAATCCTTAACTGGGATCAGAGATTTGTAAAGAAGATACCAAAAACGCAGACGACTGTGTGTATAGCTGGGGTTGGGGTTTTAAATTGTTAAATGAGAGACCAACACTTCCGATGACCGTGTGTGTAACCAGGGTCGGGGTTTGTATAATTGTTATAGGGAATAGGGATTAGTTTAGGGATTTTAGATCCCATGCCAAAGTATAGGAGTGAGGTGTGTAAGTAGGACTTCCACTGCTACCGGAGTTGTACTGTTTGTAGTTTGTTTCAAGTGTTTTTTTTTTTTTTTTTTAATTTAGTAAAAAAAAAAATAAAAAAAAAAAAAATCAGCAATTATTTTATTATTTTCTCCCAATTTGGCATATCCAATTATTTTTAGGCTCAGCTCACCGTTACCACCCCCACGCTGACTCGGGAGTGACGAAGACAAACACATGCTGTCCTCCTGTCAGCCGACCGCTTTTTTTCACACTGCAGACTCACTGTGCAGCCACCTCAGAGCTACAGCGTGGGAGGACAACGCCGCTCTGGGCAACTTGCAGGCAAGCCTGCAGGCACCTGGCCAGACTACAGGGGTCGCTGGTGCGCGGTGAGCTGAGGACACCCTGGCCGACCTAAGCCCTCCCCCTCCCCCCGGGCGGTGCTCGCCAATTGTGCTGCCCCTGGGAGCTCCCGTCTACGGTCGGAAATAGAATAGCCTGGACTCGAACCGATGACCTCCAGGCTATAGGGCACATCCTGCACTCCGCTCAGAGTGTCTTTATAGGATGCGCCACTCGGAAGCCCCTGGCAGCATCAATGGATTTGTTATTGTAAATAAATCCTGCGTGCCCAAGCGTCACTGTCAGTGCACCTCTGTGCGTCTCCCTGTCTGTCAGCAGATAACCCACACCCCCTGCTACACTTGCTTATTTGTATTCAACACAACTCTCCTGTATATGATCACTGGATATGACCTTCATGTGCGCTTGTTACGCTACATTCTGCATTACCAAAACGTATTAAATATGCTTTAGGTCTCTGTTAACCATCCTTCAGTAGAACAGTTTTCCAGTCTTTAATCTATTCCCATGAATCAAGTGTTACTTTAAAAGCAGTAACCTGGGCCTTGCTGCTAATTGCTCGGTCTGTGATGGATGTTGCATGCAGTACAAGCAAGGACACACTATACTCTGTTAATAACCTGACCTTTCTCTAGGGTAAACTTGACTTGGATGAATCAGGTAAAGTAATTTGGAAGCTTAAGAAAACTTTTTCTTATGATGGCAGTATTGAGTGCATGGGTTATTTCATATACCTTTGTGATTCTTAATCACAAAAGGTAATCAAAACCATTTCTTTTTTGTTACTATAAACTCCATAACAATCATTGTTATTGATCAGAAAATAAATGAAGGTCACATGTTTTACTGCTCGTGCTCTTTCCTTGAGTCTGAAACTCATGTATTAGCAATGTTCTGCTTCATTTTAAATTGTTGTGTCTATTTTATTATTATTATTTATTTATTTATTTTTAAGAGGTACTTATGTTAATTTACTAACTGATGACAATAGCAAATGAAACAATTAAAAAAATAAGTTAGTGTATAAATAGTTTAATATATAACAACTAAATAAACAAACTTCTTATAAATGTGCCCCTTAAAAAAACACGACCAATTCTTTACCCTAATTTGTGCTTTTAAAATAAAAAAAAAACCTACCTCACATACTCCTTCATCCTTCTTTCCCCCAGCACAGATCTCCGATTCTGTCACTGTAATCCTTCCTTTATGATATTCATTACATACTTTATTCCCAACAATTGGCAACTTTACTGCTTTCAGCATGCCATCATATCCAGTTCCTAAAATAAACAGAACAGACCATTTTAGTACTGAAAGACTATTGCATATTTGAACACAGAGGTAACCAGAGTGTTTTCTATTAGATTATACTTAGCAATGTGATGTTGTGCATTCGTAAAGATATTTAATAGCACTGTGTTAAAGTGGCACAACCTTACCTTTTGTTTCTCCCCATCCATAAACTGTACAGTAGGTATTTTCTTTAATGACACATCCTGCAACAGGGAGTTGAATTATGCGAACATGTTCCGTCTGCCAAGCAGGCCTAAGAAAGAAAAGTCATTATTATTCAAATTGCATTTAAATATAATATTTTCAATAACAGAGTGGTATATTTTACCTATGTATATATTCTATTACATGTATATATTCAACATATCAGGATTGATTTCAAAACATCAATGCACAAACACACACATAGTTCCACACAGTCTCACTTAAGCAATGCTTTTTAACACTTTATATGAGTTACGGTTAGTTAAAAATAGTTTTCAGCATTTCAAAATACATACCCTGATAATTTCAGCAACACTAGATCGGAGCCCTGTGGTCCACAGACCAGATGGGATATCCTTAGAACCTGTTTACTTGAAACCTCTCTTCCTGCTTCATTGAGATGAAGAAAACCCAACCAGACACTGTATTCTGTTAAATCAGGTATGCTGAAACAAAAAGGGGGGGAATATATATATATATATATATATATATATATATATATATATATATATATATATATATATATATATATACATACATATACACACACACACACACACATACACACACACACACACACACACACACACACCTCAGGAAACTCATATAAATAAAAGATCAACATAAAATACATAATTTGTCCAATTAATAGAATAACATGGTTAGGAATGTCAGGTAGAAAGGTATGAGAAACACACATTGGATTTTAACATTAAAAATCACTGTTATCAAGCATTGTGTTTTTAAGCAGTGCCACTACTGTAGCTTTGCTTGTTTCAGCAAGAATCACACGTCACTGCCCATAACTACAATACTGTTATTGCTTTTAACATACTATAGAGGGCACCATTTTGCAATCATAAAATAAAAATCACAGATAAACTTGCATGCTGGCTGTATATTGTAAATGATTTAATTGTAGTTACCATGAGGAGAAGCACTGTTTAGCCGCAAGAACCCATTCCTCTCTTACTAATGATCCACCACACCAATGGTTGTTGCTGCGCACAGAAATAAAGAGAGAACAGATTGAAAAGAAGTGCAAATATTTTTGTATGCTTTATAGCAAAATGATCAGTCTACATTCTGTGAAAACCTTGTATAAATCAGTTTGAAGTTAGTATTTTTTCTTCAAGATCACAAGAAGTTATTTTATATATTAGAAAGTGATAAAAAGTACCCTTTTTGTATGCTAACCATCCAGCTGGCTTCCTTAATTTTCACTGGAGCACCTCCAACAATTCGGGTTCTCTTATGAACAAAACAGGACTGTTGTGAAGGAACTTAAAAAAAAAAAAAAAATATTGGATACACATACAGTATATAGAATAGCAATCCCCTGTGCCTCACAATTATAACAGGTGGGGCCATTGCAATGAAATCCCTGATCGTTACGTGGAGTAATCTTAATGATTTCACCATTATTTACTTCCAGTTTTAAACAACAATTAACCCAGGCTTATTATGATATGCTAACTACTCTTGAGGACAAACACTCAAGAGTTCAGTTTGGTCCACTGTAGGTAATAAAAGAACAATCCTGTTCTTTTATTACCTACATTGTGCCCAAAAAAGTTCCTTAGGATTTTTCAAATAGCAGGTTTGTTTTAAGAAAGCCACACTCCATGTTAAGTCTTCATGTTTCTACTTACGAGTTTCTGTAATGTTGGACCCAGACGTTTCACCTTAAAATACAAAGAATTAAAACATTTTAACATATTGACATATGTATTTCCATAAACCACCAATTCATTTCAAATAGCCCCTCGGCTCTATGAATTAAATCAAGCATCCTGTGTGTTAATATAAACGCATAGCTTTTCTAAAGTCTTACAGCTATATGAGTGGAATGATTTCTTGTCACAAAATGTCCATGCAATGTTTTATTTATTTATTTCTTTTATCATATTCAGGCCCGCAGTTCCTAAGGTAGAACCTTCACGAGCTCAAACAATTCATTTTCAGTAGCAATATAAATACAAGTGTACTACATTTGTCATTGCAGCAACAACTTGACTTATTTCCCCTGAACACCCAATAGACATATATTGTGTTTATACTAAGCCATTCAAATGCCGGTTGGAAAAAAAAAGAATGCAATGAAAACCACCTGGTTTCATATTTCATCCAAGATGTACAATTATTATGCACTGGATACATACAGTATGATGATTAGCAGAAACAGAACAAAGAATTCAGTGACTGGCATACAAGATTAAAATCAGTCCCTGGAAATGTCCACAGTACTATGTCATGAAACCACAACATTGTTTCATTAAATGAACACAATTAAGAATACAGTCCACAGAGATAAATCTTTACCACCATGTGGAAAAGCTTTGAAGAACACGTTCTTTAATTCTCTTTTATATGTTTGGCTAGTATCCTTCTATTTTACTTAAGCCAATGCGAGTATTGTTTTATTTCTGTAGCTTGGGAAACGAGGAGAATACATCCAGATCATATTATCTATAAAACAAATCTATTTAGAATGGGATACCAGGATATTAAGCAACAAAACTAAAACAAAAATATGCCATACAAGGCAATCCAATTAGCAGCTATTTTACCTGGTAGGCTTTCGATAAGCTATGGTAATCTAACACACTAGTACTTACAGCGCTTTAAATCACAGTAGTCCCAAGGAATTGAGGGGTTGTTTGTGTAGCACCAGAGGCCATGTTTATCTTTATCAGGGTTCCGACAGTAGTTCTTCTGCAGACCAGCCATTGACGGTTCACTTAAAGTCCAACTGTAGTTAAAAAACAATGTATTTTATATTACACTATAAAGGATGTACAAAACACATCTGGCACTTCATAGGAAGGCAAATTGTCAATTCAAATAGCCTGTCCTTCCAGGAGTTTACAAGGAGAACAAACAAAACATGCAAATTCAACATCCTTTGAACAATTGCCAAAAATGTGATAATATGACCTCTTTTGTAAGTTTGGTGTTTTCTTTCAAAGAAATGAAACTAATTTGTTCCAAAATGCATTTGGCAAGTATAGTAAATAGCAAGATAGTGTTTGCACCATTTTCTAACCAGTCACTCCTTGCATTCTACTCAAGGGTATATACGAGTCAAATATTTTGTTAACATTCCCATAGTAATTTTTATTGAAGGCATTACAACCAGGGATTATTATTAGACATAATAGATGTTGGTTTGGCTCTGAAGAACAGTTTAGAGACAAAACAGCTGTCTTGTGAATGCAGCTTAACAGTCAAAAGCGTTTCAGCACAAAACCATGAGTTTCTGACTTCTCTGTGCTGAGGTGCTGGACTTGAGCCAAATCAAGAAGCTGGTTGGCTTTGATCCCAGTTGACAGAAGAGACTGGGCCAGACTTTCAGAACTCCCAACAGGTCAAAAGCTATTCCTTTAATACACTCATCCAGCTGTGCAAGCTGCCTTTTCATATATATATATATATATATATATATATATATATATATATATATATATATATATATATGAAGCAATGTTTAAAAACAACATTTAGACACCTATTAACACTCTGTAATGTCAATTAATTTTTTTCACTTGAAGTGTGCAAGGGTTTTATTTTTGCAAGACAGAAAAATATGACCCAACAATATATGAACACCAGGATGCCTGGTCTCTATCCAGTAGTTCTGCAAGCTGAAATATGAGTTCTACTGTCTTTCAGTGGCCCCCTGTTTCCTTCATGCTCCGACTGTGCTGTGCAGTTGTTTTAGACATGTCTGTTTGTATGATGTACAGCAAGGCATTTCAACTGAAGTGAAACCAAGGACTAAGTGTTTAGCTTAGTCGCGTTCTTTGTACATCTTTAATGTTTATGTTAATGGCGGGGGTATAGCACACGGACAGTTACATATCTGTAAGTGTTATTTCAAAAGCTCTGCAGGCTGATATGGTTCCATTTAAAAAAGTGTCAAATAAGGACTTGAGTTTGAAAAAATCTGGTCTATCAGCTCAAAGCATTTTCTAAATTGTATTAACTAATACTGACTGAAGATATACTGTACAAAACCCAAGATATACAACATCTGAAGATAAATGCGAACCTACAATTGTGGTTCAGATGTATACAGTGTCCTATTGACAGAAGAATACAAATAACATTTGCTTATGCATGCTTACATCATACTAAAAAGCTATTAATAAATAGAATACTGCTATCTTGTTCTTGAAAATCCTAAAAGAGATGATTTTGGTCATGTTAAAGGGCACATAAAGACCTTTTTATTTTATTGTATTACATGTTCCCATGTGTTGCTACAACTGTTTACGTAAGGTGTGTGTATTGTTTTAATTTTTTTTTTTTTTACATTTTGACCACTTTTTAAAATTTTGAAATTGCATTCCTTGCCTCACGATGGCTTCCCATGTACCTGCATGGACCTCTTAGAACTACATTTCCAATCATCCTCCTGCTCACATATGTGTAGCACATAGTTGTAGCAATACATGGGAACATGTAACACAATAAAATAAAAAGGTCCTTATGTGCCCTTTAAGATACCTAGATCTATTACATTTCACAAAATCTCATGACCCAAAAGGCAACACAGTACCTTTTGCTTTTGAGGCTCTCGTCCCACATTGCACATGGAAAACCAGATCTTGTTTTTGACAAGTGTCCTCTGTAGTCCTCACCAGTGCCATTGTAACAGTATACTAGGAAAACATACATTACAAATCAGTGCTGTTGTTAATTAGCCCAAATATAAATACTTCCATCAACCAAGTTTATTACTGTAAAAGCCAAATACATATTCTATCCAGAATATATATATATATAAAATAAATCAAATCTTTAATGCAGCATTTGCTTCAGAAATATTTGCTCTGCAAGACTGTGAGTTTAATTCCCATGCCTTAGTAAATCTAAAATAAGAACATGCCTACCCAGGAGACCAGAATCATCTGGTGATTCCCAAAGATATTATTGGGCAATGCCAGCATTCCAAGCATATTGAGGTTAAAACTCTGCACCTTTTAAAACAGGCCAAAATGTTCAAAAAACATTCCACAGTATTTCAAACATTATTTAAATAATGAGGGTAGCATACATCAGAATATTCCACACTTCTATCTAGTAGTATTCCATGTTATTCTAAAGCCAGACCTGTAATTACATCAACATTTCTATGTTTAACCTTGTTTAACTTTCTTACCTTCGGGATCAGAAGTTTCTGTACCACACCGTGGGATGTGGGTGCAGAAGGCGACCCGCACTTTGGGATCCGTTGTGAAGCACCATGGTAGTTCAGCACCATCAGGATTTCTACAGTAATTCTCCCTTAGATCTCTAAGAAACAGTTTTAAAAATGGTCAGTCAATATCAGAAAAACACAGTTCTACTTTACTTTAAAAGATTATAATTCCCCTCTTGATTATGTTTCTTTTTTTGCTTGAGTTTCAACACACAGGTATTGAGTAAGAAGTCACTACTGGGACCAGAAGGATTTCTATACAGAAGATAATTAAGTATAAGCTGCAGTTATATAAAGCAAGAATGAGCCAATGCTGTAAAGCTGGTGGGGAGTCATGTTGACATACTTACTGGCATTTGTAATTCTGGGGTGTATAGGAGTGGTTGTGTGGGTACTGCGAGTCCCACCGCTGGCACCTAATTCCATTGGGTGCTGTGTTAACTGTGCCTCTGTATTTTTCCCCTTGATCTTGGAAGCACTTTGTGGTCGTGTCTGGATCAGATTTTACGCTTTCAGCTGGTAAGAAAACAAGACATTTAAATGTCTCCATCACTGAGAATTGTATAATGTCACACAATCATCACGGTATGCATGTTTTAGCTTTTCAAAGGAAATAAAAATCAAAAGGCAGATGTACAAAATATAATTCTCTTTCTATAAGAGGCTATTTACCTCTTTGCCTAGGTAATAACTTTGTGTTTTTCCTTGGTTATATAGAAGTGCCATAGCTTTGAGAGTTTAAATCCCAGACCTGCTTGTAATTCTGGTAAAGCTATGATACTTGAACTAAACCTCTAGCTCAAAAGAAAATCGTGTGTGTCTAGGGCTTAGTCATTCTTCAGAGATGGAAAGTTGGTATGTTCTTGTCCCCTGCAGCTAACTATGCAATCCATCTTGTAATACGGATGTCAAAAACCACTGGCAGCACATCATACATGATCAGAGCTGTAAACACCGCTGGGGCATGTTAAGAAACACTTGCCTGGAAATTATTTACACATGTACAGTGGATGTTTGTGTTTTCCTCTTGTGATACCAGAATGGTGATCTATATGGTAATTGTACTATACGTATGACAGCCAAGTTACCTTTTGTTTGATAGCAAACATTAAAATAAAAACAAACAGAATATTTTGCATAGGGCAGCTTGTTTTAAAATACCAAAATATATACATCTGGCTTTTATTTAATTAATAAGACTTTCCTGGTAGCTAAGAGTTTGCATAATATGTAAATCAGCCAGAAAAGCGGTTTAAGCGTTGCATAATGGAGGAATGCCAACCTGGCAGTATGTCAAAAAGAAATGGAAGAAACTCTGGGACATCAAATCTAAATCATAATGCTGCAAAGGTGTTAAATAATGCAAGCAAGACAGGGAGCACCTTTTCATGGTGCTCACAGTCATTAGTGGTTTATAAAGAGCTCAGGAGCTGTTCCTCACATCTAGTTACCTGCCATAGACAAATGTACTGTAATATAGGCTAGATCAACCAGTGTCTTTAGATTAGTAAGCACCTACTGTAGTGTTTAATGAATCTCCTCCTAGTGGCTGATGAGTTAAAATACTGACATCAGCAGAAGACACATATTTACTTCTTCACTACACAGCTTACTCTTCAGTTGAGTGGTAAGACATACATTTTTGTATGGATTGTGGTTCACGTCCAGCCCTTGCCTGTCCATTCAATTCAATGGGCGGAGATGCCAATTCATTAAAAGTGCACAGCAGTGTATTGCCAGTTAATATTATTATTTATTTCTTGGCAGGCACCCTTATCCAGGGTGACTTACAATTGTTACAAGATATCACATTATTTTTACATACAATTACATTATTTTTTACACATATTTTTACATACAATTACCCATTTATACAGTTTTTTGTTTTTTTTACTGGAGAAATCTAGGTAAAGTACCTTGCTCAAGGGTACAGCAGCAGTGTCCCCCACCTGGGATTGAACCCACGACCCTCCGGTCAAGAGTTCAGAGACAGATCACTAGATCTTCTATAACGATACTTTGACTTATCTAGTTTCCATTTATCTATGTCAGCTAACTGGAACCGAAGTAAAGCTCCTGTACTCAAGTAAAAGCACATTTACACAGTATTACAAAAAGGGAACAGCTAAAACAAAGAAAAGAAACTGAAATTTGATGCTACTTTGATTTTATTTATGGTATTTATTTGTTTTTCTAAATAAACTTCTGATCTTCTGTAAAAGTGAGGCTCTTACTACCACATTCCATCTGTATAATAAACAATCCTCCCACTAACAACATTATTTAGCTGTTGCCAGTGAGGAGTGAAGGCAGGAAAAGGAAGCAGTAAATTGAATGGTGACTCACCACAGACTTTAATACTGCAGTATTCCCAAGTAGTGTTGGGGTCCAGAGTGAAGCACCACGGCCGAAGTCTTTTGTCAGGATTACGACAGTAATTATCATCCAGTCCTTTATCTGGGTATCTGCAAAAGGATGGCATGTTTAATACAGTATAGTTTTTATGCACTAAACACGTCACTACATTTAAAATCATAAAGGATGTGTAGTTTTCTCCCCCCATCTGTCTACAAATCTCAATTAATGGGTGTATTTATCTAAAAATTTCAGAGATAGGTACTGCCTGGAATTTGTTAGACTAGGGTTAACACTGAGAACAATAACAGAAAAGCATCAAAGTACTGATGCTTGATAAGTTTAACCAAATTTATAAAAGGCTAAACAGTTCTGTGCTCTGGACTCATTCAGTCAGAATTGTATGACTTTCAGAAAAGCTCTAAAGCTCTAAAACAAAACAATTACATATGCAATATAAAATGTATAAACACCATCACATTATCTCAGAAAGCCCAATAGCTGGAAATGTGAATTTAATTTAAAGTTCAAGTTACAAAATACAGTTTCATTTTGATCATGACCCTAGGTCATGTATTTGAATTTTTACCACTTAGAAGCTGGAGAAATCTAGATGGGACTCTGCTATGAGCAGGTATAGAGAATGGCGACGTCTCCTCGGGAAGCTACAAACATGACGCACAAGTGGGTTTTGTGACTGTTCACCCTTATATGAACAAATAAATATTCCCCACTATTCGTCTCTGTCTCAGAGGTTAATCCTGAGGGAAGGCATTCAAGAGAAAGCCTGGACAGTTAAATGTTAATATTTCAAAAAATGCATCCCAATATATGTGTGTGTGTGTGTGTGTTTTTGATTTGGTTTAACCACATTAGATAGGCATACAAATCAACTAAGAAATGGGGAAGAAAATACGCTTCAAAGTGCATAATTATCTACTAGAAGTGTGATTTGAATTCAAAATCTAGGTTGATATGATTTTTTTTTTTTTTTTTTTTTTTAAACTTAGTACAAAAACATTATCTCCCCTAACAAGAATGCTTAAGTAATTGACATGGTCCTTCCTGTCTGACTACAGGTAAGCTCAATCACCGTTTGGGGTGGAACGCGTGTTTGTGGGGCCGGTTCAGGTCCCAGCGTTGGCACTCCTTCCCTGTTTCTGTGTGGTCCATTGACCCTCTGTAATTCTCCCCATTACAAGTCAGACACTCAACTAGAAAAAAAAAAAAAGACAAAATAACTTTTTTTCATTATGTGTGTGTTATAAAGTACAAACAGTTTAATTAATTATTGTGTTAATTATGTGCTGTATAGCACTTTAAAAAAAACCCAAAAGATAATCTTTCCCATTTTACCCAAGTCACTTTGATATAAAGGTCATAAAACTACCAGCACTCGAAATCCCTCTCTTAAATTATTCTAGAATTTCAGCACAGCGATCTTGTGGTTTTCATGATGATGTCACAACACCCACATCTAGAGGGATATGCGTAATTCCAAGAGAGAAAAAGGTCATGGTTTGATGGTTTCAAAATGAAAAACTGTTTGTTTTAGAATTCTATGATAAACAATCACAAACCATAATATGGAATTAAACAAACCACTTGTATTTTGTAACCTTCTAAATATGTACAGGTTCAGATCCATTCTCTAATAAAGTCAGGAGAAGATATATACCCATCACCCCGATTCATGAATATATCAACACAACCTTAGCCAGTAAACCTTAGCCATTTCTTTGGTTTGCTTCAGGTAATTGAATATACATGTATTTACACAAGTTATTCGGCTGAACGTGTATGTACTGTCAAGAGACTCGGCATCTTACTATTTACAGGCTTGGATATAATCAATTTCCACAGGAGTATTGCAAAAGAAGCAGTGGAAAAACAATTAGCAACACATGTTTTCATTTTCAGATAAGACATTTTTTTCCATGAAGACTTTTCCTTCAGTTGTTTTTGATTAGGAGTAAAATGTTTACCTTCAAATGTTTACCTTCCTGTCCTAAAAGGAAATTCACCAAAATTCCTTGCAATGAAACTTGCCTATTCCCCAACACTTACACAGGTCTTCTGCTCTTACTGTATATTTAGCACAATGGTTTCTTGCAGGGATTCAATTTAAAGAGACTGTGTCCCTTTAAGTGACCACCTGCTCCATCATGCACATCCAAATCTATCCAAATCCAAATAATAATATTGAAAAAAAACAGCTTTTCTAAAAGTATGCACAGGACAGATGTGTTCTACTGTATGGTAACATTCTTAATCCAGAGTTGCAACCACTTAGGGGACTCATGATTTTGTTTTTCTTTCCTGTTTATCTCAAGAAAAATAACAAAACAGCAATTCAGACACAAGCCACATAATGCAAAATACAGACCTGCCAACTTTGAAATTTTTTTTTTTGAGTAGCACTTGAGTAGCAGACATCTCGGGGGGTCCGGGGGGCTTCCCCCCAGAATTGTTTTAGGGTATAAAACAGCTAAATGTTACACTCTGGTGAGTTTTGAGTATGAATTTTTCAGTAAAAAAAAATAATGAGATTAGCTATGATTGTTTCAGTTTAAATTTAATTTTGTTTACCTTAGTATAGATCAAACCTTTTTAATTTATACCAACTGAAAATTATTTCAAGTACAGAAAAGTACATTTTTGTAGTATGTTTGTATTTTATTTACTGTCAAAACAACAAATTGAAATGTATAAGCTTCTAAAACAGAGAAACAAAGCACTTTCAAAAAAGGAAAAAAAAAAATTGTAAATAGTCACTGAGTCAGCACCAAATGTAATAGCTATCCACAAGGCGAGTTGTTTGGAACAGAAAGGAATCCAACAGGTCAAACTGCACTTTCAGATCTTGAAAGTTTAGCTTAAGATGTGGCTGACTTGGCTTTCCTGAGCAAGGTGTCACTAAAGGTTTGTGTGTGACACACTTGCTGCTTCGCTGACATCATGACTTTGTGCGTTACCAGTGAACTTAGCATGTCTGTGCTCAGGCTGGCTCTTGGGTTTTGTTTTTGGTCACCAAGCTGAACACTCTTTCACAGTCAGCATTACTGTGGAAGATGACCAAAATGCCTAGCGTGGTAACATTACAGTAATGCCCGATTCTTTTGTTCTGGACACAAATATAAAGTTTCCTTTTACAGGATTCCTGCTGATCCAGACAGGAGGGTAAAATTGATTTCAGCGATTAAAAGAGAACAAAAAAAAAACGAAAAAGACTGGACCCATTAGTTTGTAGTGAGCGCTTCATAAAAAGTTAATATCAGTAAGCATATTCTGATATTACGTTATTATTATTATTATTATTATTATTATTATTATTAGTAGTAGTAGTAGTAGTAGTAGTATTAAGTCCCACTTTAACACGCTTACTTGTATGGCCGTTTTTTGTTTTTTTTTTCATAAATATGTATCTATACAGTTAAAACAGGATTACACTTATGCGGGTAGGTGATTCCCAGTCCTTACATAACAAAATATTGTACCGTTAATAAAATCACAAACTAGCCGTTTATGACTTGTTTAAACCACAATGAAACAGCATTTATCTACAATGTAATTGTACGCTACTTGCAAAGTAAACAGAAGCCTTAAATACCTTAACCACATTAACAATGTTAATGCTGTGGTCATTTTTATAAAATCGAATTTTACTGACATCCCTGTATAGTAACGTTTGTGAAAAATGGGACAACGAACCAAAAACAGAATATTAAACTTAAATATTGTACTATATTATTATAATAAATGTTTGTACTTACTCCCTCGCCATTCTCGTAAAATCCTTATTCTATCACGTAACTAAACTCAAAACCTGATTGGTTAATCTATCTTGCTTGCCTTGCCCTAAAGCCGACCCTGACGTTAGATGCAACACTTTCTCTAACTACAGGCAACATCATAGACGATGAGCGAAATATGGATTACGTATTATTGCGTATCATGTCTGTTAAAAGCGTACCCGCGTATTACCAACTCAAAATGCGTAGCGGATACGCAAAATGCGTAGAGGTTAGCAGGTCTGAAAATATGTTCTAACTTCGTTGTCACTCCTACGGTGGTTCTTACACATGCACTACTAACTCAGCTTAAACAGCATAATACAATGCTTAATAATTCTGCATGAGAGAAACATTTATTTTACCATTATAACACTGAGGCAGGTGCTGCCTGCTCAACACACTACCCCACACCAACAGAACCCTTTGGGTTCAGAGCCTCCAATGCCTATAACATCTCTACTCATTTGTTTTCATTTTATCAATTGCTTACCTCTATTCTCAAATTACATTACAGTACCCATTACAGCAACTGTCCAAGGACAGAGGCCCTCCCATACTCCCAGCAACATGCTTGTAATACATTCACCTTTAAAAACAACATATTGCATTTCATTGGCCTATTACAGGTAATTCACTGGGAGTAAATAAAAGTCACCTTCTGAACACTGCGGGATGTCACATGATTGGTGGCGGATGTCAGGATCTGCAGTGAAACACCAGGGTCCTGAAGCCTCGTTGTCTGGATTTCTACAGTAATTATCCTCCAGGTCTTTGCTCCGGTATTTTGAAGGCAAAAAGCTGGTTTTAAAAGGACAGTAAAGGATAAGAGTATGCAGGCCATAAATAATACAGTGTAATATAGAGCAAACATGACTTCAATTGGCAACTGGGATGAGTCTCTCAGAAGAACATTTCTTACAAATAATACTGAAGCAGTCCCATGGGACTGTTCACTACGTACAGTATTCAATAAAAATGTGTTCTGATGCAGTAAATACATCCCATAAGAAATATGGACTAAGAGAAGGCTCCCACACACTATTAAACCTCAAACGATCCTCTGTTTACTTTCCACCCACCTCCCCTTCATTTTCTTACATTTAATATACTGCCCATAGCATTTACAAAGAACATTTACATGTAACCTTTTCATTTGGAAACTGGCCTCTGTCAGAATCTTTACCTCTCCCAAATAAAACTATGTATATAAAGCATGTGGAAGACATAAATACTAGACATTAACAGTCTTATAATGGACCATTAGAAACCATCCACATTCATTTAAATGCATGCACATGTCATGTACTGTAGTTTATGCTGCCAACATAACCAAATAGGATATCCAGACAAGCCTAACAACTTAGAGTGAAGTATAAAGTTATATTCCTAACTGAGACAAATGTTTCAAGAGATGGCTGCAAATTATATATGTATATATATATATATATATATGTTTTATAGACTTAATGCATGCAGTGTATAGTTAACTGAATGTATAGTAGATAAGTTAAGTGTAGATAAGTGTAGCTTTAAGTGTATCCAATAACTTTAATAGCCACAGATTCATAATGAATTTCAAAAGGATGTTCAAGGAAACATATATTCCATGAGGCGGCTGCACGGTGAGTCTGCAGTTGAAAAAAATCGGTCGGCTGATGACACACACTTTGGAGGACAGCGTGTGTTCACCTTCGCCGCTCCCAAGTCTGCGCAAAAATTATTGGATGTGCCAAATTCAGAGAAAATAATAAAATAATTGGCGATTACTACATTTTTTTTTAAAAAAGGTCTTATCAAGGTTGTGTACGTGGCAGAGTGAATATAACAAAGGTTGAAAGTACATGCGGTGATAGAGTTGGAGCTGTAGCATATAAATACACTGTACCTAGATACATTTATTGGGCTATTCGGGAGATTCAAGATGCCTCCACTCCTGTTCCTGAAAGAATGACCCCCAGTTCAGGTAGATACTGCACACCTATGCTGTAACTGTGTTTCAACTAGATGACCATCATATCATGTATAATTGCAATAACTGTATATTTCTGATAATACATTTCTGACTACTAATAATCTTTGAATGCTAATCCTTGAATAATGTAAACTTAATACACTTTTGATTAATTAAACGTAAAATGAATATAATTGCTTCCACAATCCTTACAATACCATTTACTTTAATTCTGCCTTTTAATAAGTAACTATGTTAAAAAGTCACATGACTGGAATGTAATGAGGAAGGCTGTTCATTCCTGGCAGGACACCGAAGACAAGCTCTGGGAAAGGTAGATTTATAGATCAAAATAGCTTCATATGGTAGCAGTCGAACCCAGAACCAACCAGAATGATTGCAAAAGCCAACCTTAAATCCATTTGATAAACAAAAGAACTCTTCTTACCTGTGCTCATGTGGCACCATAGAACTCCAGGCCTGGCATGTCAGGCCAGTTTTTGTAACAGTCTTCATCCCTTTATAGTTTGATCCATTCCCAATGATGCACTCCCTTATATAATCTATACAAAAAATGTATTTAGTTGATTCTGTGACATCCATACTGGGTTATAACAGTTTTCAATAAACAATTGATTTCAAGCAAACAGCTGAATCATAAAAATATCCCAATTATCAAAGTTATAAGGAGCGGGGACAAAATAAAATTGGGCTTGCTTTACAGTGTTCTCTGGAAAGCGGTCTGATTTGTTATTTATACAGAAGTTTCTAATAATTCACACTATTTGCATCATGTCTTAAGGCTAGGTACAGGAGCAGAGGAAATGCTTAGAGATGTAATGAGTAATAGTCAGAGATTTAAAGTAAATAACAACAATTACCTTTCTTTTCATAAAGATCATATCGAAAGTCCAGTTCTTTTCTAACACCTGGGGCTCTGCTGGTAAATGACAGCCAGTGGCATTTATTTTCTTTCTTGTCATAATAGAAAGCCCTGTAAAGACATACAAATAGTTAACATGTACACCATATAACTCTCAAGTCAAATGCAATACATTCCACAGTGGTGTTATTCCTATGTTGTATCCCCTAGAAGTGTAAGAAAATGTAACTGGTCCTACTTTACTTCTCCCAGAAGGATAGACTCCAGTGTAAACATTCAGGACTTCCTTAATAGGGGAATAAAAGCCTCAACCTGACTTCAGGGGCAGGTTGTACTAAAGGGATCTGATCCTGGATCCAGGCTCCGATCTTGATCCTAAGATGGATTGGGTTGCACTAAAAGGATCAGAGCTGATCTTGAGCTCAGTTTTGTCTCAAAATCTGATCCTATTTAGATCTTGCTTCAGACCAAGATCAGAGTGAGATCAGAGCTTCATTGAACGTTTTATAAATGGAGAAATTAAATGTTTTTAGTTTTGAACAAAGGAATAAACAAAATAATGCAATTCCTTAAAACTCTGATCCTGCTCTATGGTTGATGGTTGCGAATTAAACGAATGAAACTGTAATATATATTAAACAACAGAGATGTTTGACATACACCATCATAATACGTAAAGGGGAAACTCTTTTTACAATTGCTAAATTAATCTTTAAATAAGCACACTGTATTTAGATAATTGATCGACATAACGGTAACTTTTCAAATATTTGCAGGATTTCACAAAAATATTTCCCTCAGATTTTTATATGAAAACTGAGATACTTTAACGTTGTAGAAAACATTAACGTCATCTAAGTAACGGTGCATTTAAAAGTAGCCATAAATACTATATTAAGAAAATATCGCTGTGTAGAAAACAGTCAGGTCTATAATATATCATGGCCAAAGACAGTAGACCCACGTTTTATGTGTTGACAAAGTCATACTGCCGTTTCCATTTTAATCGATTACAATTAAAACATTGGTTTAATCAGATTGAACACTGTCTTTTTTTAATGTTTTGGTCAATTCCCTACTCAATCTGTTTATAGAAGCATTGGATTTTTTAAAATTATAAATGTAGTAGTTGCTTCTAATAGGTTCCAGTATGGACGGGATTAAAAAATATATATATATGAACAGGATTTATGTTGTTTTAAATTAAATGTACTTGATATTCTGACATTCAGAATCTTTAAACGCTGTGCCACGAATATTCGCTTCTCATTGGTCAGTTTCCCTAGTTACGGCATGCACAGCGCCAGAATCGGATCAGTGGAGCCTGCTTATGATTCGTTTAGTACAATGCCTTCTCAAGATCCGGCTCCAGTGAGCCCAGATCTGATCCTGTTTTTTTATCACATTAGTACAACTGGCCCCTGAATCTTGCAGCCAGCCTTCCAACTAAGGGAAGAATATGAAGACAAAAGTGCCAAAACAGCAAATGAGGAAAATAAACAAATACCATGATTGTATGCTAAATATTTGTGACCTGGTTTTGAATGTAAATAATGTCTATGCAAAGACATATGTAATAAGTCTCCAATATTTTAAACTACCACCATATTTGAATCAGTAAGTATCAAAAAACATAACCTCACCATTCCTGTAGATAGAGACTAACATTCATAGAATTCTGTAGATATTCCACAAAAGACTATGGTCAGCAAACAGCAAGTAAACACAGCACCCAATGACCATTTTTGTTATATTTGTTTTATATAACAAGTACAATGTATGGAAAAGAAAGTATGTTTAAAACAATTGAATTCTGTGAGCAACCCAGCATAATCTGCAACAGTATGATTTGCTCATACAAACAGCATTAATCCCTGTAGTTTTCCATGCATTATAATAATTGAGAATACCTACTTGCATACAAAAGGCAAGTCCTTGTTCCTGCTGCACCGCCTCGCACACTTTACTTCACTAAGGGATTTCCTTTTGGTCAGGAGGAGCCTATTGGTTCTGTTCAAGTAGACTCCTTCACTCGTCTCATAATCATGAAGAGCATTCCTCTTTGCACCCCTACTTTCTGAAAAATTAAGCTTGAGTTAAGACTTACCAGTTGGGATATAAACCCAAAACAGACAGAATGAAGTGTTTAAATCCATTCCTATAGCAGATATGTCTGTCTTATGTCTTTAATGAATGATGAAGTCCAAGATGACATTTTTTCTGGCATGTATGGCTGGGTGACTTAAGAGGACTCCTACAAAAACAATATCTGAAAAGACATCAATCAGAACCCCCTACCCAATATAGTGGCAACGCCCTCTAATTAAATATACTGGTAATAATGCAATCAGGTATACTGTATTTTGTCGAACATACAGTATTGTATTGGCATGCTGTCAGTGATCTTCAATACTATTTATTAGGAAACAGGGAACAGATACATACAAGTCCAGCAGGATCAGGGGGACACAAGACGGCTGAGCAACTGGTTATCCAACAATACACAGTGAGTCATCAGCCGCTTTGGGATTATCCAGTACTGCATCTACTGACTCACAGTACTGAACTTTGCTCTTAGGCAAAATCGTGGCACTCAACATTTGATTGAAACAAAATGTATAAAGTAATTCTTAAATACAGAACTAAATTGATCCCTATTTGGGTATTATCTTTGACTTAAATACTTCATGTAAATTCAAAAGGGTTTCTATTGAGGCTATACAGACTGGGTCATATTTGACCAACATTGCCAGCTTGAATGCACTGAGATTTGCCCACATGCATTTTAAAGTGGTGTATATATTATATTATATATATATATGCTTATTAAAAAACAATAACACAATGTAAGCAGTTAACCCATTATATTGAAATCATGCAAATGAGAGAATACAGAGAATTATGCAAAAATGAAATAGAAGTAAAATTAATGGTTCATTTTAATGATGATAGTGTAGTTCTACTTATTTATAAATTGTATTTATTCTAAACTTCTGTTTTACCCAGATGATTTGGCACATGGTCAGAAGCATCATTACTGCAATGCGTTTACTTCATTATTATAAACAGAAAGCTTTCAAACATGACACACTGGCATACATGCAAACTGGTGGGGTTAGGTTGAGCATAAACAACAAACACACACGCGCGCATACTAGTACAGCCGAGGAATGTACTAGTCAATACTGTTGCTCGTACAGCCAAAACTGCCTTATATACATAATGTACAATCATAAAACAATGGGACTGTCGGGGTGCACCGAAGGCACAGCAATAGGAGGGTGCAGTTAACCGACACACATAGAATTATATTTAAAGATTAAGGTACAGTTCGTCTGTTTTCCATAGAGCACGTTACCTGAAGGACTATGTATCAATGCGAAATAATTGTTAGAATAAAAGAAAAAAGGAAACGCACTACAACAAAGCATGGTTTCTCATTCATAGTTTGTGGATGCTTGAATCAATTCATCAATACATTAACGGTTTTCTAAGAATAGGCTTGTTTCCATGAAAATGTCGCCACATTCTCTACGTTACCAGCTGTGAACCACGGATTCCAGCAGGTCTACAATCTTAACACCAGTGTATGTTACAAGGGGGGTTGTGTTATTTCTCTTGCAATTGTAATTATAGAAACTGTAACGTATGTTTTGATCTTAACGTCAAACCATGCATTCAAGTATTATTGAAATAACTTGTTAACATGTGTCTAACACAGACCTGACCGCAA
The DNA here is from genome assembly GCA_030684275.1 of Acipenser oxyrinchus oxyrinchus. NCBI lineage: Eukaryota > Metazoa > Chordata > Actinopteri > Acipenseriformes > Acipenseridae > Acipenser > Acipenser oxyrinchus. The sequence goes on from CM060254.1 coordinate 43,923,641, forward strand.
TTCATGTATGTGTATAGTAATTTTCCTAAGACATGCCATTGGTGCCAAATTCATTATTTGTGGCCCGGCGGGTACGTGTTGTTAATAATTTAAGAAAATGCATATCAAATAAAAAAGTAAAAAAAATCCTTATTAAAATTAGTCTAAACATACTAACTGCATGTCTTCAGAATAGTGCATCGACTAGAAATCAGACACATTTAACAACTTTACTTCTTTTCAAACTGCATCAGCCTGTCCTGGATAAATCTCACTGAAGAAAAGTTGCATGTGTATTGTCAATAGAAAAAACTTTGTTTACTGTAGAGAGTGTATTTTCACAATAAGATTTTTTTTGTTCTCTATTCAAGCCAAAATTTAATGAAGACATGACTGTATCCAATGCCAAACATTCTGTAACTTGTAAAAGCAACCTTATCAACCCTCGCGTAGCAAAACTGTCACATTTTTAAGTAATGTAAAAGCAAACAGAAAGATCAATACTGAATGCTAAGAAAAGTTTTTATTCGAGCAATTAAAAAAATATAAAACAGCGTTGCCGCATTACTGTTTTACAACAAACACAACTAAAAGTTCCAAATGATTCTTATTAAGTATTGCGATTTATAGTATACATGTTTTTTTCAAGGAATCTTTATATTAAAATGATTTTTTAAAACTGAATTTAAAGCATTACTTTACAAGAAAACACTGCCAAACGTACCTGTGCAAACCAACAGCGCCAAGCAGAGGAGAATCTGGAGAGCCCCCATTAGAGTCCTGCTTTTTCTGTGGAACTGGAGTAAATCCGTGGTTCAGTAATGACTGCGATTGAAGACGTGTTTTACTTGCTTTTATTGCCTGATCTTACCACCAGCTTTTATGATTAACTGGAAAATTCTTACTACAGCAAGATTTCCTTTTACTGGAAGGAGCTGTCCTTTGCTCAACTCCCCCCCCAATCACGACCAGATCACAGTCTCCCCTCCCCCTTAAAGAACATTTAAAGGCAACCCAACACTAAAATACTTCATTTCACTACTTAGATCCAGATGTTTTTATATATTCATGTATAATTTAATGACAACATGAACAAGACAAGATGCTAATACTAATACTACGACTACTACGACTACTACTACTACTACTACTACTACTACTACTAATAATAATAATAATAATAATAATAATAATAATAACAACGGGGTGCTTAAATTTATATTCCTGTCTTTACAAAAGTTACATTTCCATCCAATGTGTTTAGCCTTTATGGCGTTATAATGCAGCTGTTGCTACAGATGTTTAAAGAAACTGTGATTGATTATATTCATATTTGGTACAGAGGGCTATGCACAAGCTTAGAGACTGGACTTCTGTCCCTCCCATCTATGTGGCAAAGAATTGTATAGATTTTGTAAAACATTTTTGTCATTTATTCTTTTAAAATATTTACAATTCAATTGAATGATATCATTAAAGAATGGATGATGTCATAGAATGTTTTACTGTATGCATGGTTTCAAACCAGTACACACATTCTGAAAACTTTTCAAAGATGTAAGTAGGATTCTTGTTTCTGTAATATAAGCCTTTATTTTTGTTTTTAACGATATAATTTAGTACAGTATGTATTTCTTTGTTTTACTATAATTAGAACAAAGTGCACGTTCATTTTTAAAGAGTATATATTTAAGTATCCAACAGTGACTCAGATCAGTGTTGGAAAAGTTATTTGTTGTGCTGTCACTTGTTTTGGCACCTTTATATATCAACTGAAGGCTTAACACACCTTACACATCCCAAAGCACATCTTACTGTGCATTAGCCCAGACCAGGCATTAATTCAAAATAGATCACGTGGAACTACTGTGTGCCAAGAGACCACCCTGGCAACATACAGGATTTAAAGGATGTTCTCCTGGAAATTTGGCCAAACATGGATTATCCATCTACAGCCTTGATTTCAGGAGTCCTCAGGTCTAAAGGAAAGTCATGGACAACTTGGGTGGCACATGTTGTTGTTTTTTCATTCTGAGTGCAGGGATGCCTTGCTTTTTAGATTTTAAAAAATGATAAAATTGGAGCAGATGTCATTTGGTCAGTTTTCTTGTCCACTTTGACCACAGTTGAACTCATGGTTGCGATATTATTGACACATTAATCTGTGTCAAGATGATGCCACCAGGGGAGGTATCAGTTGGGTATAGAAGGTGATTGATAGTTGTAAACAGATGCCTCAAGTTTCCATTTTCATCCCTGATGGCACTGTAATAACAGTTAATCTAGGCTATGGGTAGAGATCACATGACATATGGTACTAAAAGGCTAGAAAAATCAGTGATGTAGTAAATTGTATCATTTATTAACCTTATTTAGGAAGTGAGTCAGATTATATGACAGTGTATGGTCACTTTATGAAGAAAGGGCAATCACAGCCTCAGTACCCTCAGTACTTGATAAAAATCTTGTATACAATATAAGCTTCAGGATAAAAGTATAGTTGTGATGTCAAGACAGACCTAGAGAATGATGTTAAAGCTATTCATGACATGAACGGTGAGTACAATAAAGCCACTACACTAGCTTTAGTGTCAAGGCTGTAGACAAGCTTGTCACCCCTATGGTTAACTCATAACATCTGTGACAAAGTAAAACTAGTATATTACAAATCACTCCCTAGTTTCACAGCAGGGTAACTCTGTAATTCACTTTTGTAGTGCTATTAAGCCTGGTGTCAAGAAAGAAAAGCCCTCAGGGTGTGAATAGATTTCCTGGTGCTTTGAAGGGATTTGTCATGGAAGTCCTCAAAGTGGTGTTTGGTTTCATGTGTAGCAAATTATCTAGGCCTCAGTCTGACTTTATCTCCCATGAGTGCTTTTAGGGGAGGCCTGGTAAACATGCCATGAGCAAGCTGATGAGAGAAGAAAGGGGCGCAAATCTGAGGTCAAGATGAGTCAGTCAGTAACATGAAACATGGGTAATGTTTAATGGTAAACCAAAACGCTCTTCCTAGTAGTTGTTTGTTTGGCTAAGATTAAAGACAAATGGATAACATGTCATTCTTTTAAAGTATTTCCAATCTTTTTGCAGTAAATTACTGTGCATCAGATCATTATTTATGAATACACAATTGTTTTTTTGAATACTGCCTAAATAGGTCCATGAAGTCCTTATTACATTCTAGAAAGTTATTTTCCAGTCTTTAAGTATGTGTGGTCGTGTCAGGGTTGATAACTTTGTAAAAGTGCTCTGTGACATGTTTGCTACACAAAACATGAACCTTCTTTCCTGTGTATGTGGATGACTGTGGGTGGGTCATGTGAGTATGTGAGTAGTCCAGACCCAATGAGAAACTATCATCATCTATGGTTGCTAAGGAATAATATATATAAATATATATTAAACATGTCTGCTGGTGCCAGAATTTAATGTTGCTGGCACTATATATGAGGTATCCTGGCACTAGAATCTAGCACCATAGCACCAAATTTGCACCCCTTGGTCGTGTGCATGTGGCGTGGAATGGCCTTGAAATGATTGAGCACTTGCATCTGTAAATGTGTGTGACTTAACTTCAATTTATCTTTTTTGGTCTTAAAGATTCTAACTGATACAGCCATAACCAAGCATAACATTGGGAAAATAACACTGATCACAATTTCCTTTCCCAAACTATTTACTGATGCCTTTAACGTTAAAAAGCATTTGGAAGTTTTTAGACTAAGATATACAGGAAAATATATTTTTGTTTTCACAGTTGGAAACACAATAACACCTTTTTATTGATACTTTGCTCCTCTGTTTTTTTGCTTTGTTTTTTGTTATTGCTTTAAAAGAAATTGAAGTGTGGAAGACTTTGGAAGAGTTTGTTAATTCGGTGGATTTTTATAGAAAGCCACATGCACATCTGGAAACGATCCTGATCAAAACAATTAGTTTCCACAATGAAAATGAAATGTATATGTTTTTAGATTTGAGTCACAAGTGATTTCCCATGCCTTGTATTGTTTTATTTTCAAAAACTACACAATTAAGTAATATTTGTACTGTGAGTCTAGGAAATGAAATGTGAGCTAGTTGTAATTTTCGTACTTTCTTGTGATTAACCAGTTGTCATCAGTTTCGTGTTTATCACTTGACATTTGTTTATTAGCCCCAGATGTAGCAGGATGTTTGCTTACATCCAAATGTGAACAAAAATGACTGACTATAGTTTCCCTGGTTATCTCGCAATCTATCAACAACTCCGTGACATTGGCTTTAAAAGCTGTAATGGAATTTTTTGATGTACTACAGTCAATATTCATTTACAAAAACGTGACAGCTCACAGAAAATGTACAACCAGAAATCTGCAACATGTAAACTAAATTCGTGGATTCAATCAAGAAATAAAGAGCTTTCACCAATTTCATGTCCTACAGTGACATTCAAACTTTCCAGGGACACATTATATATTATTTGTATAATGACCTATTGAATGCTAACACTTAAGTCCCATGCAAAAAGTCCAATGCAAAGGGCTTGTCTGGGCATGTTCCACCTCAAATCTTTTTGAGTTCATAAGCATCTGTTGAATTTGATAAAATGTAACAAACTAGAGACCTTTACTTAAAGGTGTTGACATTTTTGTTAACTAAGTGGCATATTGTGTTTTTCCTCTTGTGTCTGAAAGTTTGACTAAATAGCGGCACATACAGATAAATAAAACTAAGAACTGTAGGTTTTAATTGAATCCACCCCTTGTGGTTTAATATGAGGAATGAGCAACTGTATGTATAAGGTACTGAGAATGTACTGTACTGACTATTCAGCAACATCGAGTGACTGCCCCATTGCTCACTTGCATCATTGTGTGCAAACAACAGCCATTAACATTTCTTTTTTTTAAAAAATTGAAACCACTTGTGTTATTTTTCACATTATCATAACTTCTAGACATAAGAACTAGACATCTGTGAACATTATCTTTTAAATTTACTGAGTGATTCACCATTGTAACTTCTAGGTCTGCTACTGGATAGAGTTGATGATTTATTGATTGCATTAAATGAGCAATTGATTTATTTTTTTTTATAACTAAGCAAGATGAAGCAGCCCAGTATGGCAAGCCAAATTATAATTTAGAGAAATCTCGAAATGCATTTCAAGATATCTTAAATTTAATTGCAGATATCTCAAACTAACTCGATTTCAAGATATCTCAAACTCATTTTGAGATATCTCAGACTCAAATTGAGATATCTCAAATTAAATTTGAGATATCTCAAATTGCCTTCCTGTCCTGTTTGAAATATCTCAAATTGACTTCCTGTCCTGTTTGAGATATCTCAAACTGGACAGGAAGTCATTTTAAGATATCTCAAATTCAATTTGAGATATCTCAAACAGGACAGGAAGTCAATTTGAGGTATCTCAAACTAGACAGGAAGTCATTTTGAGATATCTCGAATAGAATTTGAGATATCTCGAATTGACTTCCTGTCTAGATTGAGATATCTTGAAATGGGCCTGAAGTCCATTCAAAACATAGGGCATATCTCAAACTGAATTTGCAATAGCTCGAATTGACTTTGAGATATATCGAAATGAGTTTGAGATATCTTGAAATCGAGTTAGTTTGAGATATCTGCAATTCAATTGAAGATATCTTGAAATGCATTTCGAGATATCTCTAAATGATAATTTGCTTGCCATAGTCCAGCACTTAATGATCAGAAAGATGACATCACAACAAAGCAGAGACAAACTTATAAAAATGGTACTTTGAAGTATTGACATGTTATGACTGCAGTCATCAAATAATGTAACTGTATCATTTTAGGGGGAGTTCAGTTTACTCTGCTTTTCTAATTAGTTATGCATACTTGGAAAGTGTGGTGCATTATAATGGTTTAATTATTGGAACTTTATCAAAGGGCACAATTTAATCACTGATAATCCTTGTGGAAGAGAAGGAGATGCTTCCAAAACGGATACCTTGTTCTGGAATCGGCACATACACATATTTCCTTGATGCTTGACAAGTGCTTGTTTATGTTGTCCTTGGTTTCCAGACCCTGATGATTTCTGAATACATGGTTTTGTGCCAGCTGATGCCTGTGTGTGTGTGTGTGTGTGTTTGTGCGTGTGCGTGTGTGTGTGTGTGTGTGCTCCATAACAACCAGATTTGTTTTTCTTCAGCCTGCCAGCGAAGAACCAAGGCTGGATTCAAACAATGGGTCAAAAGCTAAAGGCATCAGCTCTTTTGTTTTATTCTACAGAACCCCCTTCTTATTTTTCTGTTAAATTAAATGAACGCCAGCTTTGTGCTGAGCCTTATCACAGCTGAAACAACAACTCCTAAAATATTTTCCATCTGTTAATCATTATGTGTAACAAAAGTTAAATATAGTTCCGTGCATTAAATGATGGGTATAGAATTGCACATTCAGGCCATGATTCTGTCATACTTAATAAGACAAAGGCTTTGGTTCCTGATTACACAAGGCACTTATTAATGTCAACCAAATAACCAGGTCATTCAATTGCCAATCCTGCCTAAGGCTGCAGTCCAAACTCATACATACCATATACTGTAAATACAGTACATACATACATACATACAGCATGTATGTATTTACAGTATATGGTATGTATAAATTGTATTGAAACTTAAAACCTTTTCTAAATTGTAGTTGTACTTGCTGCCACTACTGTAAAGGTTAACATTATTATTACTTTTGGGAATTTTTGGGAAAGAACCTCATGAATGATAACTATTTGTAAAAGATAATAGATTTGTAATTGGTCCAGATATTATATTCTTGCATGTTTTGTTTGAACACATTTTTTAGTAATTGCATTACTTTACAAGAACAGTGTGAAGTGAAGGTCATTCTGGAAAACAGATTTCCTCCTCCAGATCTGAAGAAATAAGAAAAAATTACAATCATTGAGAAATGATCAGGTAGCAATTTTTATCAACATTGCATACCTGTATAATGGTCTACAGACCATTCTTGCAGACCAATCTTGTGAAATAGGAATGATGACTCTGGTCAAAAGAGCAGAGTAGTAACCATTCTAATATACGGTAAATCTGTGCCCATTTGTATCTATTTTTCATATAAGAAAAACAATGTATTAGGTATGCTTGGTGTAGTCTTTCTTCATTAATTCTAAAACAGTTAAACACATTACAGATTCATTAAGTGTTGTTTTTCTTTTGTCCAGCTTTTTTTGTACATATTGAATATTATTATTATTATTATTATTATTATTATTATTATTATTATTATTATTATTATTATTATTATTATTATTATTATTATTATTATTATTATTATTATTATTAGTAGTAGTAGTAGTAGTTGTAGTAGTTGTAGTAGTTGTAGTAGTCGTAGTAGATGATACTATCCTTCAGCAAGTACAGGACACCCTAAGAACAATACATACATGAAATAAATACAAAAAAATTTTACATTTAAAACTTCAGATCAATAGAGATCATTAAATAGTGACCATTTCACTGTGTATTATAATAAAAACAGTTCTTTCTATTGTCAATGCCAATGTATAATGCATCTGACACCAACTCCTGACAGACTGTTCTGTTCTGATGGGGTCTTGGATAAACAGCGGTTTACGGAAATCTTGTTCTGTTGATAAGAACAGGTCTGTTCTTTAACAGACTTCATAGGTTTTGGGAAATGGCTGTGTTTAATGAGCACCAGGACAGTTTATTGATAGTAAATTAGTGACCTAATGAGCACAAGGCAGCCAAAAGTATTTTCAAGGCAACTCAAGAACATCTATAAATAGTATTTTTTTTTTTTTTGTCAATAGACATTTATTTAATGATTAGCAGTTAAGGATATGTAAAATATAATTTGATTAAAAAGTGGATTAGACTCACATGGAATTTACATACAGCACATGTTATATCTGCTGGATGCTTAAAAGCTCCTAACATTTATAAAAATACATACACATCATTTTAAATGTTGGACTTCAGATCATTGGAGATCATTAATTACTGACCATTATACTGTGTAAATGAGTCTGTTCTTTCTATTGTCAATGCTAATTTTACACTGCTTAAAAGTTCCTGGCACACATACCAAACATTTTAAATGTTGGACTTTAGATCATTAGAAATCATTAACTACTGATCATTATACTGTCATCGAGACAATTTAATAATGCATAAAAGCACCTGGCAACATAAAACAAATATAAATATACCTTCACAGTTTAGGCATGGTTTAATATTTGAAGTACTGTGAACATCCGGAGTGCAATGCTTTATTTCTGCAAAAGCCAGACTAGTAATTTGAACCTATTGCACAATAGCATAATGGTATGATTCCTTTGTGCAAAGCATACCAACTTTGTCCCTGAAGCATCAAAGAGAGAGAACATAAGAACATAAGAACGTTTACAAACGAGAGGAGGCCATTCGGCCCATCTTGCTCGTTTGGAAGGGAACTGACATGATTGGAATTGTTTTTCTGTTTTCATTGAGAATTCATATTCATTAGGGCTCTGGACTCTTGACTGGAGGGTTGTGGGTTCAATCCCAGGTGGGGGATGCTGCTGTACCCTTGAGCAAGGTACTTTACCTAGATTGCTCCAGTAAAAAAACAACAAAAAGAAACAGCTGTATAAATGGGTAATTGTATGTAAAAAAAATAATGTGATATTGGTATGTGAAATAATGTGATATCTGTATGTGAAATAATGTGATATCTTGTAACAATTGTAAGTCTAAGAAATAAATAATAATATAATTGATTATACCAATCCATAATAAGGAATTTAAGGTTAAACATAGCAACATTGTATTCTTAGTGAAAATAATCTTAACATATGATAATTTATCCTCACATAACTATCATCAATTATAACAGTTGTTCCATTTAATTCATACTGTATCTCCCGCTGAAAACCTGAATCCAGTTGGTGAGAGATGGTGATTAGGGAGTGTGGGGTTAGGGTTTAGGAGTCTTGCTCTATATACTCTATACACTACGTTACTGACACAGTGCTATAGTCTGTGTTCATTATTCACCCTCGGTCCATTCTGAGGCTGAAAGCCAAGGTCTGTTTACACAGACATAACCCATAATAAGTTTATTATATACTGTTTTATTATTAAAATAAAAGTACAAAATCCAGTTATATTTGTTTTCTAATCATTACCAGCCTTTATTTAGTCCATTGTCAATTGCATTGAAAAGAGGGGAAAAGGTTGATGAAGAGAATACCATTAAGTGGCTGAGGTACGGCTAATGACTGAATGTCTTTCTAATCGCCTTCACGCATTAATGTAGTTGCCATAAATATATTCTTCGATATTAACGATTATTTTTTTAATTGACAATTTATATGCAGGAATAAATATATTCTTCGATAATATACCTGCAATTACCAGTAAGCTTTGGTAAATCATAAGATTAACCGGTAAATGTCTGAAACTGTTTCTTCATAATTCAAGACATTTTCCACCTTACTTGGTAAATGTTGACAGCTACTGGTAAAACTTAAGATTTACCAGATTTGAACTTTTACCTTAACATAAACATTTTTAAATGAAATAATGTAATTGTATCTGCCAAGAAACACATTGCGAGTCACTGCCATTAAGATGTTAAGAAACTGCACAGATGTCTTGTCAGATGAAGTCTGTTCTAACCTACAGTACACAGAGCAACTTAAATGTAAAAGACAGTATACAAAGATATTAAAGTTATTTTTTTAAGGTTCACAAGCTAGTTGAATTGAGAAAGATGAGTCACTTAGGGATGACTCATATGCATAGGAGATAGTGATTTTATAGCAGAACCTAGCATTGAAAGAGCTCATCTGCAAGCTGAACCCAGAAATAAAGTATCAACATGTTCCTTTTCTACCACAGCAGCCATAGCTGATTCATGTGGTATCAAATAGACCTAACAATATATTATAATCAAGATAATTCCTCAGAGGCCTGTAAAAGACACTGTTTTTAAAATGTGATAAAGTATACATTAGGTCATCTTTAATCATCCCTTCTTTTCACCAAGTGTAATTAGAATCACATTGCACTAAATATTTAAAGGTCATGGCATTTATGGATTCAGGCTGTCAAAACAGAAGCCTACAAACTTATATGAGTATTTCATATCAGGAAAACCTGCCTCTCATGTTGTAATCTATCTGACATTCATTACAATCGAACAGAATGACTGGCTGAATTATTATGCCGCTTTGCTAGCAGATGCAGAGCTTGATCTAAGGAAAGCAGTTGAACTTTTTCAGAAATTTTTAATTTCTTAATTTTTAATCAGTAACAAGACATCAAAACATAATGATAAACTTTTATTCCGAATATACTGTATTTGCACAAGAATTAACACAACATTTCTAAGATTATAGACATTTTTTGTTGTTTTAATAACATTATTATACAAATGTATACACAATGTATTTGAGGCTTGTCAAGTTCCACAGAACTGTAATATAATAAAGCACAATCAAGGCAGATTGAAAGAGAAGCTTGTTAGAGTGCTGCTAATTACAGTTAAGGGGCCCTCAGATAAAACACACATCAAGCAATCCCAAGAACACAGTCCAGAAAAAAGCATGATCCAGACCATCTGCACAGAGAGCATTGACAGCATCACATTTACTTCCAATCACATTGAAATAGCTGTTCCCAAAGTGAGAGCATGCGCTTTTAAGACTTGCTTTTCCACAAAATAAACAAATATAGTATATTACCATCAAATGAATAAGTTACTTATTTTCTGTTGTTCAGTATGTTTTTGTTTGGTTAAAGACTCATCATCATCATAGTTTCTATTTAACACTTTGCAGAAACTATTATATCAAGTTATGATTCTTCTTCTTCTTATTGTTATTTTAGCTATATTGAGTGAAAAACATGAAAAGACTTACATTAAATCAGTGTTGTGGTTAGCTGTTACTTTACACTGTTTCTAAATCAAGGGACAAAAGGATTGCATTACAAATTGTGCATTTTTTTTTTTTTACAGTACTGGTACCTGGCTAAAAATAAAATAGTCTCTAAGAAAAATGGCAGTGGTGCTGATTTGATAGTTTAAAAAACCAAAGGCTTTCATTTTATGTGAACTATGTTACAAGGCATCAAATGAAATAGTACATGGAAGTATACATAATATTTTCTCATTTCCTTCCACTGATGTTGAAAACGCCATGCAGCAAAGGGGGAATATACAAATGTAATCCACCTCTGATTTAAATAATGTGCCACTGTGCCACACGTTTCAAAATGTATGACACTTAACATTGTAACTTTTAGAAAAGCTAATGATGATGGTGAATATATATATGACTAACATCTTACAGTACAGGGAGGAGGAATGGACAGGTATTTTAAAAGCTTGAATTACACTCTTTATAACAGCCAGTGAACAAAATAATATTTGCATTACCCCCTACAGACTATAGACCACTGATACCCTATGTACACATATTTAATGGATTATTTCAATATATAATTTCTGGGAAAAGGAAGAAAATATTTATTCTAGAAAGCCTAAAAAACATTAGCATATTTTTACGGTGTCCTTTCCATTGTTTACTGATGCATGTGAAACAACAAATAAAAAGGACTGACTTCTATCTGATCTACTATATGCAGAAGTATAATTTAAATAAGCAGCCAAGTGTGTCAATCAGTCAGTTTGAATCACCTGTCAAGATGCATGGCTGAGAACTGGTATTCCATGGCTGAACCATGGTCCAACTTTAATTTCTTCATGAAGAATATTAATAGGGCAAGATACCAGAATATTCTAACACTGGTTTTAATTAAGCTGCAATCATATTGTGAAATAATATGAAAGACTGTGTCTCTCTATACTTTACCTCAGGATGATGAGACTTTAATATAAACACGGAGAGCAAATGCTGTAGCATACAGACAAAGTGGTTTCCTGAGATACTAACAACAATTAAGGAAAGTACTGTAAAAATAAATTAGATAGGTCATTCGGCAAACCAAGCAGTTGGGTTAAGGAAGACCTGAACTCTAAAGAAATACTTTTATTTAGCTGAACAGTTGCATAACTTAAGTTGACTTTAGGAACTAAATCATTTGAACTTTTAAACAGATGATCACTAGTTAGCTGAGCATACATTTAAAGGTTGTCGTGGTACACTTTGTAAAAAAGGATTATGTTTACAAGAAACCAATTCCATGTTTAGTTTTTTACACTTCCACATGATTGAACTGCATTTCTTATGAAATGCTTATTTAGATTTTTTCTGAAAAGCAACACTGTTTTCTTTCGGATCAACAATGTCCAGGTGCCACATGAATATCCATCCACAGAGTGTAAATCAGCTTCCCCTACTGCTTCTGGTTGTTTGGAATTAGCCATGTATGATAAAAGTTAATGAGGAAGGGTTGCCACAAATAAGATTAGCAATATCACTACAATCCTTCAAATATATGCGATGGTTGCACCCCGAATATGGTTAGACATCTGTAAAACAAAACCAAAAATCTACAAAAAAAATGTTGAAATGTGGAATAATACAAAAACCAAACACTTTGTAAACCCTGGTTCTAGATTCATGTGATAGATGGCCAATCAGTTTGGAAGTGTGATGTTTGTAATTTTGAGGTTTATATATTTAATATAGGATATGTAATCCACAGCGAGATTCGTCCTTCTGGAGAACTTTTAAAAGGCACAATACCATGCAAAAGACCACAATGTACTACCTGTAAATACCGGTATTTTATCACCCAAACTGAGATGAGAGGCGCTAAATCATCATTCAACATCCATGAACCTTTTGCATGCACCTCTGAAGGAGTCATATACAGCATTATCTGCAAGAAATGCAACAAACTGTACATTGGGAAAACTAAAAGGCGTTTAGCAGACCATTTTGTGGAACATTTATGAAGCATTCAAATCACCAATCAACAATCATCTGTGGGATCAGTCACTGCTATGGAACAAATGCTCCTCCTTGAAACAAAATGAATGTGAGTTTATCTTCAAACTAGGAACTTTGGAACCTCTTGGAATGAACATTCTATTCTGACAATCATGACATCATCCACAGATTGTTTTACTGATTTTTTAAAAAAAAAGTGAGTCCAATAAAAACATCTTTCTTTAGAACACAGCATCAATAATAATAATAATAATAATAATAATAATAATAATAATAATAATAATAATAATAATAACTTTCAGTCAATTTGTGACAGATGAAAAATCTAGCCCTTCATTATTATTATTATTATTATTATTATTATTATTATTATTATTATTATTATTATATGCAACAGTCTTATATTTTAAGAACATTCAATGTACTTACAGAATACTTTAGAAAACGTCATAATTACTTTACTTTTTTATGTGGATTCAACATTTTAAAGTTCAAAGTGAGTTTCAAGATTCTAAGTTTAGTGGACATCTGTCTATAGAATAAGCGCAACGGAACTTGCATTGGCAGTAATTTGAATTTGGAAGTACAGAACTAGCCTATACAGCGGTTAACATTTTAACACAGTTACTAAGTGTATTTCCAATCACTTAGTTCTGTGATTGGGAAGATTGTGTTGAAGTAAATAATGGGTTATATATTTAGTTGATTTAAACCAGGGATCGGCAAGTCTTTCCAGACCAGGTATTTGACCCAACCATGTTCTTAATTGTCTAACTGAACTAATTAAACCTCGTTCTAGGTCTCAAAGGCCTTAATTAAATCAAAGTTTATGGCGACGTATTAGTTTAGAATGGTTATTATTTGTTTTTAATTCAAGCCCTGGAGTAGAATAGCCTTACAGGATTGGAGTTGACCATCCTTGATCTACGAGTTGCAGATCTAAATATTGTCCCACTCACTGTCTGTTTGGATCAACTGAAGTCTCTTTTATGTAGCTAATACACCTATATATTTGATATCACGATTTTGTTTACTGGCTGCAGTTTTGTGTCTATTTGTTGAAATAAAACATTTTTCAATATATAATCACTTGCTTTTATTTAGAGTTCAGCTATAAAAGGTGAGCCAGGGTGACTGTACAAATTCCTTTTATTTTAATTTGAAACATATTTCAATAACTTTTTCAGTAACTAGTAACTAATGTTACACAGGACCAAAGATGATAATTTGATGCGAAATTTAAAAAGATTGTCATAAATACTCTTTAAAAATAGTAGGGTTTTCATATACATCATTTAAGTCACTGAACACAAGCAGTTGATATAAAAATGATGGTGCACCAAATTCAATCAAATTAAATAAAGGGCAAATCTTACCAACAATATTGTTTTCTTTTAGCCTGTTTATAGCACAATATATTCAGGTACACAACAGATGTTTAGGACTCAATGAGTTACATTGTACTGTTCCATTTTCACACAACACTAACCACTCAGTTGCCTTTTGCAAGACAAAACACTCTACAATCAAATAGAATAGATACAAATCAAAAATAAACAAACAGCAGCATCATGCACACGTACCCTTGGTAACCAAAAAGCCATTTACACAAAAATACATTTTCATTCACAAGCTTTTAGAATGATAAAAAAGGTTCTGGTCAGCTCTAAGTATATGTATCACATTGCAATTAAATGGATGTGTTACAGCACGATTGAATGGGCGGTGGATTGATTCCCTTTGGCATGAATAAACAAGATATGAGAAAGTCTTAACTGCTTAGGTGACCTGAAAAAAACGTAAGCAGAAAGAGGCTTTGTAATTACAGTAGTGGCTCACCAGCTAATCAAAAAGTGCACGTCAAAAAAACTAAATACAATTCTGTTTGTCAATAACAATGTTTATGAAAAGAGAACGGTAAGCAAAAATAAATTAAAAGAACAAATCTGATATGTTGTTTGAGGTTTTCAAGGAAATGAACTGCAAGATTAAGGGGTAGATTGACTAGATTATTTGCATTATGGAAGCAAAGCTTATCAATAAAAAGAAAGACACCATACAAGATGAACATGTCAGTCTTCACTATCTCCCCCCAAACTGAAGAAAATACATATTTCCATTTAGAATTCATATTACCAGTGTTGTAAAAAAAATACAAATCCTTACCAATTTATCTGATCAGAAATGCTGACTGTAATTATATTTATAACCACAAGAAGCCCCTCAACAGTTGAACATTCTTGACTGTGTTTATTGGTAAACTTGAAGGAATTATATTTAAGTTAAATTGCTGGTAAAAAATATACACATTAAAAAAAAAAAAAAAATTACAATCGAAATATAAGTTGGGATTCAAATGCTTGTTATCTTGAAAGGGTTGTGCCAAATTACCACATGCATGAGACAGCTTTTCAGTCTTTGGAAAAGTGTTGCAGATACACTCAACACTGTCTTGTTTAATACACTTCAGGCAAACACCATTTAGTAAACATGACTCATGTTTAGTTACTGGAAAATAAACAAAAAAATAAATAAATAAACTCTGTCTCTGCAAAAACATATCTTAGTAAATCTACCCCAAATGTTGATGCATTGCGTATGGGTTTATTTGTATTTGAACTTTATGTTTGGTTTTCATAACGGGTAAAGTATACATTAATTCATCACTGATGCTGCTTTAAGTGTGGAACCATCACCACTCTTAGTCTGTGTTTGTAAACTCTCTGAAATGGGGTTTATGCTCCTTTTTATTTTAGAAGAGAAATCTGCCGTGCTTATTTGTACACTTTACAACAGCTTGTAACCAATTGCTAGCCTTCAGAACCCTAAATTAACATTCAGCAAAAATATTAACAAAACAGTTACTAGGGGCAGCACTTTATGTCTTTATGCATTTTTAAAAGTCTGGATTTTTTAAAATATATATTATATTACTATTTTTATTTTGAAAAAGAAGCACACCGAGAAACCACAACATAAATGAAGTAGCTTTCCCCAAAAGTTTCCTTCAAAAGATCAGACAGTCCATACTTCTGCCTTTGTGGGGGCATTCAGCTTCAGATGGAGTAACGTTCAATGTTCTTCTTCACTGAAAGGTCAGTGGCTTTCCCAGGCAAAATTACTCCAGGGTATGGACATGATCAGTCTTCTACTTCCTGGGTCATTTTTATCTTTTGTTTTCATCAACCCCTGTCAACATAAAATTTCGGAAACAAAATTTGGCAGGATCTTGAAATGTATGCAGAAAGGGGCTTGGCCTTTATTTCTGGGGTCATGACGGGTAATGTCTTGATCCAGTTAGAAGCCAAAGCAGCACAAGTTGGATTCCAATCATGGACCACAGTGATGGGCTCAAACCAGAGACCCCACCACAGTCAGAATCATCCTCCTGTCACCAAGATGTAAGAAAGTCAATATTAATAACAATTAAGAGTGAAGTATCCTGTATGCCACATGATTTATGATTTAATACTAAACCTTCCCTACCAACTTTAATTCTTTAGTTCAAGTAGTAACTTGGTTTATTTGGGTCTGTTCTGTCATAAGGGATTCCCATCATGCCAATTCAGAAGCTGTTATATAGCCTGCTATAAGCAAGAGAGCAGTTATTTAGTCCTTGTTTACTTTTAGAAACATAAGGTATGACTAGAATGCAGCATCTTATAGACCAGTGGTACTCAACTCTGGCCCTCGAGATCCATTTCAGTCCTGGTCTTTATTCCAACCAGGTCCTTAATTAGTTAATTGTCTCTTAGCAGCTTCAATTAACTACATGAGAACCTGCTTAGAGTAAAAACCTGGAATAGATTGGATCTCGAGGGCCAGAGTTGAGTACCATTGGTATAGATTATACCTTGCATTGGAAAAAGAAGTTTAAATGCCTATGCTTAAGATATGATCATAAATATTGCCTACCTGGTTTAAAATGTGAAAGCACATTACCAAAAAAAAAAAAGCCACTGCCACCGATGACTAGGCATTCTCAAATATTATTTCTGCATCAAGCCCAAAGGCTCACACATTCAGTCTCCTCAGAAATTTTAGACATTTTAAATAAACAATTAAATCACAAACACATGTGTTTATGAAAAAGCAGGAATGAAACTAAAATAAATGGGAGTTACTTTTAGATTAATTGAGAACAAAAGCAATGCAAACTATGTCAGATGTCAGTGCTTGCGTTTTGTTAGTATTTTAAATCTTATCAACAGCTGTATATATTGTTTTACCTTTAATATGTACCGCTTGTTGCTAAACTTAAGACAAAACTTTCTGCGAACCAAAATTACTAGCGCTAGTATATACAGGGTAGATTTTGAAAGGTGACTAAATTTTAGACAAACATCCAAAGCTACACATCTTCTTGGACGACTACTTCGTCGAGATTTTCGAAAATGACTGGGATGAATGACGTTCGTCGACGTCTAAGTTTACTATTCGTGGCATCGACACCCAACCTCTCTCATAGGTTAGCATCGGAGTTAGACGTCAAGAGAAGGGAGTGATTTTCAAATATTTAGACATTTGTCAGCTAGCCGTCTATGTAAATTACTGTTGCATATTACAATGTATGCAGATCAATGGGAAGTGATGCGTTTCGTCTAGGTTTTAGATGCTGCAAATCAAAGTGCAGTGCCCGCCTCTCCCGCTGCAGAAGGAAAGGGAGCTGACAGACCTACTACAGTCAAAATAAAAGTGAATGCTCTGCTCAAAAGGTAGCCAGATGCAGCCTCAGAAAAACAAAATAAATATGGAATTTGTTTTTCATTTAGTAATGACTCTCTTAATTGAGACGACTTTGTTTTGTTATTAGATAAATATCTCACCTTTTCATTTATGTTACTCTCCATGTATTTAAAAAAAAGCATCAGACCTTGCATTGGAACACTGTTAAAAGTACAGTTTTTTTTTTCCCCATGCAAAAGGGACAGAGAAAATAAATTTGTGTTATAGTGCAACTTAATTTGAATGAAAACTTTTTGGTATGCTGCACCCCGTAATAATACATAAATACTGCTTGATAATTTACTTTTGAATGTCTGTTATTGCTCAGACATTATAGGAATACTATAGGGCACTATAGAAATCCTATAGGATCGTATAGTAATACTATAGATTTTTTTTTCGTAAGGGATGAACTATACATGATTCTGACTCGATATTTGTTTAAGATAAATGTAAATAATGTTCACAAACATTACAACCATTACAACACACCTGTCTCCCTCTCGTCAACCCTCATCTCTTTCCACGCTCAGCTTTCCACTGTGTTCTTGCAAGTGACAGCAGCAGGCATCTTTTCGTGGATGTGCTCTACACACCATTGGAGCAGGTCTAACTTTAGATGCCTAAATGACTGCTTAGACAGTCTAAATGTTTGAAAATCACAAGTAAATAGGGTAATGAGCTAAAACCCGACTAGACGCCGATAGACGGGGCAGGGTGTCTAAGGACATGAACGTGGGAATTTAGACCCTTTAGAAAATCGCTCTTACACTAGATCCCTGTACAAACGTCTAAAAAGCTGAGTTAAACCTGTTTAAAGTCCTTAGTCACCTTTGAAAATCTACCCCTACATGTTACATAAAACCTCCTATCCAGCCTGAATTAAAAAAGAAAACGAAAAAAAGAAAAGAAAATAACTGACCCTTTACACCACATGAAAACTTGCAGTAAAATGAAGAGAGGAGTTGACACCATGGCAGACGCACGACTTGTTGTGCATATAGGCTCATCCTATTAATAACGGGCATAAGTAGCGAGTAGAAAACGAGGAAAGAAACACAAAAAAGACATACAAGATGAGAAATCATGCGGTTTTTTGGCTGGCAGTCAGCAAAGTTAATGTGAAAGAGAGAGAAAGAGAGAGAGCATCCACCTAGAGCAGAGAGTCAGAGTGAGTATCACAAAAAATTAAAAAAAAAGATTTACACCATTACAAAAAAACTAAGACCACAAGTAAAAGACTGCTATGCAAACACATCAAGCCAGTGAGAAAGTGTTGTGCTTTCACACAAAAAGACTTGTATACGAATACACCATCATACATTTCTTTTGCTAATTAGAATTTGAACAAATTAGATGCGTAACAAATTATCTTTAGCCTCAGAAAATAAAATATCGATTTAGGGAGGGTGTAGTACTGTGCCCTCAATTTATATCAGGAATTTTATAATGGTTAAATATTATGCAAAAAGATTAAGGTGAAATTGTTAAAATGTTTCCTCAGAATATTGTAGTTGTTATGTACTTTGAAAAAATGAACAGCCATTTAGTTTTATACAAAATAATTTGGTATTAAATTTAGTGTTGGGGGATATCATCTACTGATCAATACCTTTGAAAAAAACAGGCTATTATGAAATGCTAAATGTTGTCTTACTCACCCATTTAGCATTATAAAATGGTTTACTGCACATGCAGCTTATTACAGTGGAAAGTTAACTTTATCATTGTGACGGGGTGCCCACCCCTTGTGTGTATTTTATTTATTTATTATTATTATTATTATTATTATTATTATTATTATTATTATTATTATTATTATTATTATTATTATTATAATATATTGTATGTATGTGTTTGTGTGCGGATGGACGAAAGCCGTCCAACATTATTATTTATTATTTGAGACCGGTGAAAAGATGGTCTAATAAAGTGTAGCTGTAGATGGCAGAAGCCAGAATGGGTCTGTGGTCAAGAAGCATCTACAGATTATCATGCTAAATCTTGTCAAATTGATGTTCACAGGCTCCAAAATGTCTCCTATATGAAGAAGCATGGTGCTCACTTTCTTGTACTTAAACCTATATCATGACCTTTTTTGTGTGAAAGCTCAATATATTACATCATACAGAAAAGGCAGATAAAAAGGCAGCCATTATTTAAGTTCATCATAGCACATTAATAAAGTATGGCCCAAAGCACATGTACTGTGAAAACGAGAACTAAATCAAGTTTCTTCAATAAGCAAATAAAATGTAGTTGGAAGTATACCATTTCTTAAAAGAAAATATCTTATCCATAAAAGGTATGTGCATATTTTTTCATATTGTTGCAACTTACATTGTCATCATTGTCAAAACAGACTTCAGGTCCTTTCCTATGCCTGGGGTTCTGAGCTAACTCACAAGGGTTTGGTCCTTCAGCTGAAATATTTAATTAAGGAAACATACAGTATTTCACTATTAATAATAAACAGTGTAATGTACCAAATCAAATATTTACAATATTACATTCTTATGAAGTTCTTAAACGTAACAATTGGAATGCTAAATGCTACAAGCTTTAATTCCATGGCTTCAATACGCAGGATACATATACATTGATTTTCCTCTTTATGTCACAGAACACCATTTCACAGACAGTAACTGTTACATTTTAAAATGTAGGCCCAAGCCGTCATACTGCACAAACAAAGTGTCTTCTGCTATACAGTACAGTACAGGATGTAGCACTGGTAAAGGATACATGGCTGTTCTGCTTGAATCAATGGTTTTGAGTCACAGGCCAGACAGGTCACTTTGCTGTCAACAATCAGAAATACTAAGTTTGTGTTTGCCAGCTTTTCTGCGTGGTATATTCTGAAAAAAAAGAGAAGCACTCAAATAATAAAGCCATAATTAAAAAAAGAATGCTTTCCAAAGTAATTTTAGAGAATACTATTGTATTAGCCCTTGAACGCTCATATTGCAATGTTAGTGGTTCTATAGAAAGTACTTATAAAGGATATGTTTTGGCAATTAAATAGATAAAACATAGAAAAAACCCATGAGTACACAGGCAAAGCAGTATGACATAAGCAGTTGAGCATCAATGCAGATGCAGAATATTCTTTCTTTCTGTTTTCACAGTTCAGTGCTATGCTATGCAATGCAATACATAACAATGTGCATCGAAACAAAAAAAAACATGTTGGTCCTCAGTTGTGACAGTCTGGTTAAACTTTAACTATGGGAGAACAACACATCAATTTGATTGGTATAAACCAAGAAACAAAAATGTATTTATTCTTACAGACATGTAGAAACACTATTTTTCCAAAGAACTGCAATAGTTGTACTTCACTAATTACTGTATATACAAACTTGCACAATAAAATCTACCTGGAACAGTTTCCACAGTCTAGGACCCCATCAAATGATTTCATATTATTGGAAAAGAAATATTGAGTCTGCTCGGTAATACAGCTTTTCTTTGACAGAGCTGCTATCTCTTCTTCAATGTCAGCTGTTCGAAATAAAAAGAGATACGCCTGATTATTAAGGACAATATGAAACAATCATTCCAGAGAAAGAGGTTCTTTGCCAGTAGGTATTGCCTGGTCTCTCAGTTGTTCACTGTGATTGATAATTATGTCTGCTATCATACACTGAAAGTAAAAATTGTCATAGCTAATTGAAAAGGGAAGGTATTGCATTGTGTTAAATCCAAGAGGATGAACTAAATTATATTCATAGAGAGACTATTCTAACAGAAGGAACCTCTCCAAACTGGCAATTGTTTTTATAGTCAAAAGTGAGACTAATGTACACTATTTCTGACTAGTTAAAACAGGGCTGAGAATTTGGTCCATTCCCAATGTCACTTTGTCAATGATAATCTTCAAGTATGCAAGTCTTTATATAGCCATAGAAAATGTACAGTATTTAAAATTTCATCACCATCATCATCACCAAAGGACACAGCAAATGTTATTTAAAGAGTGAAAGACTTTTTAGATGTCAGTTAACTTGATTAAAATGGCATGATTGTGATCACTATGATCATTCAGAAAACTTGGATTTCACTATAACATTAAACACTTATTATCTTTGCAAGTTTATTTTTTAAAAAAGTTTCTTGCTCAGGAGCAATGAGGAACCTTTTAAACAATACAATGCTTGCACATACATAATTGTTTACCACCCACATGGTGCAGTGGTTAGCACATCCACTTTAGATGGAAGTCATGGATTCCTGTTACTGGTAGGTAGAAGGACAATTAAATGCAGTATAAGTTAAAGTTTAATGAATAAAGAAATACATTCCAACTCACCTGCTTCTAGAAAATTTGGGAAAGTAAGACTTAAAAATAACTGCTGCAATATTGACCTGCAACACAAAAATGACATTGTCTTTAACACCATTATCCTTTTTTTGCAGCATTTTTAGTTGTTCTATTGTTGATTTAGTTCTTACTTTTTATAAAGGACACTTAAACTGTAAATCAACACGTAGAGACATGAGAATTAAAACCTTCCCCCATAGCACAGAAGCAACCCCCCCCGCCCCCCACCCCCCATAGTGCTGTAGTGCTTTTACTAGATGAGCCATTCTGCATGTTTGTTTGTTTTTTTTTAATAAAGTTTACTGTACAAATCTCATTAGAATTTATATTGTTCATGTTTTGGAATACTGAGAAAATAAAATAAAATAATATGACTTACCATGCAGCTGCAGAAGCCCACCAGCCAATGTTTAAAATATCTGCTATTGTAGGCTAAGGGTAATAAAGAAAACCCAACTGTTACTAGGAACTAATTAAATAAGCATGTGTTTTTTTTTTTAATTTTATTTCCCACCACTTGAAAAACAAACAAACAAAAAAAACACAATAAAAAATAAAATCGCAAGCAGCTAAAACAAAATCCAACAATAGATCTTTTAAAAGAGCCACCCACTGTCAATTTCCCTTTATATTTAACTATAAAATAGATGCTTGGCACCATCAGATGTTCATAGTTGAAACCATACATTTCAGTAATGTACAACTTATACAACAACAAACCTTACAAAATAGCAAATTATGAAATACATTACTCGAAAAGTCCCATTGTTTATTAAGTAGCAATAATAATAATAATAATAATAATAATAATCATAATACAAAATCCTACCGTCTGTTTTAATTATTAAAACACCATCTGATTCCAATCACTCAGTGGGTTCTTTCCTGATAAAATATCATTCATTGTCCAGAAATGTTAAATATAATTTCCTGTATCATCTGCTGTGCTAGTTAGGATTAATTTCAGATGTTCTTTTAGGAATACAGTTTGAACTTACCACAAAGACAGAACGCAGACCAGCTGCAGCCTTGGTATCTCTCTCTGGATCACACACAGACTGGTAATCGTAAGACTTATTAAATGAATACAAAGGCACCTCTATAAGGTTCCTCATGAAACTGGGGTCAATCTCTCCAAAGAACCTGCCAATCTGCACAAGAAAGAACATGTATGTATTGTAACTGTATCTACATACTAGAGGTTTCTTATAGTCAATTTGGAATGTCAGTAGGCATCCTTTGACTAAGCCAATTGACCATGGAATTCTATAGCAAGGGGCTCCCGAGTGGCACATCTGGTAAAGGTGCAGGATGCGCTCTACAGTCTGGACGTCGCCAGTTCGAGTCCAGGCTATTCCACAGCCAACTGTGGATGGGAGCTCCAAGGAGCGCCGCACAATTGACCGAGCGTTGCCCAGGGGGAGGGAGGGTTAGGTCGGCCAGGGTGTCCTCGGCTCACCGCGCACCAGCGACCCCTGTAGTCTGGCCGGGCGCCTGCGCGCTTGCCTGTAAGCTGCCTGAGAGCTGCGCTGTCCTCCGACGCTGTAGCTCTTGGGTGGCTGCATGGTAAGCCTGCAGTGTGAAAAAAAGCGGTCGGCTGACGGCACACGCTTCGGAGGACAGCGTGCGTTCGTCTTTGCCCTCCCGAGTCAGTGCAGGGGTGCTAGTGGTGAGCTGAGCTTAAAAAATAATTGGCCATTCTAAATTGGGAGAAAATAATAAAAATAATTGGCAACGACTAAATTTATATAAAAAAAAAATGAAAAAAAGGAATTCTATAGCAGATGTCCACTAGCGACCACTCCCTAGAGGACAAAGGCCAGTCCTGCAGATTACTAGGTGTCTGATCATTGGGGGGAGACAGAGCCAATGCACATTCTGTGGAATCCATCCAAAGATGGCTGCTTTATTTACCTATGTATTATACTGATCAGCTAAGTGGTGTAAACATATTTTTATTTTACATTCTAAGTTGACATTCTAAGATTTTATTTTAAATTGTAAAGCACTGGCTTTACAGCCATTACAGTATCTTGGTATCCCCTTGCAAACGCCTTCACAGTAGAACCTCAGAGTCACGAACACCAGAATGGAGTCTGTTCATAAGTCTGAAATGTCTGTAACTCTGCAAATCGTTTTTCAATGGTTTTAATGGATGTGTACTCCTGCTATCTACACCCTCAATCTTGTGAATAATACAAGGATACAGCACAGTAATGCAATACTCGTATTGTTATGGCTCTAAAGTCTTTAAAGCTATACTACAAATGGAAAAAGGCTAAATTGAAGTTACTATTGAAATTGTAACTAGCAAAAACACAGATTTAAACGTCCAGGAAAATGTGGGTTAATGTAGTGCTTGTTTTTAAACAAAATGCTTAGAAATACAAATCCTTAAAGCTTACCTGTGAGATATACTCATCCTGATTAGACATCAAGAGGAATCCACCATCATCCAGAATCACACAGTCTACATACTGAAAGGAAAGGCAAAACAACGTTGGTTTTACTACAAATGGCAGGACAATCGGATGGAAACTAACTTTTTTATGATGTAAACACTTATAAAATATCATACCTTGTTGTTTTTCTCACAGTCACATATCTCACTAGTGCACTGCAATAAACAATAAAAGACACATTTTATTTCAAACTGAAATTCAGCAATATGAATGTTCTCCAATAAGTAGGTACAATATATTTTTTAAAATATGTGTGTAATGTTCAGGTTAAACTCTTCTTGTTCTATTTACGTGTCTACAGTACACTTTCTCAAATATAACACTGTAGATGTATATTATTCCCCTACATTAAAGTCTTTCACTCAATCAAGATACGTGTGTGTGGAAGACATTTTCATAAAATAGAGATACACACAAATGTTACAAATCCTTTGGGTTAAATCTGTAGTTCAATCTATATTTATCTAACTGTCTAAATACATTATTTCTTACATCTGTCCTCATTGTGGCTTTTGTGAAGTTCTCCATCCAGGTAGTGACATTAATCTTCACTCCAACAACTGTTAAAAAACCAAAACACTCCATCAATAACAATAAGTGATCATTTACAATTTTCTACAGATATAAGGGTGTTAAAAATTCAACCAAACATGACTTCGGTCATCTTGGAAGGGAATTGGGTTTTCCTTTAAAGAGTGGTTATTGTCCTGTATCAGTCCCTCATTTAAATATCACCTGACAGTTCTAGTGTCCAATGGATCAGTTACTGAGAGGTGTATGTGGGCAATTTGGTTTCAAATCCTCTGTGTGTGAGTGTATTCTTTGACTCTTGCATATATCAGTATCTATCTTTTCTAGTCAAATGTGAGGATAACCTTAAAGATTAAAAATAATGAATTGAAGCCAAAAAAATAAATGGTGCACATTTTACACAGAATGAAATCATAAAATAAGAAACTTTTTTAGGCATTTTTAACTGCATTTTAACACGGTAGCAACAAAGTGTAATATAGAAAAATATATAAAAACATAGTATACCTACCAGCAGGTTTTAATAGTTTCCCATCCACTGTAATTTCAACTGCTCTGCTCACCATTATACCAGAATCAAACCCACTCACACCAATTTCTGAATCTGAAGAGAGAAGAAATGATCATCTTAAAACCTGCTGCTGTGTTCTTTATATACAAACGCACACAGGTGTAACAGTTTAGCAGATGCAGTTACAGCTTTCCTTTTCCTATTTTAGTGACTTCTATTGTTGAAACTGAGGAAAACTGGGACTGTTGAAAAATGTGTGTTCAACTATGGGTGTGTGCCACGTAGACATACAGGTGCCGAGTTTCAGGTTTATTTATTTAGTGTTAAGGTTTGAAGTATGGACGAAACTTGAGTCTAAATAGAAATCTGTGTCTTAACTTGCCTTAACATTGTACATAAATTTCACAATCACGTCTTAAACCTTTAAAGTAAAAAGAAAGAGTAAATTAACAAGTCTAGGACACAAGTTAGATTTGGTTTGGTTTCTTATAGTTCTATCTTGGAATTATGACTGAGCATTCTGAAATTATGAATGAAAGGTTATAGAGAATATAATTTCTAATCATATAAAAAGGGAATAGGGAAAATAATATAAATTATTATGCAACTAATATAGAAAAAAAGAATACAATACATGTATAGTGTTGCTTGTAAAATATATTGATATTGCTGTAATTATGTCATTAATTGTATGGAAATCAATACAAAAAAAAAAGCCCAAAGCATAGCACTATTTACCTGAGGGGTTGACAGCGCTAGATAATGGTGCGTCCTTGTCTTAGAAAGTGCTGCAGATGGTCCTGCATGTGCTAGTGATGCAAGGGAATTGTGTGTTCCCTTTCACATACAAACACAACCTTTTGACAAGGGCTATAATGTGACTGCAGGTCCGATCTGTATTTTCATACACCCTCCGTAACACTGGGTTTTCTGTTTCTTTGTGGATTCATTTTCTTTACATGTGAGTTTGGTCACTGCACACCTGTTCATGATGTCTCTGCTTCTTATAAGGGTCAACTACCTTGTTAATTGAGTTATTCATTGTGAAACTAACAATATTACTAGATGATCTTAATTGGCTGGATGTTACTAAACAAAAACAAAAAAATAATAATATTTGAGCAGTCACTTAAGATCAAACTTGGGTATAAGGCATTGCATCTAAAGGTCAGTTAATTAAGATAAAGAACAGTGTCTAACGCTTGTTTTGAACAGAACCTAAGACTCGACTCTGCGGTATCTAATACATGGCTATTCAGAATTATGCCTTACTGTTGAAGTATGGTGCAGTGAAGATATAAAATTGATTATCCAGGCTCCTCTTGTAAAAGCTTGCTTCATATGTTTCTGCATCTTCTGTCCAATCCTCCCCAGCACTTAAAAAAAAAAAAAAGAAAAACACTTAGTGCATTCCTACACAGGTTTCATGTTTTTCAATATTGTTTTTCGAAAGAAGACATGTCCATGTCTTGTGAAATTATACATAACAATAAAAACCATATGTAACAGTGGAGACGTGTGAGATCGAGAGGGAGGATGGAGTTGACACGCCCCGCAGGCACAGAGGTTTTATTTACAAACAGACACAGACAGCTCACGTGACGCTACCAGCGATGGTAGCTTACGGAGGACATGCATATAAATGTACAAAAAGCAAAAATAAAACACTGTACGTGTCGTTGATGGTTTCGGCTTCTTCTCTTTAAAGCTCTGATCCCGGTTAAGACACACAGTGACCGGAGGATTTCAGCTTTTAGATTAATCCTGGCACTTGTTATGGCCTTGCAGCAGCCCTGAGGTGTATAATTGGGACCTTTTCATACCTGAGGCCCTGCTGGAACACACCTACCTGCTGATTAGGACTAATGAGACTAATAAGGGAAATTATACAGTATGTACTTCTTTATGGATATTTCATATTTTATTCCTCGGGCTATCTTTGATTAAGATATATACCAGATTAAGACAGTTTGCCAGGATATCCTTTTAAAGACTGAAAAATAATATTGTACACTACCTTTTTGGGTAAATTCTTGTAATTCCACCATCAGTAGTGACAAACCTGGCAAGAACTCCTTGGCTACATTTCAAAAGAAAACAAACATTTATTAGAGAACTTAATTTTCCATTACATTTGAACTCCAGGCTGTTTATCCAGGAAGAATACTTTTACTAATTGAGCGTGATGGATGTTATACATCAAGCACATTGGCTTATCAAAATACTGTGAGGCTCAACCATTTCAATCATTTCAATATTTCATGAAGGATAACAGACTTACGGAGATTGCTTTTTCCAGTACTGCACCAATTCATTTGAAAAGCCAGCATCAAGTAAGAGTCGGTTAACAAGTGTTGCGTTGCCTGAAATAACATGGAACATTTGGTAAACAAAACTGCATTTTATTTTGCTGGCACACCTATTTGTACAGCAAGACATAAGGTTTCCAGCATATTTTTAAAAAAATATTTATAAATGTATTTGATACATACAAGATGGATGGCTGGGTGACTTCCTCTCAATAAAATCATTGAATTCCAAGAGAAATTGGGTCTTGTTGCTTGACAGTTTCAAGTCCTTGCAGTATTCCCTAAAAATGTAAATCTAGTGTTAGTCCTCTCTTACAGCAGGAAATAAAAAAAAAAAGTGTAAAATTAAAAATGTATTTACCAATATAAATCGAAAACATCAAAAGGATCTCTGACTGTATGTGTACTAACAAAATACTTATGGTAATTTATGGTACCATATGCACTATCTTGCATCTTAGATCTTAGCTGAGTTTCTGCAGACTTACATGTTCAGAGTAAATCCTACAGTAGGGCTTTAGGGGTAGGTGTACTAAGATGGGCCAGTTGCAGCGCAAACACATTTTCATTGTGGCACTTAGCAAAGTAAACATTTTGTCGTATGCACTAAGAGAAAATATGTTAGCAAGATCTCTATTGCGAGAGTTGTATAACATTGTTCAAATAAATAGCGGGACTTGAGTTGTGGTTTGCTGCAGCAGAGGGTGCCCGAAGGATAACGTCTATACATGCAAGGGTTAAATGTAAACGTCATCTGTACAATGCATTCTGTTCTGTCTTCATTTTACCTATTTTAATACTGTTATCTATATATATATATATATATATATATATATATATATATATATATATATATATATATATATATACACACAGTACTGTGCAAAAGTTTTAGGCAGGTGTGAAAAAATGCTGTAAAGTAAGAATGCTTTCAAAGATAGACATGTTAATCGATTATATTTATCAATTAACAAAATGCATAGTGAGTGAACAGAAGAAAAATCTAAATCAAATCCATATTTGGTGTGACAACCCTTTGCCTTCAAAACAGCATCAATTCTTCTAGGTACACTTGCACAAAGTCAGGGATTTTGTAGGCATATAGTCAGGTGTATGATTAAACAATTATACCAAACAGGTGCTAATGATCATCAATTCAATATGTAGGTTGAAACACAATCATTAACTGAAACAGAAACAGCTGTGTAGGAGGAATAAAACTGGGTGAGGAATAGCCAAACTCAGCTAACAAGGTGAGGTTGCTGAAGACAGTTTACTGTCAAAAGTCATACACCATGGCAAGACTGAGCACAGCAACAAGACACAAGGTAGTTATACTGCATCAGCAAGGTCTCTCCCAGGCAGAAATTTCAAGGCAGACAGGGGTTTCCAGATGTGCTGTCCAAGCTCTTTTGAAGAAGCACAAAGAAACGGGCAACGTTGAGGACCGTAGACGCAGTGGTCGGCCAAGGAAACTTACTGCAGCAGATGAAAGACATGCTTACTTCCCTTCGCAATTGGAAGATGTCCAGCAGTGCCATCAGCTCAGAACTGGCAGAAAACAGTGGGACCCTGGTACACCCATCTACTGTCCGGAGAAGTCTGGTCAGAAGTGGCCTTCATGGAAGACTTGCGGCCAAAAAGCCATACCTCCGACGTGGAAACAAGGCCAAGCGACTCAACTATGCACGAAAACACAGGAACTGGGGTGCAGAAAATGGCAGCAGGTGCTCTGGACTGATGAGTCAAAATTTGAAATATTTGGCTGTAGCAGAAGGCAGTTTGTTCGGCCGAAGGGCTGAGAGCGTACACGAATGAGTGTCTGCAGGCAACAGTGAAGCATGGTGGAGGTTCCTTGCAAGTTTGGGGCTGCATTTCTGCAAATGGAGTTGGGGATTTGGTCAGAATTAATGGTCTCCTCAATGCTGAGAAGTACAGGCAGATACTTATCCATCATGCAATACCATCAGGGAGGCATCTGATTGGCCCCAAATTTATTCTGCAGCATGACAATGACCCCAAACATACAGCGAAAGTAATTAAGAACTATCTTCAGCGTAAAGAAGAACAAGGAGTCCTGGAAGTGATGGTATGGCCCCACAGAGCCCTGATCTCAACATCATCGAGTCTGTCTGGGATTACATGAAGAGAGAGAAGCAACTGAGGCTGCCTAAATCCACAGAAGAACTGTGGTTAGTTCTCCAAGATGTTTGGGCCAACCTACCTGCCGAGTTCCTTCAAAAACTGTGTGCAAGTGTACCTAGAAGAATTGATGCTTGATGCTGTTTTGAAGGCAAAGGGTGGTCACACCAAATATGGATTTGATTTAGATTTTTCTTCTGTTCACTCACTTTGCATTTTGTTAATTGATAAATATAATCTATTAACATGTCTATTTTGAAAGCATTCTTACTTTACAGCATTTTTTCACACCTGCCTAAAACTTTTGCACAGTACTGTATATATATATATATATATATATATATATATATATATATATATATATATATATATATATATATATATATATATATATATATATACAAATAAAAGGCAGTTTAATCCCATCAGATTCTATAGTGGGGCCCCCACCTTCACCCACAAATAAATGTGTTTCTATTCAAAAGCTTTTCACAATCATACAGTACACCTATTCAGTATACAGTACAGTAGCAAAATCAAATGAACACCTAGCACACTTTCTTTTTACTTTAGTCTGTAGGCTACCAGTATGGTAACACAAAATAAATCATGCTGCTGCACTGTATACATTGGTGTACAATGAAAATAAAACATTATTTTAAATTGAAACTAAATGATTTCAGCGTTTTTTATTATTATTATTTTTATTAACCTGGCAGCCTAGACAGTTAACACAAAACAGACCATGGTGCCGCACTGACAAATTATGATACTTACAGGAGGACAGTCAATTCTCGTTAATACTAATTTTAAAGGACCAGCAACACATTTTGCATTATACCAATAATTTGTATGATCATTAGTAGCCTATAAGCCAAATGTATACTGTCTGATTTTATTTTAGTTAGTCATGGGTGCAGTGCTAAATTGCACACAATTACAAACCACCTGCACATTAATAGAATAGGTGTGTTTCCTATTCCTATACAGATGTTTAGAATGAGCTGGAGGGGTTAGCGGCACATGTGTGCAGTCTATTGCTCCCAACACGTTGGGGAAACCAGAAATGTCACAGAAATTTGTTTGAGGCTTGTAAGTACACCCTGCTTTTAGGGAAAAATAGGTATTTGGCTGTTCGTCTAAAAAACGCATTGAACACACCTGGCAATGCACAGGAAAAAGCTGACTGGGAAATGCCAGCAACAAAAACATGCTTTCAAAAGTTCTTAACAAATTGATGCGACTGTAAGTGTTGCAATTGCCTGCAGCTTTCGTACATCTCATTATAATATTTGAGAACCCTCATGCGCGCTAACTCCGGCCCCTTTTTGTGAATTTATGCAGGAACGCCCATAATTTCATATTCATCTACATTTGAACCGCAAAGCATTCCCTAAAAAGTCGCAAATAGTATTGTGCTTGTCTAGTACATTTCACCCAAGACTTCCGACTCGACAGGTGCAACACTTTAGTAAACCTACCCCTTAGTGTTTTAAAATTCTCATTGTAAAAAAGCCTTGAAATCAAGTAGCCAAAATCACTCCAGCAGTCCACCGCCACCTCTAACACATTTAAAAGTATCTTCATAATAAACTATCACAGGCTGTGATTCAAATAAATGTTACTTGAGAGTAAAAGGAAAATATGAAACAGAGAATGTCATTACAGCGTCATATTTTGACTTCAGTAAATTATCACAGGATTATCACAGGATTGCCTATTGCAAATATGATGTTCTTTCTCTTCTGCAGAATAATTATTGCTTAACAGTAGGGCACAGTTACCTTGGTGCAATTGATGTGTAACCATATTCTTCAAAGTGATCAAGTTGCAGGGTTTCGGATACTGCAGAAACAAAGTCTAAAGTTAGACATCTCCAGTGCAGAGCAAAGGCAATTTGCAATAGGTTCTCAATTTTACAAGACAATGCTCTCCGTATGCTCTCTATGCACAAGGGTTAGTTTCATTAGTATTATTTCCTTAATGGATGAACCGTTGCAAATGGTTCTCCATAACTTGGTTGACCATCATCCTTCAAAACAGCATAAACACTTGGATGCTTATCCATGTCTGCAAAGTTTAAATTACACTGCAGATGTAGTCATTACTTGCCCAGATGGTTACCAACCACAAACATCTTAATTAGGTTAAATCTTCCAGTAAATAATTCCCCAGAACCTGCTCTTTTGTCTAGCTATAGAATGGAATAATATAAGCTATTTCAAGTGAGTCATCCGGAATCATAATATTGTGTATTCAATTTTACTCTTAAATGAATCTTTTCTATAAGAATGTAAGGGTTTTAGGGTTTCTTATAAGGATTCTGATCATCTCACCATGGATCATACAGCCCAATGTATCAAGTATGATGAGTTCAATGCACTTTTGAAAATAATTCAGGAAATCAAAAAATTGCAATGTGTTTTGTTCTTATAAATGTTAACATGAGCAGAGAAAACTCAGTGGCTCCCAGGGAAGTTCAGCAGCTCTAAAATATGGGATTTTTTAAATGCCAGAGTAAAGTTCAAGAACTAAAAAGTAATTTGCTGTGCAGCACCAGCAAAGTTGGCAAATGCATTTACATTGAAATACAAAAGCACATGTATACTTCTGAAAATGATTAAAGTGAGTAAATGTACTAAAAATAACCCCCTAAATGTGTCAGTGCTCTGCTTAGCGTACATCTGATGACATTTCTGTAGAAGTTGCCAAATGACTTAGGGGTGAGTAAGGTTCTGTTTAGATTGGTGACTGACTTTAAGGTAAAGCTGCATAAACAATACTAAAGCCTGGAAAGGCTGGGGTTGATTTTCAGAGACATGTTGTGATCTAACCATGGGCAAGATCTCTAGATTGGCGTGAAAGACACAAGTACTCTCCTGGAATTGTTTTTTGTTTCTACATGCTAACTAGATGATCATCTTCCACCTGTTACAAGGAAGGAAGTAGGGTAATAACAACTTCACTGAAACAAAAATAAATTATTAATAACACAGACACCGAAAAAAACCCACTGTATTTGAACTGTATTCTTAACCTGGCTGGAACAAAGGGACAATCTTAACAGGAAAGGATAGCAGTAACCATGTACAGTACAATAGAGATGGAACAACCACAGGAGGAAAATGACCAACAAGTAAATACTTGCCCTTCAGTTTGCTCTTTTTGGCTGAGATTATCCAGCAGAGAGAAAGCAGGGAAACAGAAAAACAGGGTAAAGCAACAGGGGTTACAGTTAACAATATTTTATTCAAGGAGTTTGCCTTGAATAAAAATATTGTGGTCCGATCAGAAGTTTTGTTTTTCTTTTTCGTTGTCGTAGACTAGGCAAAGGAGAGAGACATCCTGAGTAAACTCGTGTTCCACACACATTTTTAAGGTAACTTCTGCAAGCTGAGACTTTGTACGTTATTTGTGAGAAAATGTATCAGTAATTGCTGATCCAAGCTGAACTGATTTTTTTTTTTTTTTTACCTCAGCCAATAGACTGGAAGCTATGTACTTTGTGTTCTCTTACTGGAACAGATAAGAGCGAAGATCTTCTGTGTCCTAACAGTTAACAACTGGGGTTATTTATGTTCACCACTGTAAACACGCTTGTGTTTCCTGTGCTATTAGCAAGAAATAGAAAACATGATGACACAATGGGTGATTTATATATCAAGGTATTTATGCCAAAGAGCAATTTGTACCTTTTTTTTTTTTTTACAAAACTAGTAGCAAACAAATAGGCAGGGTATTTAAATAACCATCTGAGGGGTTTGTTACTAGTTTTGTAACGTGGATATTTTTTTGCGCATACAAATTGTAAATGATCTTTCATAATTTAAAAACAATCATTATGAAGGTTTTATAAAGATAAGAAACATGTGAATAACTCTAATTCTGTTTTGAGCCAGAATCACTGACATACAGTACATACAGGGTTCTTGCTACATTATTATTAGTATGATATTTCTCTTAATAAAGGTTAATCCGGAAATATGGTAATTCAGTATTGTCAGCCAATCAGCTTCAAGCTTTGGTGGGCTTCTAACAGACAGTAGATGCCTGCTTGGACATCAGCGCATTATTTTCCAGTTCTTGAAGCCTGTGAGCTCAACTATCTCTTGTTTATGTGCAAATCAGTATAGATTATCAGTATAGATTACCACCTGCAACCTATTTTTCAACAACAAGCTCCTCAGATTCCACAGACCACTTGCAGTACTGCTATAGGACTGACTTGTTTCAATTCACTGACACTGTCCACATAACGCCTAACGCTACACTGACAAGTGAAAACAGATTGCAAGGCCATTTCATCTTTTGGCCCTTTGTTCATCAATTCAAGCCGGTCCATTGTATCAAGGATTTGGTTTTCTACATCTCTCAACTTTGGTGTCCACAGCAGGTCTTCCCCGCAATTCTACACTCCTCATTCATTTGTCGGGTCTCCTGAATGATTGAACCCCCCTTCTATATGTTGAGCCTTGAAGAGGCAGAACCCCTCTCGCTACGTGTTTTATATGTTTCTAACTCCATGTCTTTAAACACTACATCAGATGGCCTTGCTCTACCCCGTGAACTATAAACAGAATATCTATACAACTTGCATGCTTGGTTGCTTTAGAATTATTCTCTTTTTTTTTGGCCACATTTGGAAAACCAAAGCTTACAGCATTTTATGCTCACATCTTAAATGTGTGAACTTCTGTTTTAAAATGATATTTACTTTGCATTTTGATAAGTATAACATCAACTCATAACACAAAAAACAATGTACATATTCAAATGAGAATCTACTTACATCTGGCCTGTGTGATTGTGTCTTCAATTTTTGCCTTAATATAGTAAGCACTGTAGGACGGTAATACCAATGCCAGGCTGGAAGAAAGACAATACAATTACTGTTTATAGAAATGTGTGTGTGTGTGTGTGTGTGTGTCTGTGTGTATATATATATATATATGTGTGTGTGTGTGTGTGTGTGTGTGTGTGTGTGTGTGTGTGTGTGTGTGTGTGTATATATATATGTGTGTGTGTGTGTGTGTGTGTGTGTGTGTGTGTATATATATATATATATGTGTGTGTGTGTGTGTGTGTGTGTGTGTGTATATATATAAATATGTGTGTGTGTGTGTGTGTACAGGTCTGAGAGGTGGGATGTTGTCTGTATTAAGGATTGGACCTGTGTCTGGACTTGTGTGTGGGAAACTGTAAAAGAAAGGTATTGTGTATTGGGTGTAACTTGTCTTTGTGAATAAGGGTTTTATGGTAAATCAGTAAATGGCTTAGCCATCCGATTAATTAGTTTGAACTTGTAAAACTTTAGTCAGTACTCCTTGGTGGAGTTAGGCTTTTGTTTTGTTTAGGTTTAAAATAATTATACAGGCACCACCCTGTTGTTTCGAGTATTGTTCCTTTTTAAACTAGAAGACAGTGATAAAGGTCCAGAAATATTCATTCACTTCCTGATAGTTTTTTTCGTGTGACGTCACTGAGAAGGACATTTAGTGTCTAAAGGGCGGAGACAGTTTACAGCCAGGCAGAGACAAAAGCAGAAACAAAACATCACAGAAACTTGTTTAGAGCAAATAAAAAAAAGGGGAAACACTGTAAATCTGATGTATTTGACTTATAACTATATTAGATCATGTATTCTGTCTCATGTGTTTTAATTATATATATGTACAGTACTGTGCAAAAGTTTTAGGCAGGTGTGAAAAAATGTTGTAAAGTAAGAATGCTTTCAAAAATAGACATGTTAATAGATTATATTTATCAATTAACTAAATGCAAAGTGAGTGAACAGAAGAAAAATCTAAATCAAATCCATATTTGGTGTGACCACCCTTTGCCTTCAAAACAGCATCAAGCATCAATTCTTCTAGGTACACTTGCACACAGTTTTGAAGGAACTCGGCAGGTAGGTTGGCCCAAACATCTTGGAGAACTAACCACAGTTCTTCTGTTGATTTAGGCAGCCTCAGTTGCTTCTCTCTCTTCATGTAATCCCAGACAGACTCGATGATGTTGAGATCAGGGCTCTGTGGGGCCATACCATCACTTCCAGGACTCCTTGTTCTTCTTTACGCTGAAGATAGTTCTTAATGACTTTCGCTGTATGTTTGGGGTCGTTGTCATGCTGCAGAATAAATTTAGGGCCAATCAGATGCCTCCCTGATGGTATTGCATGATGGATAAGTATCTGCCTGTACTTCTCAGCATTGAGGAGACCATTAATTCTGACCAAATCCCCAACTCCATTTGCAGAAATGCAGCCCCAAACTTGCAAGGAACCTCCACCATGCTTCACTGTTGCCTGCAGACACTCATTCGTGTATCGCTCTCCAGCCCTTCGGCGAACAAACTGCCTTCTGCTACAGCCAAATATTTCAAATTTTGACTCATCAGTCCAGAGCACCTGCTGCCATTTTTCTGCACCCCAGTTCCTGTGTTTTCGTGCATAGTTGAGTCGCTTGGCCTTGTTTCCACGTCGGAGGTATGGCTTTTGGCGCAAGTCTTCCATGAAGGCCACTTCTGACCAGACTTCTCCGGACAGTAGATGGGTGTACCAGGGTCCCACTGCTTTCTGCCAGTTCTGAGCTGATGGCACTGCTGGACATC
Organism: Acipenser oxyrinchus oxyrinchus; assembly: GCA_030684275.1. Classification (NCBI taxonomy): domain Eukaryota; kingdom Metazoa; phylum Chordata; class Actinopteri; order Acipenseriformes; family Acipenseridae; genus Acipenser; species Acipenser oxyrinchus. The sequence goes on from CM060254.1 coordinate 43,960,149, forward strand.
TTCCGATTGCGAAGGGAAGTAAGCATGATGTGTCTTTCATCTGCTGCAGTAAGTTTCCTTGGCCGACCACTGTGTCTACAGTCCTCAACGCGTTGCCCGTTTCTTTGTGCTTCTTCAAAAGAGCTTGGACAGCACATCTGGAAACCCCTGTCTGCCTTGAAATTTCTGCCTGGGAGAGACCTTGCTGATGCAGTATAACTACCTTGTGTCTTGTTGCTGTGCTCAGTCTTGCCATGGTGTATGACTTTTGACAGTAAACTGTCTTCAGCAACCTCACCTTGTTAGCTGAGTTTGGCTGTTCCTCACCCAGTTTTATTCCTCCTACACAGCTGTTTCTGTTTCAGTTAATGATTGTGTTTCAACCTACATATTGAATTGATGATCATTAGCACCTGTTTGGTATAATTGTTTAATCATACACCTGACTATATGCCTACAAAATCCCTGACTTTGTGCAAGTGTACCTAGAAGAATTGATGCTGTTTTGAAGGCAAAGGGTGGTCACACCAAATATGGATTTGATTTAGATTTTTCTTCTGTTCACTCACTTTGCATTTAGTTAATTGATAAATATAATCTATTAACATGTCTATTTTTGAAAGCATTCTTACTTTACAGCATTTTTTCACACTTGCCTAAAACTTTTGCACAGTACTGTATATATATATATATATATATATATATATATATATATATATATATATATATATATATATATATATAACAGCAAGATTGATGAAAGAAAGATAAATCCGAAAAAAATAAGTTAGAAGACACATGTTTTTCAGAATAAATAAAGATTAAGCCAAATTGTCCTCTACTATTCTCTTTCAATCTGCTGCTGCATAGAATACCAAAAGGCATGAAACACACAAAAAAATTTTTTTTGAAAAAACTTGCAACTTTGCCCACTAGACAACTATCCATCTATCGTATCAAAGCCAACTGTAAAACTTTTAAATAAGGTGTCAATATAGTTCAAATTACCTGTAATCTGTGCCATTCACTGGGGTCCAGGTGTATGTTCTGACTCCCTTGTCAATATACCTCTGCAAATGTATATAAACAAAAAATAAGTACATTTGCATCCATATAGGCTGATAAACATGCATATACAGTGTTAACAAACTACTGCTTTCTCTCTACTATTCTATACAATTTATCAGTGTGGTCATAAAATAAATTAAAGTAAATGAATTCACTGATAGTATATAAGAAAAAAATAAAATCCTAATTTCACTGAATGCAAAGACCGTTACAAATGTATAGATCTCAACCAGGGGTGGACAACCCCAGTCCTACTGGTTTTCATTCCAATTTAAGCTCCAAATTAGCAGAATTGATCTAATTATTTGTTCAATTGGACATATTTAATATTTTACAGTTGATGATTTACAAAATACACTTGATTTAAGGTAACATACCTATAAATTATTTCGAGGCCTGGAGAGTGTTACATTTGTCTGATTAATCCAATAATTAGACCAATTAAGTAATTGAGAGCTCGGGTGTAACGAAAGCCAGAGGACACTGCGGCCCTCCAAGAGTTGGACACCCCTGATCTAAACAGTGTCATATCTTAACATGGTCCAACAAAAATGTGTCCCCCGTATAAACCTTCTGTGGACCTTTTTTTAAATTTTATTTTTAGAAATGTTAATAATTGGGTCAATAAATCACCCGAGGGGAAACACCAGCAGGATTAATATAGAGGTAAAGAGTTCAGATCATAAAAATAGACCTCTATGTTTTACACTCAGAACATCGTGGTTCATGTCTCTCTTATCTTGACCTACCTCATCCTGAGACTTCACCAGTGTATTTATTTTAATCTCTCCTTTTTCTCCATCAATCATTTTCCGTCGAATCTAGACAATAAAGCCCACATTGTCAAACAGGTAACACAGCTATAACAATCCATGATGTGGTACGGAACAGAAAAGCCAGAGCACTTGTTTATTTATTTATTTATTTATTTTTAAAATCGGTTTTCCTGCAATGATTTAGAGGACAGATCTTAAACCCCAATGCACTAGAGCGACCATTTTGAAAAGATCTTTGAAACAGACTTTAAAGTGTAGAAAGTTATCAGGATGTTAACAATAAAAAGAAAAATACATGTATGTTATTTAAACAGTTGTAGCAACACGTGGGGTAACACTATATTATTCAGAACCCTGCTACTTACTCTTTAAGGTCCATCTTACAACTAGTACATGATGCACAGCTGGTATCTTACAGTTTAGTACACAGAGAGAGGATTCCTACTAAATTAATCAGAGTCCCTATTTAAAATGCCTTTTTGTTTGCTACTTTGATCCTTCTCTCCACCACCTTTGCATCTGTGTCTTCCTGTGGGGGGTAGCGAAGCTCACACCTCCTTGAATCGGGATAGAAAGGCACCCACCAGGCCATAATAAGCTAAAACACAAGAATAACTTCCACATGCTAATTTAATATACACACCTTAGGCGCTACAGCTATAGCCAAAAGTTTTGCATTACCTAGAATTTTAGGATTGTGACATCATTTAAAAAAAAAACAACTATATGAACATAATTAAGATCTTTTATTTAACATCATGTAATCAAAGACATTAAAAAAATGACATTGCAAAAGTCAACCGGAAGCCATAATAGTAGTACAGTATTTCATGTTAGATTTCGAAATGTCACATTTTTGTTAAGTATATGGAAAAACACAAAGCGTGATGTAATTCAATATGTTAATGTAACATTATTTAGCAGGTTTCATTCCACTATATGAAGCAACATTAGTTATTTCTACAAGGTGATGCAAAACGTTTGGCCATAGCTGTAGGGCTTTTATACCTTCACTTTGACATCATTCTCCAGTTCAGCATCCAGAAAATCCAATGTAACAGGCTCCTGGAATTTGGGATTCTAAAGAAGGAGGGGATAGATGTTGGAAGAATCATTTTAATATTTTTTATAAAACATTCTGCATTAATAGTAGATCCTTGGCTAGTTTCATTAGAGAAATGTTAACATTATGTAGCACTTATAAGACAGTTTGTATGCCTGTTTTTATTTAACATCAGAACCACATCCTTTTTTTAATTTAAATCTGTCTACTTGACATTAACTGGTTTACTTAAATATAGGTAAGAATTACTGCAGGTTATTGCCACCCTTGCATACATACATTTATAGATGTACTTATACAAGGGCGGCACTTAAAGCATATATATACCCTCTTAATTGAACACAGAGATGCACTCACGTCAAGCAGATACAAATTCTAATATAAATAACAGTTTCTTCCAAATGAAAGTAAATGCTATGGTTTTACAGAAATAAAAGGGTCACAATAACTGGAATCCAAAAATGTATGAATGTGCTCTTTATGCAGAATTGTATAAAGGTACTGTATATTTATTGTGGATAAAATGCATAGCCCATCAACTTCAGATAGCCTTTCAGCAAATGCATCAATGTATATGAAAGGAATGGAAAAGCTGAGCAATCATTTTCATGTTACGTAGATTCTCTCTGGTAAATTTCAACACTTAGAAGGTATACAGTAGTACTAAAACATATTTTTGCATTGCTGTATATTAAATCATATTATGGTATTCAGACTGTTCATGCCTCTAAAAACAGCACAAGACATACTGTACAACACAATATTTTGCTTTCAGAAAGCAGGTTAATACAGGAAAGCCAGTTAGAGTTTGTACAGCACAGGCTGAAAAGCCAATGACTGCTGCACATGACTTGTGTAACATCATCTCTAGAAATAATACAGCTCTAGACAATAAATGTGTCCTCACCTTTCCTTAACAACTTGGCATTTAGGCTTTCTAAAGAATCACTTGTACAAACTACAAAATCTCTTTTCCAAACAAACAATAATCGCTGAAGATGTTGTTCCCATTTGTTCTTGTGCTACATTTACTATTTGTGGTGTTATAACACACTTTATACTTATCTCATTTACTATTTGTGGCATTATAACACACTTTATACTTATCTCATTTACTATTTGTGGTGTTATAACACACTTTATACTTATCTCATTTACTATTTGTGGTGTTATAACACACTTTATACTTAACTCATTTACTATTTGTGGTGTTATAACACACTTTATACTTATCTGATTTACATTAAGACTGGCAGTCTTTAAAATAAAATATCTGCAAAATTATTAACATGTTTTCTTAAAAACAAAATACTAAAGGAATCCACTTCTGATAAGATCATTAAAATAGACCCTGCATTTAGATAACCAAATTATATCAATATAGATTTCTAACAAATGTCTTTTCATTGATCGTTTTTTGCAAAATAACATCATGGCCTAAAATATACATAAACTAAAACAAACAATTTTTTCAAGATGAAGTTCGTAAAATAATGTTTGGAAAAGAAAAAACAAAAAAACATTTAATGATAAAACATAATTAGTACCAAGGCAGAGCAATGGAATCATGGTTTCTTACAAGCAGTGGATAAGCAAAGCAAGGCCAGACCAAGCAGCATGCATGATATGATGGATATGGCAGAAATGGGTTCAGGAAGGTAGAGGTCCCCATCCAGACAACCAGGTCATGGAAAGGGGAAAAACACAACAGTTAGAGGCAATGAAATGAACATCTAACCACACTGTCACTGTATGGTCTATATTATAGCTTTCAAGATGATAACTGAGGGATTAAGTAAGGATTTAAAAAAAATAATAAAACACACTAAAATAATCCTAAGGTATTTTTATAATCAAAGCTCAAGGGACATCTTAAAATGTCTTGTAAAAAGAAGCATGCAGGAGATAAACCTATAAAAGTATATCATGTAATAATAATAATAATAATAATAATAATAATAATAATAATAATAATAATAATGAAATGGGGGTCTACAATATCAAAATAATTCATCTTTTGCAAAGTGATTTATTTCATTAATTGTGTTTTTTTAGTTCATGATTGAATCTGCTGTAATGGCTGAATGTTGCATAAGTACCTTTAAACAATAGATATACATTATTTGCATACAGATGAGATTGAATAAAAAAGCATTGATTATAATAATAATAAAACAACAACACAGAGACATTAAAAAGTACACATTGCATGCACCACACAATTCAAATCAAACCACTTCAGATAGAGAAAGAAAAAACATGGAATAAATTCCACTGGATTCTCAATTTATCACCCAAGATTATTTTGTTTTACCCTCTCCCCTTCTCAACCTCCAATACTGAAAAATTCTTCCATCACAAATTTAGTTGATAAGAATTCACTTGCAATTACCAATTTGTTATTGTACATTATTGCCATTATATTGCTATTAAAATAATATCATCTCACCACAATGCTCTCAATGTGTGTTTTTATGGCATAGTGTCAATACAGAGAATATGTGAGAATAATTATAGTAGATCATCTGTGTCACTGAGCTGTATTTTAGTTATCTGAATAGTGGCAGATCTTATTAATGTCACTCTTAAAGTAATTCCATAAAGCTTATAATTTTGCACTTCTAATACCTACATCAGTCTCAAATGTGCAGTTTTTAAGGAAACACATGTACTTTTATTTTAAAACAGAACCTGGTACAACACTAAGTTCTTTTCCAGGAAGTATGTTACCGCTTTACTTCCTTGGTCATTTTACCGCAGCAGTGTCTTCTGGGTCAAAACATGTTACTGGCTGAAAGCATGTCAGTCAAAAGGTAATGCAACTGAAGGGCTGGGGGAAATGTCACCCACTAGATATCACATTTGAAAATGAAAATGAAAAACATTTCTTTCAAAACTGCACATTTGAGTTAGGTAAAATTACTTTAATGCTTAAGTCTAAATGCCTCTGTTAATCACAACTCTGCAGTGTCCAAAGACTAACTTGAAAAACAACATTCAGCACAGGAAGTCAGATATTGACATTTTTGATGAATACACAGGGCACAACAACAGCTAAAATGCATTGACTTAAAATTGAGAAAACTGTGTATTTCATAAAGAATTGCTTATGTTCATTATTTGTTTATTAATCAGAGGGGTTGTCATTAGAGTGCATAAAGTTATATTATACATACATGCGATTTGAAGTGGGCCCAAGAGGTGAAATAGGATGCATTTGTTACCAGCTAAGTTAAAGTAAGCAGTATTTTTGTATGATTTATATATATACTTTTTGAAGTTTGCCATTATCAGCATTACAGACACATACCCCATTATATTATCCTTGCTGGGAAAGAAAGAAACATCTATCTCATGACTAATTTTATTGATGCTATAAGGAACATTTTGTCTGACAAATTGTGGATAAATGTATTTTGGAAGGAAATGTATTTCTGAATATATAGCATATTGCTTTGAAATGTTTGATTTGAACATTTTCATTATCATGCAGCCACTTACATACAAACTTCAACTTGAAGTATATTTACATTAAAGATGTATGACCATATGTAGGCGTATCACCAATTATGATCTAATGTCTGTAAGAGAGAAATATATAACCATACTGGCGCTGGGAAATTTAAAAAGCACTGGGGTTGATTCTCCACTAGGTCATATATTTCTCTTTTAAACAAATACAGTTTTGATCATCAAAGTAAAACACTGTGATGTCAAAATGAATTACAACATTACCTTAACATGGGTTGATGTTTAAATTATATGTGGGGTGGGGTGATAAGTTTGTATATATAATCTAAAAGGTTTGCACATTAATACCAGGAATGTCATTTAATGCACTTAACCTACATACTAGAACAGCAATTGCAAGGCAGCGATTGGAAAAGCACATTAGCAACAATGCCCAATTTGCTAAAGAGCTAATTTAAAATCTAGTTATCCTGCATTCTCTTGTATACTGCCTATATATCCTATTATGCTCAACTACATGCAGCATTCCTGCTATACAAGCTGTCTGCTAGAGCAGCTAGTTTTACATAATTTTAAGACTATTTATTTGGATAAACAAGGGGAAGTCAGCTCTTACAGGGATACCAAAGACTTATCAGATATTTCTCCTGCTGTGATTAAAGGTTGAGTATGTTACGGTAAGTGCTGACAACACTGGCAGACTTAATATAGCCCAAGACAACTATATCAGAATATCAGTCTCTGCTTGCATTTAAACCTGCAGCCATCAGAACACGAGGGCAGAACAACAGCTTGTTAAATGCATGTTAAAACATTCAGTTCTAAGACAGGGGATCCATGTTTCATCAGTGGAGAATCATTTTTTATTTAATTTTTTTAAATATTAGATTAAAAAATAAAAATTATTATAAAACTAATGAAAAGAGTATAACGTAGATAACAAACACAACATTTACATTTTTAGTCAGATCTACACCCCCACTGTTGTAAACAATAGCTTGGTTTACATGCAAACATAAAAATAAAAACACAGTTTTTAGTTCATTTGTGCTACTTTTTAGCACGAGAAGGTGATTTCTCCACCCTTTTTAGCCATATGTTTTTTTTTTTTTATTTAAATTTTAGTAGTCGCCAATTATTTTCTCCCAAATTTAATAGTGTCCAATTATTTTTGTTTAGCTCAGCTCACCGCTACCACCCCTGCGCTGACTTGGGAGCGATGAAGACGAGCACACGCTGTCCTCCGAAGCGTGCGCTGTCAGTCAACCGCTTTTTTTCACACTGCAGACTCACCATGCAGCCACCCAGAGCTACAGCGTTGGAGGACAACGCAGCTCTGGGCAGCTTACAGGTAAGCCTGCAGGCGCCCGGCCAGACTACAGGGGTCGCTGGGGCGCTGTGAGCCGAGAACACCCTGGCCGACCTAAAGCTCCTCCCCGGCCGGCCAGCCAATTGTCGCCGCCCCTGGGAGCTCCCGTCCTCGGTCGGCAAAGGAATAGCCTGGACTCGAACCAGCGACGTGAGGAATGTGCGTGATACAGCAAATGCGTGCTACGTCACATTCTCACAACAATAGAGAGAGAATGTGGAGATTCTAAGTTGCATGTAAACCAAGCCAATTATATAATTTTGGATTTGGGTATTAAAAACATATCTTGGCAAAGCACACTCTCATGCTTTTGGGCTTTATTTATTGACTTTCTAAAATTAGGCTGGTCAAAAGCTCTTTTAGCAAATTTAGCTTCAGGAGCCTTGTAGCGCTAACCCCACCTTTCATCCACCATTACCTGGAAAACAGGCTTCCGTTTTCCCGTATAAATCTTTGGGATGCCTACACCAATCGTCTGAGGTAATGAAAAAGTAATACCCATGTAAATAATGCCCCTCTCGTTGTTATTAAGTACATTTTTTTAACCTGTACTGAGAAAATCACATTTTCCATGTAACATGCCTCAAACTGGCCAAGCAGGTTAAAACTAATTGAAAAAACTAAAAGTTTGAAAAGTGTAAAACCATGCTGTCTACTGAGAATGGAGTAGCGTCTAAGTGTGCCATAATGTTGGGATTCATTTGCAAAGGCTCTGCACAATACAAGATCTTAAAAAAAAATATGTCTTTCAAATATTCTGATCCATTCACTTTCATTCACAGGACAGTAACAGAAAACCGTCACTTACGGCATCCGGCAGACCTACAAGACTTCCGTGATTGATATGATGCACTGTAGTTCATCCAAACAAAGTCAACGTTTTAAATAAAGGGCTCTGTTTCATCTCATTCATGCCAATGCAAGTCATTTGATCTAGTGTGTGCTGGGATTAAAACACTGCACTAAACCCTGTTGTAACTCACACCAAGTACTACATTTGTAAGTGACTGAGTTAAATAATATAAATATTACAAAAAAAAAATGTCTAGCTATTTTACCTCACTTACTACAACAGCTCACAGAGGCCTCTAAAACAATCCTTCACTCTCAATCCACCCTTTTACTGAAAGTAAAGAAAGATAAAACAAAAAAATAGCTATTTTCGGGAGAACTAGTTTTTATCTGTGGGTTTTCATATATAGTTCAGATTTTTGTATTTAATAACAGAAGTTTCCACTGCAAAAACCAAACAAAACAACAACAAAATAAAACCAAAAAAAAAGAAAAAAAAAATCTTTCATGTCAGAAATTTAGTCGTGAATTTCATGATTATAATCCCAAAATTATGGCAGATAACTAACACTAAAGCATACTCTCACCTCCTTGAAAGTTAATGCATATTTGTTTTTACGTTTGATCCTACGGATCCTTTTCTAACAAAAGAGTAAAAGTTATGTTGGTTAGTATGATTATAAATAGTCACTTCATTTACATACTACTGTAGTTAGTGTGGTAGTTCAAAGGCAGCTAATAGTGGTATATCATGTCACGTTATACCCACCCACTATGTGAAGTTGTCTGGTTCTGCTGAATAGGCAGTATAGGAATATGAAAATGCATATAATACAGAATATGATTGTGACACCTATACACAGCTGCCTTTGTAACTATGCATAAGCTTAAGTGAATCGTGTACCAATACTTACAGCACGCAGCACACCACGCTGGTTATTAAACATTTGAATCAAATAGTCAATGCAATTCAAAGTAATCCAAGATTACTTCTAATCAGGGTCTGTGAAATTAGCTGTACAGGTATCTGTTAATATTACCATCATGTAAGCATTTCAAAACTGTATCACTATGACATCTTATTTAAGACAAGTTGTCACACAGCTGGCTGAGTGGTGTCGTCAGATCCAGGAAATGAATACACAGAGACAGGACAGATGCGGTGAAATGATGAAAGCGCTGTTGCGCGGTTTATTATAAATAAAAGGTTTAAACAAAACAGAAACACAGGACACGGCACTTGAGGCCAAAATAAAGAGACAAACAAAACAGACAAACGACGTGGACGAACCAAACAAGTATCGTGCGAGCCCTCTCGCACGAGTAGCATTTGTTGTTTTTGTTTACGTTTCTCCTCTTTCTCTCCCGTTCTCCACTCTCGAACACACAACCCGAAGTGAGTGAATCGTGCATCTATATATACTGTTGTGCTGGGATTCAATTACTAATTAATTATTTACTTGAATCCCAGCACGTGAATTAATTAAGTGCAACCTCGTGCCTAACTACAATTATACATTTTTAAACACACGTGAAACACAGACCCGCTTATATCCCGTGTACCAATCGCTATACACCAACATTAACACATGCAACATGCAACATATAACACACACATGCACACAGGGGCAGGGCACATTGCCACATATACCCCCTTGTGCGCAGCACACATGGCCTCAACGGCCACCTCCCCTTAAAACCCAGCAGTCCAGGACAAAGTCTCGGGCTGGGAAGGGAGGCTTCAGTGGGCCCATGGCTGGCAATGTTGCCAGTAGCCAGGCTGCTACTGGCCATGCTGTCAGCAGGCGTGCTGACAGCTCCCAGACTGACTCCTTCAGCCGGGCAGTCCTGGCAGCGAAAGGCTGCTTGGTTGGTCTCCGGACCTCCCCTTCTCCGGCAGCGAAACTGCTGCTGGGGTTGGTGGTCTCGGACCTCCTCCCCTTCTCCGCAGCGAACTGCTGCTGGGGTTGGTGGTCTCGGACCTCCTCCCCTTCTTCAAAGCGGCAGCTCCCCTTGCGGGGCTCCGGCCACAGTACCTCCGGCAGCGAAAGTGCTGCAGTGGGCGCAGGTCTCCTGACCTCCCCACGATCTCCGGCAGCAAAAGTGCTGCAGTGGGAGCAGGTCTCCTGACCTCCCCACGATCTCCGGCAGCGAAACTGCTGCAGTGGGAGCAGGTCTCCTGACCTCCCCACGATCTCCGGCAGCGAAACTGCTGCAGTGGGAGCAGGTCTCCTGACCTCCCCACGATCTCCGGCAGCGAAACTGCTGCAGTGGGCGCAGGTCTCCTGACCTCCCCACCTTCTTCGTGGCTGGCAGCTCCCCTTGGTGGGGTTCCGGCCACAGTACTTCCTGCTGCGATGCAGAGCAACAGGCAGCCCCAGGCGATGCGGAGCGGCTGGCAACCCCAGGCGATGCGGAGCGGCTGGCAACCCCAGGCGATGCGGAGCGGCTGGCAACCCAGGCGATGCGGAGCGGCTGGCAACCCCAGGCGATGCGGAGCGGCTGGCAACCCCAGGCGATGCAAGGCAAGCATCCTTGGGCGGCGAGGCAGGCATCCTTGGGCGGCGAGGCAGGCATCCTTGGGCGGCGAGGCAGGCATCCTTGGGCGGCGAGGCAGGCATCCTTGGGCGGCGAGGCAGGCAGTCAGGACAAGCTGGGGTGCGGGTGTTGGCCCTCTTCTCGGCCTCTGCGGCCGGGCGGTTCTTCCCGTGCTTCCCTCAGCAGCCTATGCAAGGGCTGCTGAGGACCGCCAGCATCTAGTCCTGGTCCTTCTGGTGAAGGGAGAGGCAGCTCCTGCTCCTCTCCCCTGATGGTGATGGAGACAGAGACAGCTCCTGCTGCTCTGCTCCTGGCGGTGGAGGTGGGAGCAGCGAGTAGTCTCCTGGCGGCGAAGGTGGGAGCAGCGTGTAGTCTCCTGGCGATGGAGGTGGGAGCAGCGTGTAGTCTCCTGGCGGCGGAGGTGGGAGCAGCGTGTAGTCTCCCCTTTTGCAGGGGACTGGTGCTGCTCTGCCTCTCTTGCAGGGGACTGGTGCAGCTCTGCCTCTCTTGCAGGGGGCTGGTGCAGCTCTGCCTCTCTTGCAGGGGACTGGTGCAGCTCTGCCTCTGAAGGGGAAACCAGCAGGCATTCTTCCTCTGCTGGTGGAGGTGGAACCAGCAGGCATTCTCCCTCTGCTGGCAGCTTGGGTCCTAGGGCTGTGGAAGCCCGACTTCCCTCTCTTTGGGCTGTGGGCGCACCGACTCCTCCCTTTTGGGCTGTGGACGCACCGACTCCTCCCTTTTGGGCTGTGGGCGCACCGACTCCTCCCTTTTGGGCTGTGGACGCACCGACTCCTCCCTCTTGGGCTGTGGGCGCACCGACTCCCCCTCTTGGGCTGTGGGCGCACCGACTCCCCCTCTTGGGCTGTGGGCGTTCGGGCTCCTCCCGCTCAGGCGTGGGACGTTCGGGCTCCTCCCGCTCAGGCGTGGGACGTTCGGGCTCCTCCCGCTCAGGCGTGGGGCGTTCGGGCTCCTCCCGCTCAGGCGTAGGACGTTCGGGCTCCTCCCGCTCAGGCGTAGGACGTTCGGGCTCCTCCCGCTCAGGCGTAGGACGTTCGGGCTCCTCCCGCTCAGGCGTAGGACGTTCGGGCTCCTCCCGCTCAGGCGTAGGACGCTCGGGCTCCTCCCGCTCAGGCGTAGGACGCTCGGGCTCCTCCCGCTCAGGCGTAGGACGCTCGGGCTCCTCCCGCTCAGGCGTAGGACGCTCGGGCTCCTCCCGCTCGGGCTGTGGACGCTCAGGCTCCTCCCGCTTGGGCTGTGGACGCTCAGGCTCCTCCCGCTTGGGCT